>JAJTUV010001233.1:95000-439600 GCA_021653895.1 Mastomys natalensis
TCTCTCTCTCCTTCCTTCTTCCCATATCTATCTCCCTCTCTCTCTCCCTCCTTCTCTTTCCTTCATCTATTGAACAGATAACTATTTTGTTACAATGCAACCAAGATAGATCTTCCCTCATGATGCTGAACCATGAAAGAGTCATAAGAAAGTCCCAGTGAATGGCACACAGTAAGATATTTGCTAAGGAGACACATATGCAGATGGCTCTAGAACATAACCAAGAAAGGGGAGATCAGAGAAACACTGTGCTGAAAATCAGCACCATAGGCAGTTGGAGACCCTGCTCCAAGGCCAGTAAGTGGGATGGATCATTTTCCATAGCATTGTCTACAACCAGACCAGTCTCTTTCCACAGCCCCCAGCTTACTGCTCTCCCAAGTTCCTCTTGCTTATTTAAAGCACCTCTTTAAAAGTGTTTCCCCTAAAGAACTGAGATCAGGAAACTGACAGCTCACAAAACAGCCTGCTGGCGCGAGGGCTCAAAGGAGCAGCCCCTAAGAGCAGAGGCTCTACTCTTAGCCCAAGTACAACTTGCTGTAATCCCCTGCCTTCTGTGTGTTTGTAATACAGGCCTTCTTCCATTACAAGACGCTTTGAAGATCTCACCTTCTCCCATTACTTTGTCTTCTACATAAAATGCCCACAGATGTGAGACTGTTAGAATGTGTGAGAACTGCAGCTGATAATTTATAAACCAATAGGGCTCAAACTTTGTGCGGATTTGGTGTTGGCAAGAGGGCCTGTTGCTGCAGGAGCACCCCCTACTGTCTATAAAGAGAAATACTAGAACTGGAGACAAAACATTGACAAGCTTGGAAACACTAACAAGCAGTTACTGGCTGATGTTCTGAGATACAAGAGCAATGAGGTTGTGCATTCAAATGATAAAACTAGTTATCTTAATTTTGTCACTTCTTCAAACTAATATTTTTTAATAATTTGCCATCTTCTAGAACAATTATCACCACAGGATCTGAAGTTTGACTAAATTTTAAGGTCTTGGAGTTGTTTCACTTTGATTTTTTTGTTTGTTGGTTTGTTTCAGTTCTTCTTAAAACATAGTCAAAGCTGACTTGCAACAACTGAGAAAAGTTGAATGATGCAAAGAAAGATTTCAACAGAGACTGCTTGTATGTGGAAGGACTCAGAGGCGCAAAATTGGCAACTGTCCCAGATACATTCATAAATATAAACAGAAACAGCATAATCAGCATAAATCATAAACAGTATAATCAGAAACAAATTGGATTTCTTAATGAGTACACATTGATGCTAAGTTCATATCTAAAGAAGTAGGCAAGAATTGTCTTGTTTGATATATCAAATACCTAGCATGATGCAAAATTATGGTAACTGAAATATCAACAGCACTAGTAAAGTGAAGTTGTCAGAAAAAAGACCCATCTATTTCAAGTGAGACAGAATTGGTAAAGGCATCCTGTAACTTAATTGAGAGAGGATTAAATGAGAGATGTTGAGAAAATCAGTGAAATCCTTCTCTTAAGACCTATCCAGCAAAAAGTTATAGCTGGGGGAATGATCTAAGCAAAGGAAATCATAAAAGCAACGGGAAAAGTGTGGGATGGGATTTGGGTCATTCTAGGGAAAGTTAACGTTCCCAAACCAGACATAAAATGAGTCGCATAGTTGGGATGATGAAGGGGATTACTGGTGGGAGGGGTAAAGGAATAAGAGAGGGTAAAGGGGGATCACATGGCAAAAATATATTAGGTACATGTATAAAAATGACATGACTAAATCACTACTATATATAATTAATATATACCATAGGAAGTATTTTTTTAAATTTTAAAAGATGAGCCATAGATTCAGCCAGCAAAAGGAACATATCTTGCAATTTTATTTAACATGTTTGTGATAATTCCTTCTCTCTCTCTCTCTCTCTCTCTCTCTCTCTCTCTCTCTCTCTCATAGGGAAATTGAAGCTCAGAAGGTTGGAGTTACTTAGCTCCTCTCTGGAGAGAGAGCAGGTGAGAGGCAGAGAGCATCTGTGCCAGAGAATGTGCTTCAAGCTAATGGGGATGGGACTGGTCTGTGAGGAAGGCAACTTCCACACTCTGTCGAAACTGGGAAGGAATCTGCTGAAGAAGTCACTGTTTGCAATTTAACGCTCCAGTAATTGTTCCGTAAAAGATCCATGAGCCTTCACTCTGTGAAGGAAATGGTCTAGACACCCACGGTCCAAAAATGTGGCCTTATGTGGATAGCCAACTTATTTACACACTCCTCCTGAGTCACAAAGGGGACCCAGTGTGCCAGTGGGCCAGGGCCAGGATGTGGCTGGTGAAACTGGGGCTTTTAGAGGGATCCACCTTCTGGCAGCTGCATCATCACACCAGCTGATGAGCAAATGCAGAATTTTTTAATGAAGTTAGACAAGATAAATTGGCCATGTTCTTTCCAATAAGCAAAGGGTGGGCATTCACCAAATTTTTACATTTTTCCAGACTGTCCAATTTCTAGGCAATCCTGAATAACTATCAGTGTTTCTCTATGAGCTTCACATGAGAAAGACCTGTCTATACCAATTATACACTGGAATTTTTGACTACACATACACTGTTGTGCTTTCCAAATTACCTTTGTGATTTGATTGTGCTTGCAAAACTACCACTACATTCCACTTACAGTCAGATGGGAGGAGGGAAATGGAAAGAGGAAGCAATTTACATGTTTCTCCTAGATTTGCAGTGTGAATTTTTTCCCTTTAACATATTTAAAGGAGCCTTAAATTCCACCTCTTTTACAAAGAACTTCATTGTTTAATGAAAAACAGTTGTCAATTTTTCCACACCCAAAGCTATTCAAACTCATTTCTCATGATTATCTATTTGCCTAACACATGGATATAAAGGAATGTATCATTTGCCTATGAATAATGTGTTTTTATATTAAGGTGTTCAATCACATAATATCCATTATGACTTTCATATTGCAGACTAGATTTTTGCAAAAGAAAATCATAAAAATGTTTATATAAAAATTTTCCCAGTATTTAATTTTCTATAGCAATAATGCTGACATCATGGCTTAGTAATATAAAGTTTTCCTCATTCAGACAACGAATTGAATTAAAGGTGGTAATTTGACAGTTTGTCTTTGCCTGGGACTGAAAGAGGAGAACTCTGTAGTGCTCATTTGTGGACCCTTTATCTTCTAGCCCAACACCATATCCATCTTTTCCACATATTTCTCTCCTATTCTCTCAATATCAACTTCTTCTTTATTTCCTTCAACACAAGGACTACATCTTTCACACATCCTACCTCCTGGAAATTAGGTGTATCCATGTGACTTGTTCTGACCAAGGCAATTTGAACAGAAGGAATTCAGGACCAAGGGAGGAATGGCCCTGCAGCTAAAATTACTCTGAGCATAGACCTTATGCTGACCCTATTCTGCCTTCCAACAGTCAGAACACAACCAGTGAACTTCCTTCAACCTAGAGTGTAAAAGGACTGTTTACTATCTCAGTTAGAGCTCAACCAGAGAGAGAGAGCCATTAAGTGTTATAGAAATGACAGGGAGGGAGGGAGGGAGAAAAGAGAGAGAGAGAGAGAGAGATTGAGAGAGAGATATGACTCATTCATCCATCCATAGATGTATGTATGCAGGTAAGGAAGCCTTTGTAACAGTGATTCTGCCTTAAGCAGCAATGGAAGCCGATGAAGCTGTCTTTTAAGGACCCTTGTTCACAATGTGATGTTGGATCTTGCAAAGCAAAGGATGAGCAATCAGAAAAAGAAACAGATAACAGCGCAAAGGAGCAAGCTTCGCTGAATCACAAGAACAAACTGGCCTCCCCAAACAAGACTGATGCCCAGGTCAGCTCCTGTTGCCTCTGTCCTTGATTACAAAGGTACTGTGGTAGGTAGACTCACAACCCCCAAAGATGCCCAGTTCCTGAGACCTGCAAATATGTTCCACATGTGATGAATGGGAGTTAGAACATCAGATGGAATTGGAAACAGTCAGGTTGGTTTCAAACATGAGAGTGATTTTTTATTTCCATGAAAGATAGAAACTGTCTCAACCTCATTATACATAAGAGAGAGCTCATGTGTTCAGCATGTGGGCCTGATTTGAGTAAATTTGTCCTCTTTGGATAGAAATCACATGTAGTCCCAGGCTGTGGCCTGAACCATTTGCTAGTATAAATTGGGTTTTGCTGAAATCAACTGACCGTAAGACAGGAATCTCTCCTAGTGTCCCTGAATTCCATGTAGACAGGCTCCTTAAATGCAGAATAGTGAGTGTCAGAGCCAAGAACTGCAGGGAAGATCCACCAGCCATGGCTAACACTGGAGGCAGAGGAAGGGAATCTTGAGCCAAAGAATAGAAAAGCCTGTAGAAACTGAAAGTGGCAAAGAAGTGGATCCCCCTCTAAATACGAAGGTAGACTTGCTGATAGCTAGACTTTATTCCCAGTGAGACACTTGTCAAACAGGGATGACAAATGGGATGACAAAGTGCTTGAAGTCACATGATTTATCTCGATGTGTCTCAATGTTAAAGACGTCCCGTCTGCTGATGGGGCCTCCATCACAGCTGCACATGCACAGCAGGCCAAGGTATCAGAGAAACTGGAGGATCCAAGTTAAGGTGAAACACTTTCAAACCAAACTGCAGCAAGAATGGAGCCGCTCGAAAGACAGGCGGCAGTAAAGTGAGCCACAAAAGCATCGCTGCAGTGATACAATGAGATAGGGAAGCATCACTGCACTGATACAGTGAGACATGAAAGCATCGCTGCAGTGATACAATGAGCCATGAAAGCATCGCTGCAGTGCTACAGTGAGCCACGAAAGCATCGCTGCATCCCTGCCGGCCTCTATTCTAAGAACCTCCCTGTGGCTCGTACTCTATGACAAAGAGACATGTATAAACTGCAGCCCAGCTGCACCAAGCTAACACATTACAAAGCCATGACAGAGGCTTCCAGCTCTGTGGAATTCACATCTGATCTCACTCTCTTTCTTCTCCTCAAGGAAATGAACACCAAACTGACTGCTGTTGAAATTTCATTTAATATTAAAAATGTTGGAGTGTATTTAAGATATTTTCTTTAAGATATGTGTATAAAATAGCCAAAAAAATACTCCTCATAACTAGAGTATTGAGAATATCTTTACATACACATTTACTTACGGCTTAGAAGGAGGAATCTTTATTAAATTAATAAGTTCCTAACTGAGATCCATGTATTTTCACAATGAGCAGTATGAACATATATGATTTCATGAAGATGGTCCCTATAACATGAAAAAGAATTACTCTAAGGGTCAGTGTGTCTATTGTAGCTTGGGAAAACAATTAATGATCTTAAAGGCAGGAAGTATGTTTTGCTTAGACTCCTCCTTAGTTGGGCTTGAAAAGAGCATCTTATTCCTCTGCCATGCCTTAACAGTGAAATGAACTGATCTTTTCCGCTACCTTCAATTCAGGCAATCACCTGAATTATCTATAATTTTTGGAGCCAAGGGGAGTGTATGGAAGCAATTGTTGGAATGAGACTGTTGTTGTCAACAGGCCTCTTAACTAACTGACAAAATTGGCTGATGCCTGGAGAAAATAAAGGGAGTGGATCCACAGATGCCATTAAGACCTACTTTTCTCTTAATTAATAACTAATTAATTTTACATCCCTATCGCTGCTCACCCCCTCCCCCATCCCTTTCTCATTGTCCCTACCTCTTTTCCTCTGAGCTGATGCCCTGCCCCCTGAGTATAAACACACACACACACACACACACACACCCGCCAGCCCCTGGCACAAGTCTCTCTCCACTGAGACTTGTGGGAGAAACTGCATCCTCTCCCACTGAGGCCAGACAAGGCAGCTCAGTTGGGGAATGGATTCCTCAGAAAGGCAACAGCTTTAGAGACAGGCCCTGTTCCAGTTATTGGGAACCTCATGAAGAACGAGCTGCACATCTGCTACATATATGCCGTGTATGTTCTTCGGTTGGTGGCTCAGATTCTGAGAATCACCACCACCACCACCCCCGCCCCCAAGGATCCAGGCTAGTTGATTCTTGTTGGTCTTCCTGTGGAGACCTACTTTTTAACCTACCTACGAAGAATTCATAAGGCTCACAAGCACACATTCACAGAGTGGCTGACGTAGCCACCTTGGTGGACAATCCTAAAATTCTCAAAACACGTGAAAGGGAGCGGACCTGTATCATCCTAAAGAATATCTTATCCTAAGAACAGGGTAGCAGTACGGAATGCCACAGTCCAAAAAAAAAGGAACATTGGCTTGACTCTGCTGTTTATCCTCAGTCAATGACTTTTGTCACGCACAGTCTGACCAAGCAAATTCTGGCTGTGAAATATATTAAGACTTTAACATATTCACCACGTGTTATCCGAAACGAAGGGGAAAAATTGCTGTGAAAACGTTTAAAAAGATTGACCACATTAAAAGAGTGAGGCTCAAAGGGACAAAGGATAGTGACTTTCCTCCTAACTCCTGGCCTGAGCATGAGTGTCCCAAAAGTCCCCTTACCCTATGGTTAACCCAGAGGAGGGAAAACGGCCAATTCGATTTCAAATGTGAGGGTGATTTTTTTTCTTTATTTAAATGAAAGATAGAAACTGTTTCAACTTCATTATACCTAAGAGGGGAGCTCAAGTGTTCAGCATGTGGATCTGGTTTGAGTAAAATCTTTGTCTCTTTTGAATAGAAATCATATGTAACCCAGGCAGTGGCCTGGGCCATTTGCTAATACTAATTGTTGTCGGTTGAAAGTGGAGTAGGGGATTGTTAAAGTCTTCCCTGGCAGAAACCCGATCTGTGGAAATGTACTTCACAGGGACGGTGATGAGGTTTGCAGCTGGCAGGAGAGGGTGACAGTGTGGCCGCATGTGTCTCCCTCTTCTCTTTGCCAATGGCACAGAAACTCACATGAAACTCTCCTGGATCCAGGTGCCCAAATTTGGATCTTGCTTTCTCTGTCTCCTGCCTCCTTCCAGCCAGCCAGCAACAAAAGCCGAAGTGTGTGTTCACTGTTTCTAAGAACTTTTTTAAAAATGATTATTTAATGATGTGGCTATTTTGAACTATGATTAATATAAGTACATTTAAGGTATAACATTGGCAAGTTAGAAACCCACCAAGTAAGGCCAGATGTATAAACTGACTTGATGTTTTAATTTAAAACACTGGGACCAAGTTGAAAAGACTGTTAGGACCTGGGCCAAATTATGGCAAATTCACATACATTGTTTACCTGTTAAGCCTATACCTGAAAGTCATTGCCTCATACATTTACTATTAGCTGACCTACATACGATCAAAACAAATAGAGTTTATTAGGTAAAACGTAAGCTAGACAAGCAAACCTTTAATCTTGGGTTAATCATAACAGTATCTGAGAACCCAGTTGTGTTTGGTAAGCTACAATGTAAATTATCTCATGTTTTAAATGTAAATGGTATGTTTCTGTGACATTCTTCTCTGGTTTAGCATTTGTCCCCACCCCCACCCCCGCCATCAGCACTGCAGGAACTTGCATGAATTATCATGTCAGTTTTACTAACCATGGCCTCAGTTCATTTCAGGTTGTGGAAGAAGGTATCTGAGCAATATTCATCTGTAAAAATCATCATACAATATCACATAATTATTCTATGAAGATGTGCCTGCTATCTTCATACCATTAATTCATTAACCATTTATTTAATAAACGTAAAACTTGCGTATGATCCTTCCCTGTTTGGTAGAACTAATCTTCCAAATACTCCAGTCTCAAAACCAAACATTTGCTATCAGCCTTGCTCAAACACAGATGCCCAGGGCCCAGAAAGCCTGAGCCAAGCTGGCCTGAACACCTGAGCTCTCTCCATGACGTCCGAGCAGGCAATACAGAGAAAAGAAACACCAGTGATACATTCCAGTTTGGGAAAGGCTCATGGAGGAAACTTAACATAAGTAAGAACTCACATGGGTTATCAGCTGTTTTCCAGATATAAATCATAAGTCTCTTACTGTCTTCACAATATTAGATTGGGGCTAGAGAGGTGGTTCAGCATTTAAAGAGCACTAGCTGTTCTTACAGAGTACTCAGGTTCAATTCCTAGCACCCACATGATGGCTCACAACTACTTGCAACTCTAGTGCCAGGAATCTCACTCCCCAGGCATTGGACATATACATGGTGCATATATGTGTGTGTGTGTGTGTGTGTGTGTGTGTGTATGCATAATTATTCTATATATGCAAACCACTCATATAAATCAATTAAAATAAATCTAAAAAATGTTTCTTAAATGCTATAGATTATTACTCCAAAGAGGGCTATAAACCTTCCCCTGATGCCTAGCTAGAGTTGTTTGGTGATAAACACTTTTGACAAAATGATCTGTCTCCTCAAGTTGATGTCCTTTTGACCATAGATTTTAAATAAATTGTATCATATGAATTTTACCAAGAAATAAATTATTGTTCCTGAGCATCTTTATGAAAAGCAGTATTTAAAGTGACTGGTATTTAGATTCTGACTGCCTATCCAGAAATTCGTATCAGTGCAACATGGAATGCCTCAAACTTTCTACAAAACTGTTTAGATTGCACCTGAAGTTGGCACCCTTCTGTAAAAAAACAATCTCTTAACAGACCTAGAGGATTCTGGGAATGTCTTCTGCAACTGTCACTTGCTGCCTTTGATACAGAAAGGCCTCCATGCCAGGAATCTGAAAAGTATTTGTGTGTCCTAGAAAATACAACACCCATGCACACCAAAGCTCTGAACAAATCAGACTAATGAAATTTAATAGACAGATCTTACAGAGATTTTTTTTTTTTTTTTTTTTTTTTTTTTGTTAGGGAGCCACTTTGGCAGATAAACTGGTGTGGTTGTTGAGTCAATAGGTAACGTTTCTGTGAGTTCACTGGGCTTGTGTACCAGGATAAAGTCAGTTCTGGTCAGTACCAGAGGCTGGGTAGGCCTCCCAATACCCAGAATCCTTTGTGTTCTGCACTTCCCCACACCTTTTCTCCACTCTTACCCTGCTTCCTGGCTTGTGTGCTCCTCTCTGCTCTCCTAGCTCTGAGACAACATCATATCCTGGTCTGCCATACTGCCCATTTGCCTCCCTGAGCCATCACTTGACTGGTGTGGATTCCATACCATATATATCTTATCCCCAGATACTTGGAACAAAGAACCTTTAACTTATTGAATTGATTAGATGCCCACATATGTTAATTTCTAGATTCTTTTCCAGTGTCAACCAGAGAAAATAAGGACGTAGATTACTGGCCCTATCTATCATGGCCAGTTGCATGTGGACTTTTTCTAGGATGACATGAACAAATGTCTATTTGACCCAGATACAGCAGCAATGACAGACCAAAGTATGAGTCCAACGTGTGAATTTATTGGTCTTACTTACGCAGCAAGTATATGGAGTTGCTAGCAGGTGCATGAGTAACCCTAAATCACCTGCACCCCTGAAAAACCTTACCCTGGCTGGCATGCATCTTCCCCATAGTGGCAGAGAAAGAATCCACCCCTCAATTACCCTTCCACACTCTATATTCTCTTGATCCTACCAAGACCATAAGACCATGTGCATCATGTAGATATCAAGGAAGGGTAGGAAAGAGTGGCAGAGATCTCAGAAGATCATCAAATGACCCTCCCCTCCCAGGTCTTATATGAGAGAATTCCAGAGGTGTATTTTGAGTTCTTGATGGAGTCACAAACTGCTCAAAATAAGATGGTAACAGCTTTTATTTTTAAAAGACAAGATTCAAACAAAGCTTAAATAACTCACAGAAAGAAAAGAACATTAAAAGTGACTATTATGTCGTTAGATCATGCTAGTATGTTAAAATAGCTGAGGCTGTATTTTCTTTTGTTAAGTTTGGCATCATTCTAAGCACTTTCTTCATTCAGGGACATTAAAGGATCATTTGTAATAGCATTCAGCTACCTGACAGTATCAACAGACCCTGGGAGCTGGCCACCCAAACTATTTCCTTTTCTTCCTGGACAGCAACAAGGCTACACTTTTCAATCACTTGCAGTCTGATGCTGTCACATGATGCTGAGGATTGTCTCTGAGTAGAAGTGAACGGAGCCCCCTCCAGTCCAGACCCATAACCCCCCTCCCCTTGCAACACATCCTTGCCCCTTTTCCCCACCAGATTGATGCCCAAATGTGAAGACAGAGATGTAAGGAGGGGAAGTTGGGAACTCTGGAAACTCCATCCGAGGAAAGCTGCCGGTAGCCCTTCACGTGACTGTGAGCAAGCATAACACTTCCACTCTGCTGAGCGACTGAGTCAGTGGGAGACTCTTAGTTGCGGTAAGAATACCCAACCTGGCCTTGGTTCCACTTGTCTTAAGGGTTACGTGGTGTGAAGATAAGAAGATGAAAGGGAGATTTTGAGCATTCACTCTACACACACTCTGTCACATGCTCCATCATATGACAAGTTATCTCAAACACTTCAGAGAACCCTATGAGACAGAGATATCATTGTCCTCCTTCAGCATACAGGGAGACATGCATAAGATTACCTTCTTCGAGATAGCAAGATCAACATTCAAAACACCCTTCTGACTGTGTCGACCTGGCATGGTCCAACTCATCAAGAACCCTCCTGCACTACCTGCACCATGTCACTTGTTGTTCCCCTGGTAGACATTTCCTTGAAGTGACAGCTTCTGGGATGGGCAATGTGGGGGCCTCTCCTCCCTGGAAGCCAAGTGTTTTCACTGAGAGGAGAAGTGGGTGGAGAATGTGTAACTGGCCTCTGCATTTATAACTTGGAACACATTTTTTCCATGGAAAAATTATTATACAGAGATGTTCCATTTTTCAAACTGTGTGCAAAAGCACTTTGCAAACCATCATGAAGTTTATGACTATAAGGAATTACTAGTCTACAGTACATTAGCACTGTAATTTCGACACACTGTAGATTAAGTAGCATTTTGTAAGTTGTTTGAGAATTTAACCACTGAGTGTTTTTATACTGTCCCAAAGGAAAAATACATTCCAATAGCCCAAACAAATGACTCATCACAGAGTTTTGGGACTCTGTCCATTAGTAATCTGAGAATGGCCTGGGTTATCACACAGAGCACACATCGTCACCATCCTCATCAGTCATTATTTATTGGGGGCGGTGTATTGGGTGAGGGCTTCAGATTAAAGTGGGAAACGAGGGAAGCGTTAATCTAACTGTTCACTGACTACAGTTCCCTTGCCTGCTTGTGAATGAGCCCACACCATTCCAAACCGTCCCTCTCCTCCTTCGCTTCTACCCTTACTCCTTACTTCTTTCTCCAACGTTCATCCATCCTTTGCTCTATTATATTTGCCTTTCTCATTCCTCCTTCTCTCTATCATCCGCATTTATTCAGTCAGTGGTCATTAAACACTCTGCGGGGGCTGAATGAGCTGTCAGGTCCTGTGTCTAAGGAACTCTTCTCTCTGCCATATGCCACACCAGTATAAACCCTGACGACTCTAAAACGATCCTAAACAATCTCATGACATTTGGTCCCCCTGCCACACAAAGAATAGACTGCAGCTGGTCAGCATTCACTCAGAAGCCACATATTGTTCTCATTGGCACCTTTTGCTCACAGAAAAATTCCTCATTACATTTAGAACCCCCACAAGGTCTGTGTCTAAACCCACCCCTATGCGAAGCTCCCCTATGAATATGCCCAACTAGGTCAAACTGAACTGCATGATCTTTTGTGAATGACTTCCTCCTGCCTTTGCTATCCTGTCTTCCTCAATGATGCTCCTCAAGTCATCAGGATGAAACAAGTTTGTGTATTTTTTTTTCTTCAACAATCGTGTACTTGCATAGCATACCCACATTACTGCAGCTATGGCTCTTTGTTGACTCATGGACTAAAAAGAAGCAATGTTTTCAAAAACCCTTTATGCATTAGGCACAATGACAGGCACATTTATGTAGAATTCTGTTTAACATTAACAACATCCCTTGTTGGGCCCCATTTCAGCCCTGGTTTGGGCCTTGTAGACAAACCAGATCCAGGCTCGAGTTTTGAGACCTGTCTTAGTCACTTCCATCCCAGAGTGACTCAATAGGACCATAAACAGGCCCTGCCTCTGCTCAGCTGTTGCTGACATAGAGCTTTGCCATTGGCCCTATCAGTCACCCTTCCCTGGCCCCACGTCATCTCACCCTTCCAAAACTCCTCCTCCCTATGCTCCGAGTTTATATAAACAAGAGGTTGTTACCTTAAAGCTGAGTTCCTGCTTGACAAGACTCCCAGCCGGGTGTGTTTCTTTGGGCCATACCATCCTGCTCAGCCGGACCGGGACCTCTCTCTCTCTCTCTCTCTCTCTCTCTCTCTCTCTCTCTCTCTCTCTCTCTCGCTTGGACCTGCAAGGAGCCAACAATCCCTACAATGTGACCGTCAATCTCCTAACTGCTCACATAGGAAACCAAGAAGTGAAGGATGTTCTATAGCTCAGGAAAAAAGAAGGCCTGCATTTGACCTGCTGTACACTGGACAACAAAAGCCATGTCTCTCTCTCCTGCACTATTTCTTTAGAGCTAGACTTGGAATGTTGTGCCTGTACTTGTCAAAGATTGGGTCTATGGATACTGTCAAGCCAGAAGATAAATCTCAACCATCTTTGCACCATGGAGGCTCTACAGCTGTGCCTAGAGGATACTCAGTGTAGTGCTGATGTGAGTGAGCCGTCAAGCATGTCCTGAATGAGTGGATTAAGTCAGAAAGTCTCTATTGCCACATGCAACCATGAATATGTCCACAGATACACAGAAAGAACCAGACATGGGGATCTCACCAGTCTAATTATCTGTAGTGATTGAAATAAGAATGGCCCTCATCAGCCCATATATTTGAATGCTTAGTAATCAGTGAGTGATACTAATTGAGAAAGATTAGGATGGAGAGGTATGGCCTTGTTGGAGGAGGTGTGTCACTGGTGGGTGGGCTTTGAGGTTTCAAAAGCCCACACAATGCCCCATGTTGCTCTCTCTGTCTGCAGATCAGGATGTAACTGTTAATGGTCCAGTGCCATGAATATCACTATACTGTTCTGTGACAAAATTTTTCCTCAGAAGACACATATCTACCCACCCAAATCTAAATCCTACAACAGGCCAAATTACAGATATCACCAAAGTCCAAGTTGGTAAACCAATGAGTTTTATAGAACTTACTTACAGGTGTATGACTGCAGGGGTATTTCCAGGATCAGAAATGACTCAAAGACAGCTGCATCATCAAAGCCCACACCTGGGTGACAAAAGCTAAGAATGTGGAACACATTGTACAACCTGCAGGCAGCTCAACAGGTTACAGAGTGTCCTTTCCTGGTGTCTGTTGTTCTAAACCTCTTTCCAGGCAGCTTTACTGATTTCAGCTTCTTCCAGGCAGCTGGTCTTGTCTCAGAGTCTTCTTTGCAACTTGAATTGTCTGAGTCCCACCACACCCCTTCTACAATGATAGTGGACTGATCCTCTTAAATTGTAAGCAACCCCACAGTTAAATTCTTTCTTTTTAAGTGTTGTCTTTGTCGAGGTGTCTCTTCACAGCAATAAAACAGTGACTAAGACATTCCGTAAGAGATTCTGAACTGAACGTAAAATGGAGTGATTGGCTCTTGGTGTTTGCATCTGGAAAAGTCTGAGAAGAATATGATGGTGTGTCAGCAAGCCCTGAAACACTTTATTTGTTTAGATATTCAATGATCTATTTGCCAATTTCAAGACTTAGACACACACAAGTATTTCCTCTCAGCCAATAATAGCTTCTAATTCCATCTGGAAACCTACATCAGTCAGAAAGAAACAAATATGCCTTTTTCCTATCCTTCTAAGAGCTCAAAGCTTGTAAATCTGGGATCTGTTGGGTAGGAATGAGAGAGATTCAAAACTGGAGGCCCTCTATAAAACTCCAATCCTCTGTCAGCCAAAACTTCAGATCATAGAGACCATGTTGCCCCTGATCTGTGGTGCAGGCACACAACAGAGTTGCTGTAAGTGCCAAACAAGCCTTGTTGAGATACAATTTAAGGATCAATGGAGCGCTGTAAATTACTGTGATACTTTTACTGATGCCATGTACATGGACCTACACGTATCCATTCTAACAGAAGCATGTTGTTGAAACACTTAAAATGTCTTGGCACACTTTAAAAGTGCATTCTACAAAGGAGACATGAAATTAATGGTGTGTTTCAGTCAACACAGCCTGTGTGATGCTTTCTTTCCCTTCCTCGAAGCCACAGAATTTAAACAAAGTGGATCCGAAGAAGATTTCTCTGATGGTAAGAACATGTGGGTAATGAGGAATGACGTCAGTGTTACAACCTCTTCTCCTTCTCCATTGTGCATGTGGCCAACAGTGAGCCAGCCTTTATCATCCATTTTCATACTTAGGGAAGTTTTAGGTATCGTTTCGGTGGTGTATTGAAAGCAGGGCAGGATTTACTTCTTTCTGTATTCTAATCTTTGTCTTGGTGGGCTCTAGGCTGCCTCTTTCCCCAGCAACTCTCTTCAGAAACATCCACGTCCACTGTGGCTGCTTTTATTCCACCCACGGCTCGTTTGTAAGGCTGCTTTCTATCACACAGCAGTTCCCAGCCATCCAGCTTATAATCTTAGGTGAACATTAGCTTGGAAACGCACACCCCACCCTTGGCTATCTTATCCATAGCATGAACAAATATTACCTCATGCATGCTTGCCCTGGTTCCAGAGATTAACTCTGAAGTGTCGTGATAAATGTACAATTTAAAAAGCAGTCATTTCCTCAAACTTCGTCAGTCTTACTTCGATTGTCATCCCGTTGTGACGTGGCTACTAGAGCTTGTCATCTTTTATACTGCTCCATTTCCAATGACCGGAGCCAAGCATGATGTCATATATTCTGGTAGCATGCATGACGCTTATCTAAAGGAAAAAGCTTACCCAGGGCTCTTAATAATGTTTTTATTTGTTATAATAAGACGGAGAGCACATGGAAATATGGAAAACATATTTTTAAGGGAAGCCAGTGAGATAGGCTTTAACCTTTAGCCATGAAAAGGGTTTTTTTTTATAATATTTCCAAATAAGACAGATTGTACATGTCAGACAGAGTAAGCATTGATTGGCAAAGGTTTTACTCATTAGCTTCTATTGCTGGAAAATGTGCTGGCCAACATGACACTGTGCAGGGGTTACAGAAGGCATCAAAAAGTGAAATATTTGTTCCTACCCAACATACTTGAATATTTAAATTTCTTAAGAAAATAAAAACTTTAAGATTCTCTCCTGTTCTAATCAGCACCTGTGGTATAGTTAAGTTGCATAAAAAAGAGGCGCTATCATCCGAAACAGTGAATTTGCAGAGAGAGGACTGAGCATGCACATGGTGGAATGATCCTGAGAAAAATCTCCTCCGTGAAGGTAATCCGTTCCACCCAAACTTGGGGATCCTCCGAGTTGTTTGTTGTGAGTGTTGGAAAGTTTGAAGAACAATGCAAACATATAGTATAGTCTGGCCAGTTTTTATATCCACTAATTTCCCCTTTTGATTGAAAATAGATTTTTTTCTCATATATAATATCCTGATTATGGTTCCCCTCCCTCTACTCCTCCCAGTTCCTTCCCAGCCCCTCCTATCTATTCTCTTTCTGTCTCTCATTAGAACAAAAACAGGCTTCTAAGAGATAACAACAAAACAGGACAAAATAAAATATAGCAAGATAACAAAAAGAGATCATCACATCAAATTTGGATAAGGCAAACCAATAGAAGGAAAAGAGCTCAAAAAGAAGGCACAAAAATCAGAGACCCACTCGTCATGCATTTGGGAGTCCCATAAAAACACTAAACTGAAAACTACAAAATATACACAGAAGACCTGGTGCAGATGGGTACAGGCCCTGTGCCTGCTGCTTCAGTCTCTGTGAGCTCATATGAGTCTTGCTCATTTGATTTAGAGGGCCTTGTCCTCCTGGTGCCTCCATCCCCTCTGGCTCTTGTGCTCTCTGCCTCCTCCTCCATAGGGTTCCCTGAGCTCTGAGGGGAGGGATCTGTTGGAGTCTTTCCATGTAGAATTTTCATGCTGTATATACTATTTGCACATTCCATTCTCTCACCCCAGACCATCCTGTGCATTATATCTACAAAATCATCTCTCCCACTCATCTGCAAGTTTCTGAAACTCAATTCATTACTCTATATCCAGAAAGCAGTCACTGGGCATCAGGCCGATACTTGTCAGTGAGTATTTTGCTGGTCCCAAGTTTTCTGAAATTCATGTCCCATTTCCTTTCTTCCATGAAAGTCCTGGTTTACTGCCTTGCCTCATTACTTTTCTGTCTACACAACATAATGTTAACTTTTGACCTATGTCCCAGAATTTCCTCTACTGTTATTTTCTATGTCCACCTTAGACAAGGCATAAGAATAAATCTATAAATAAGAAAGTTACAAAAGCAGAAACTTTCTTTTCATTTGAGCTTCAAATAACACATACATTTTGATAGAAATCTACAATATGATTGAATTTAACTTAATAGAAACAATATTCTCCTAAATACTTAATTAAATAAGTGCTCCAGAATT
Organism: Mastomys natalensis; assembly: GCA_021653895.1. NCBI lineage: Eukaryota > Metazoa > Chordata > Mammalia > Rodentia > Muridae > Mastomys > Mastomys natalensis. The sequence goes on from JAJTUV010001233.1 coordinate 111,613, forward strand.
CATCTTGCATAATCAAGGACCTGATAATTATAATAACATGCTCCAAGATACAGCAATAACTTATATTGAGTTTTATTTTAATATATTAAAATTAAGGAGGAATCTGACCTCACGATTTAACTACATCTTGTGAACTTCCCATTACGGACAAATTACTGAGTCCAGAGGCCATTCCCATTGTGCCTGGACTTGATATTTATTGGAGTAATCTGGATTTTATTTTTACATTGCCTAGGGGAATGTTTGTTTTATACAGGGGCAGCAAATCTATCCTTGAGCATCATAATAGTAATTTCTGAGCTTCCAGGATGCTTATACTGTTTGAAAAAGCTGAGAATTTCTGAAGTATTTTCAATTAAGACACAGCAACGGCAGGATAGGTGGAAATCTTAGAAATGAGGACAGCACCTTCTAGAGGTTAACCCAAAAGCAAAATACAAAGTCCAACCTAACTTTGGTATCAGAACACAAATGTCTTGCATCAAAATTAAAATTAGCTAATGATTATTCTGCCTTTCGAAGTAACCCCATCTCAAATATATAGTAGAGAGTGACTAAGGAAAACACCCAACATTGACCTCTGGCAGCCATATGTATGTGTGTGTACTCACACACACACATTTACCACACACAAGATTATTTCCAAACAGTGACATTATGTTCAGAAGAAATACTAGTTTTCAGTGTAAACCTGAGGAAGAATCAGAAAGATGACAATGACTTAATGTCTGCACTGTTGTTCCAAGGAAAACTACTCTGTCTTATAAACAGATCACTCCTGGAAAGAGCAGAACCACTGGGCAAGGTGATGTAAAGCATGCCAGTATTAGACTCAAAATGACCCCTGGCTATACCCTGACTGGATCATGTGTCAGCCGTGTGGTCTACAGAAGTCACTGAACCTCTCTGATCATCATAGCCTCATCTGTAAAATAATTTAACATAATTAATATAAATCCATTTAATTAAGTATCAAATCTTGATATTGGTGACTATTTTTGTCATTAGATACTTGGCTATCCAAGACAGTCATTAAAATTATTCAATTCTCTAAGTACTTATTCAGAGGCAGATGCTCACAGCTAACCATTGATCTGATCAAGGGGTTCCCAATGGAGGAGTTAGAGAGAAGACTGAAGGAGTTGAAGGGGTTTCCGGCCCCATGAGGAGAGCAACAATACCAACCAACCAGAGCTCCCAGGGTCTAAACCACACCCTGGGAGCACATAGGGAGGGACCCATGACTCCAGCTGTATATATGGGGAGGATGGCCTTGTCAGGCATAGGTGGGAGAGGAGATCCTTGGTCCCATGAAGGCTGGACACCGAGTGTGGGGGAATTTGAGGGTGGGGAGGTGGGAGTCGGGAGGGTAGTTGGGGGCACATCCTCATAGAAGCAGGAGGAAGGGGAATGGGATAGGGGGTTCCTAGGTGGGGGGTGTGGGGGGAAATGGGGTAAGGGGATAACATCTGAAATGTACATATAATATCCAATTTAAAAAATTATTCAATTCATACTCCTTCCTTTTTGCAGTTACCAATTACTTAAAAATCACGTCTCTTGAAAATGTGTCCATTGAGAAAGAATATAAGGATTTGTGAACAGAAGTGCATGCTCTACTCCAAAGCACTCCACTCACATCATACACCAGAGCACCAGGGTCACTGTTCATATAGGCTTCTGTTAATGAGGTTAGTCCATTCCCTGAAAGAAAACAACTGTGCTTATTTAACTTCAAATGCCTCTTTACTGTTGGGCTCTCTTCTGGAAACCTTCTAGGGTTACCAGAGCAATCATGAGGTAGAGTCAGAGAGATCAGGAGTTCAGAGTCATCAAACCAGCCTAGATGAGATGCTGTCTCAAAACAAAACGAGACTCAAGAGAGAAGAGGGAGAGGAGAAAGAATGATTACCCTTCCAAAAACCTCCTGCGATGCTGTTTGGCTTGTGCAAGGCAATGATTCTTCTCATCCTAACTTTCTACTTCTGACTGTCACACAAGGGCTTCATTAGTTTTTCTCTACAAATAATTGTATGAGTATACTTTTTACTGATAAAGATAGTAAATAAGGTTTCAGAACAGCTTCTTTGAAAGCATTTGTCATCTGAAAAGTGATATTGGGTGTTCCAGAGAGCCTGCTACATGTCAGGCACTGTCCTAGGCATTGAGCAGTACAGGAGACAGAACGCTTAGGGTCACTCTGATGGAGGACGTAAATGATTACAAAAAATAAACACATTATTGTAATGTGGCATAGGTAGTGTGAAGAACAATGAAGTTAGTTGAAAAGTATTTAATGATGATGCCATGGGAAGGCCAATCGATGTGATCCAATCATTTGAGCAAACCTAAGAGAATGGAAGGACTGGGCATATCATATGCAAGAACAAAGGGAAGAACCACCGCCAAAGATGTGGAACTGAAAGGGAGGGAGAGCCAGCCAGCAATATCCTTATGGATGCTTACCCTAGAGAGGTAAAACTTGGAGTATCAGGTATGCTGTGCAAGTGGTCATAAGCATCCAAAACAGGGTAAGGAAAGGCACAAAGGAAGGACATGGCTGATTGCCATAAAAAGAAAGAAAAGACATTGGTTGATTGATATGCAGCACTGTAGTTCTTCTAAGTATATGGTCACAAGTTATACGAGTACGAGCTGAAAAATGATAAATCATGATATGGGACAGGGTTGGGGTTTGTTGTATTCTTACCAAGGGGGTGCGGTTGTTGCAGATCAGTCTTTAATGCTGCCTTACCTGTGTGTCTCAGTGTGCCCATCTGAAAAGGAATAGTGTTTCTTTCTCTCAAGAGGTGAACCATGTACACATTTTGATTTAATTTTGAGGACTTCAAAAGCAATTATCCATTTTCATTTTCTATAACTCACGATTTGAGTCTGGATGAGTTATAGAAAAGAGAATAAGAAGTCCAAACAACCTGGTGTGGCCTGGCTGTGATGAGGGCCTCATGACAAATGGCTATGATGGGACTGCATAGAAGACATCACATGGAAATAAAGGAAGCCAAAGGCAGGTGACGGCTCAATCATACTCACTTATAACAACTCTCTCCCCAGAGTTAGCCAGACTCCCCAAGAACAACCTGAATCCCTTCAGTGACTTAATGTCCTCTCATTGTGTGTGTGTACAATTTATACATGTATGTATGTATGTATGTATGTATGTATGTATGTATAATGTACAGCTACATATGTACACAACACACACATATCTCTCTCTCCTTCTCTCTCTCTCTCTCTCTCTCTCTCTCTCTCTCTCACACACACACATGCACACACACACACGCACACACCACACACACACACACACACACACACACAAATTTGTCTCTTAATAATTTCTTGTCTTTCCAAAGACCTATCTAGTGCCATGTATGAGTCCCTTTGTTTCTGGAGCAGTAATACTGTGTACAAAACAGGAATGTGAAGACCATGAAGAGTCTAGATATTACTTGCATGGTAGTGTATGGTATCTTTGGAGCTGTACAAAGGTATATCTTTCTTTTAAAAATATTTTTTTATTCCTTGAAGATGCCATACCATGTATTTTGATGATAGTCACTCTTTATCCCTTTCCCTAAATCTTCCCAAATCCATCCATCTCCCTACTCTCCAAAAATTTATCTCCTCTTTTTTTTTTCTTTTTTGCTAACCCATCAAGTCCATTTTGTGTTCCACTTACCCTTAGCTATGTGACCACCCACTGGAGCATTGTCTACCCACCAAGGCCACACCCTTCTGACTTTCCTTTCCCCAGAAGCCATCAGTTGTCAATGACTTCTCATCAACCCCACTCCTACTTATGTTAGACTATTGACTGGCTTGAGTTTCTATGGTCCTGTGTAAATTCACAAAATCACTGTGAATTTTAAATTGCAGACACTTTTCACTCCTCTACCAATCCCCAGCTGTTAGAATCTGTTCATCTCTTCTTACACTTCGACCTGTGTATATGTGTATGGGGGTGGGTGCATTTTATTGATGTCCTATAGAGAGCTGAGCACTCTACTGAAGCATTTTCTATATTTTGGCTGGTTGTGAGTTTCTGTGTTAACCACCATCCTCTGCAAAAGAAACTTCTCTGATGAGAGCTGCACACTGATCTGTGAGTGTAGATGTGTGAATTTAGAGTTTGTTACTATGTCCATCTAGCACAGTAAAAGAGTAGGTTCACCCTTATTAGGTCCCACCTCTTAAAGATTCTACCCCATCATAATACCACCATAAGAAGAAACAAATGTCCCTTGTGCGAACCCATGAGAGGAGAACCACACCCAAATAGCAGAGTCTGTTTGTAAATGATATGTGAATTATTTTAATTTTTTCCCTAGAAATAGTATTGAACTTGTTGCCTTACTTACTGGTTAAGAAATAGCTGAAGCTAGGTTCTTATTTTAAGTACACTCAGAATTTTAGTTTGCTAATCTTTGCACATCAAAATGCCATTTCCACATTGGTGTATAGTACCCTCTGCAGGCAAAAAGAATATAATTATTCATAAGGGAAACATTTTTAAAGGAATCTTTTTGTACATGAACTACATTATTATTGTGTTGATTCCTGTCATTTGACAGAAAAACAATAATTTTTGGTGAGACAAAAACGGTGACACAAAAGGAGCATCGTGCATCTCTTGGTCTTTATTTTGGATCCACAGACTGATGAATTATTCCTTTTCTTTTCCCCCACAGTTAGCAGACACAAAGGTTTGTGGCCAGTGTCTGGGTGTTATTGACCTTAGAATCTATAGATGTGAGGTAAAGCCGAGGTTAAGCATTTCTGCCCTAAAGGTCTTCAGGGCTGCCCAAGGCAAGTTCATGGTCCTCTGTGGCAATGGCATCAGATTCCAAAGACTTAAAACTCTTATACTTTTTCTGGACTCAACATGTATATAACATTATAAGAAAGACAGTCAATTGGTAAAATGCTTTCTATCTCCTGAGAAAGACAACTGCAGGTAGAAACAATGTAGTGCCCATGAATTTGAAAAATAATAAAATCTAATAAGAACCATTTGGTAACAGATACATCTTTATTTACAAAACGATATGAAGATCCCTAATAAGGTTGTATTTAATACATATCTGATCATTATAATCCCCACTTTGGTAAAAATTCAATAATATAGAAAGATCACTATCTAAAGACAACTGATGAAATTTTGTTACACAAGAACCATGTGATGTTTTCAGTACTGGTCCTTGCTTATAGCTCGATTCTATTCACCCCAGATCTGAAGAGATATAGTTAGGACTAGGGAAAAGAAAGTTCTGAGTGTGGGGTGTGGGGGGTGTAACTTCCTGTGGAGCATTCTATTCTCATACACCCTGTGACCTTATCAAAATGGGAACCATGAAAATATTTTCTAGCTTGGGGGTTAATCTATAGTTCACTTTCTCCAATGTGTTCCACCAAAGACCAGATGGGATTCTAAAATGAACTAGGCTCTCACTACAAAGCACCCTTGTAGCCTGAGGCATGAAGAGGTATGGAAAATATGTGTGCTATGTGGAAGTCCCAGCAGGATTTCTACAGAGAGCCTCTCTGAAGATGCATGTCCACTCTGGGAAGCACAGCACTTTGAACTTCTCAGTTCACTCTGACCACTGACCTGACAGCCTGAGGCCAATTCAAACCATGTGTACAGAACAAGGTCAGGTTAGACTCAAGACTCCTACCCCACTGCCTGGTCATGGTCCCAACTTCAGACACTTCAGAGCTCTGTGCTTGCAGGACATGCTCTCTAAACACACTGACTTAGCATTGTGACAAATGCCTACTTCTCACAATGGAGAAGCATAAGGAGTTTGGGCATTACTTGTCCCTGGATTGAGTTCTGACCCTACCAGAACTCTACAGAACATCTCCACTGCATAGATTTTGGACGTCATGAGCCTTAAAGCCCTTCACATGTATAAAAATGGATGCTTATACCTAAGTCATGGGATACTACAAATACCAAGTAAAATAACAAAACATACAAGGAAGCAATCTAGTGTCAACATCAAGATCTGTCAGCCTCAGTTTCCCCACCAGTAAAAAAAATCAACAACAAAAGATTTTCCTTGTGAGACCCTTGTGGACATCCAGTAAAGGGCAGCAAAAAAATATTGAGCAGAATATTGCAGTAAATCAGAAGCTCAGAAGTAGCAGTATAGTTTCCCTTCTGTTGTTTTCCTACACACAACACACAGAAACAACTTTTTTTCCTACTGTCCTATGATCAAATTAAGAATGTTTAGTGTTCTTGGGGCCAACTGACTGAGTGAGTAATGTCACATGCCACCACCAAAGCCTTGAGCTTAATTCCTGAAACCCACATGACTAAAGGAGAGAACTGACTCCTAGAAGATGTCACCTGACCTCTACCAACATGTTGTGGCATGAGGGAGCAATCACACATGCACAAAGCAAGCAAGCAAGCAAATAAATAAATAAATGAATAGATAAATAGATAAATAAATAAATGTAAAAAGAAACTTACAACACTCAATGCTCTCAAGACTATCTTTTACATGCCGTAGTACTTTTTGCACAATGCCTACATACTCTAAAAAGGGCTAGCATATTTTGAATCTATGCTACTCAGGACTACAGAGAAGAAGCTGAATTATACAGATTCTTCTGTGAAACATAACCTCTGAACCTATAAGCAACTCCAATTAAATGTTGTCCTTATAAGAGTTGCTTTGGTCATGGCGTCTGTTCACAGCAGTAAAATCCTAACTAAGACAATGTGTAATAGAAAAATCTGACAATCTTAGCCTAAACATATCTGGGTACTTCTCAATTAGTGGTTTTGATTTGTTGTTGTTGTTATTGTTGCTTGCTGCTGCTGCTGGGTGCTGCTTCTGTTTTTAAGTTTGGTCATCAGATGGAAGATGGTTATCTTAAAGAGGAGAAAACCCAGTCCTGCATACTACCATGAAATGATTCCAGGAACAACCACCCCTCAGGCTTTCAATTTATTTCCTCTAATCCACTTGATTTTCCCAGCTCTCGATTGCCATCACATGTTTCTCAATCAATAAAGGATAGCGTGCCAACAACCTTCCAAATCATGCCATGGGCATGTGCCTCCCAGGAGCCCAGCAGAAAAGTAAGTGGTTAGCAGCTCTAAAAGATTTGTTTTAACTTGACATGTATGAATGTTCTGCCTTCAAGTATAAATGTGCATCATGTGTCTGCCTGGTGACCTCAGAGGCCAGAAGAGGGCATTAGATCCCCTGGAACTATAGTGACAGATTGTTGTGAGCTATCATGTGGGTGCTGGGAACTGAGCCAGATCTACTGCAAGAGTAGTGTCCTAACAGCTTAATAAATGCTCTTAATAACTGAGTCATCTCTCCAGTTCCACATAGTTTTTAATAATCATCCTCATGTGATATTTCCACAAAGAAAAGGGTAGGTTTTTAAATACTAAGTCACTTTCACCTACATGAGACTGCACAACATGGCATGCAGTTACTAGAAAGCAGAGTTGCCAATATCTATTGTTACTATCACTCCCGAGTTTATGCACAGAGGCAGAACTGACCATTGAAGCTGCTGTGTCAGGTGTTCCATGGGGGACATGGGGTGACAGCTGCTGACTCAAAGTCAGTTACATCTCCACTGTTATCTGTAGAAACAATGACATGGGAGTATTACCAAGAAGCTCAGTGCTGTCATGGAATCTATGTCAGGAGCAAACCAAGATGAATTTGTCCCAGTGAACAAACACACGTAAGTTTCGGTGAATAAACCTTCAGACTCAGTCACTAAAAATTAGTGTTATGGAGGAGAGTATTGAAGCTTTTTTCTCCACCAGAATTCTTGTGCACACACTTGCCTACTAGTATTTCTTTATTTCTCGTAAACAACTAAATAAACAAAGACAACTGTGCAAACACAATAGCCTCCGTTACAATGTTTAAAATTACATTTTTAGTAAACTGAACTACATGGAGGCACACAACCAGACTGACAGTGTTATGTTATTTTAAGAGTTCTTGGTAAAAATTCATCGGCCTAGGAAGGTAATGCCTGAATGCTTCACATGAAAAGTGATTATATGGATTTTTCTCTTTTAATATCAAATAATAATGGCTGCCTTCCTCCCTTGAAATAGCAACATCTACTTATTCCTCACTGTTAGGTACCACTGAGAAGCCCATTCAAAGACCCTCTGTTACTTCTTGGTGACATTTTAGGGCCTTTGGAAATATAAGCAGCAGTCACTTCTCATTGTGCAATCAGTGAAGACAGTTTCCTTTTTGGGATAGAACATCTATCTTAGCAACTTTCCCCACATTGTGCATATGATGTTCATGTCAACATTGGGCAGAGCAAACACGGCTTATGAACAGGGGTTAAATAACAGATAAATCATGTCCAGCACCAAGTACGTAAAATGTTCCACTTTTCATGTGAGTTATTGGCTTTGTGCTGTCTCGCCATTGCCACAGCTTGAGGTTTTTGGGTTTTTTTTTTCTTTCCCTTTCTTTTTAGTATGACTGCCAGCATTTTGATGTCATATGTTTTGCCTTATTCAGCCATTTGGGCCACAGGTGTGCCACTGTGTTTTTGATGGAGTGTTGCTATTCAAGAGTGCTCCATCCAAAACACAGCCTCACACATGTAATCCAAGCCCAAGGATGAGTCAACCATTGTGTTCGCTGTGGTACTCACGAGAACCCCATACCAGCTTTACAACCCTGGAAACATGTATACTAGTAAAAGGACAAGCCTAAAATTTTAAAGACTTATACAAATTTTTAAGGGAGAATTTCCTTGTGTGCGTCCACTCTACTGGAGTTTAAATGCTGGCAGATTGCAAAAGCCTTTTCTTTAAACAAATAAGCCCCTTGAACATGCCTTTTAACACCCCTTGAATAGAAACATTCCAAAATACCATTTACATAGTCTTCTAAGTCAGAACCAAGAACTTTGAAAGAATTTCATACAATGAAAATGTTCCTTAAAATTCTGGTCAAGATTCTAGCAATCCAGATAAACACACAACAAATTTCATTAATTAATTGCATTTAAAAGGGGAAGGATTGAAGAAACTGAAGGGGGTGGCAACCCCATAGGAAGACCAACAGTGTCAACTAACCCAGACCCCTGGAAACTCCCAGAGACTAAGCCACCAACCACAGGCCAGAGACTAAACCAAAGAGCATACACAGGGTGGTCCAAGCCCCCCCCCATCTCCACCCACATATATATGTAGCAGAGGACCACCTTGTCTGGCCTCAGTGGGAGAGGATGCACCTAATCCTGTAGAGACTTGATGCCCCAGGAAAAGGGGGTGCTCGACTGGGGAGAGGAGGAGCACTCTCAAAGGTGAAGGGGAGGGGAATGGAGTGAAGAACTCTGGGATAGGGAACACAGAGGGGGTAACATTGGGGATATAAATAAATAAAATAATTAATTAAAAAGTTATCTAATATGTGTATTCTTGTTGTGTTTGGTGTGTGTGTGTGTGTGTGTGTGTATGTTATGTATCCACTTTGAAAAAGCTCACAACAAAGAGAACAGCCTGGCTTGGGAGGTTTAATCTGGGTATTACTTTCAAGTCACACTTCGGAGAGAGGCTTTGAGCACTTTGAGCCTTCCATCAGATTTGAAGACTTGCCTTGGACAGTGTTTATTTCTTGAACTGATTGTGGTTAAAAGATGATTAGTGGAGAGGATGCTGAAAGAAAGGGAGTAAATACACTGACAGGTGTCATATCCTTGCACAGCCAGTCCCACAGTGGCACATTTGGCACTATGTGGGTGGCTGGCTGCCTCACTTCAAACACTCAGCTGCTCTCGCTCCCGGGGCACTGACAGACTGTCTCCTCCACTTCAGAATCCTCTGGGTGATGAGTCTCCGACCCTTTTAAACAGAAAAGCCTGAGCACCATATGGTGTTTAAGAATGCTATCTAATGATATGAAGACTTTATGAAGCACATTAGGACGTCACTCGGCTGCTTGCAGCCAGCATTGTCTGTTGTTCCTGTAAGAAGCCACCTCCCAGCCTATATCCTTTAACAAATGCATAGGCCTTGACTGATGGAAGTTTAAAGCTCAGCAGAGGAGGTGAGATTGTGTCTTGTAAGGCATCTATCCAAGACTTCTCAGGGGAACAAAAAGATATCATGTATGCAAACAATTCATAATCTTATAACTTTCCCCCAAAAGTAATTGTTTTGTTTTGTTTTGTTTTTTAATCTTAAAGATAGGGAAACCTACCACTAGGAAGCTGTGACTTTTCTATTATACCTTCAGTTGATAGACAGCCGCACAACCAATCTTAATGCTTTGTTGGGAAGTTTTAATTACAAAGTTCCTGCATTGTTTGAATGAATTCATGAGTTCTATGCCTTCTGTTTTGCATTAGGAGCTCAGAGACTCATTGCAAATAGCTGACCTGGCTAGCAATATATGATGATACTTCAAACAAAAAGATTCTCATTCACATACTCCTCTGTTATAGGCAGGTGTTAATACAGCCAAGATCACAAATCTCCCAGGACAAATACACACATTTAGTCAAGTTGTTTTCCTTTGAGAGTTTGACGTAAAATCCTGGGTAGTGTTTTCATACTAGAAGGTTCCCAATGTCATTAGGAGCTGTTGCATTCCAAGAAGCAGAAAGACAGAAGTGGCTGTCCATTAGGCCCGTTCTTTTTCCTTGCTGACTTCAAGGATCCCAGGGAAGACAGACGGACAGTGGTACTGAGAAGCAAGTACCAGGTTCTCTTCCCACGTGACTTCACATGGGAGGCTCCAGAGAACTGTCTAAAGCAGGTTTGTTTCAGTTGAGGTGTGGGAAGCTTCTCCAGCAGCGACGTCAGGAAGTGTGGTTGCCTCTACCACAGGCCCTGGCAGTGAGGCTCACAGGTTTGTTGAACCTCAGGGAAATTGGTGCTCATTAATTCTGATCTTCACAGCTCTCTCCACTTCTATAGAACTGGGGCTGTGCACCAAAACTGACTGTGCCCCAGGAAACAAACAAAAGAGGCCTAGGTACCCACAAGTGGCATCTGATAGCATCATAGATGTGCTAAGATGTTGTCTGAGCCTACCTCTCCATCACTCCTATATGTCCAGGATGCCCGCAGCCCTCTCTGCAGACTGCAGAAATGCCTGTCCCAGGCATAGTCCCTGTACCAGAACCTTTGCTCACATCTACCATGACTCTCAGTGTCTCATAGCAGATATTGTTGGAGAGGGAGAAGCTAAAAGACTCTGAAAGAAAATAGGAAAGATGTTTAGCAGAGTTGGATTTACTCGGCCCTGAGAAACAAATTTTAAAAACTTGCTTAGATTTTTACTATGTTGTAGTTTCAAGACAAATCTAAACATGAATGTTGTCAATATCAGAGGAAGTGGATAGGAATTTGGAGTGATTTTTCACATTAACAAATGAACATAACATGTAAGACAATCCCTGTGTCTTAAACAGTGTGGCTGAAATGCAGTATATTCTAGCAACTTCCAAATCAACAAAGATGCCAGATGTCCACAGTCTTGTGTTTCAGTACCTGGGACCCTTTTTTATTTGTTTTCTTTTACAATGTGATGATGCTGGCGATACATCCTGTCAAAAGCCACGGATGACAAGTGTCAGCACATTGCCTGCTCTCACCTTCTTAGTTGGACCATGCCTGGTATTGGCCAAGCAAAAGTTTGATATGCTGGTCTCAAAGATCAAGTGGCTGAACTGGAATGGACTTTCTTTCTTAACTGTGGGGGGCGGGGGGTAGGGGAGTCAGCCCATGACTTTATTCCCATGGTCCCCTTCCATCTTAATAACTAAGGGAAAAGCTTGTGGTATTTCACTCCAGTATTATGTTGAAAAATTTTAGACAAATAACCATTTTTATAACATAAAGTGTGTCCCACTTCACCCCTTGAGCCCATAAGAGAAATGAAAACTGCTTAGTATAAAAGATGAATGCTACCAGAGAGAGAATCTCTCCCAGGGTGGTGCTGAGAGTCAACACACATTCACATGTTGTTTATTATACTTTAGGAATTAAAAAAAGTTTAGCGTGGGGGAATTTTTTCTAGCTGTATTTAGAGAGTGATCTGAGATGTGGGAAAGTTGTCTATTGCTTATGTTATTTTTTTCACCCACTTTTGAATTCTTTGAGGCTCCATTTCCCCTGAGTTCAGCAGATTGCCACCCACCTTGGCTCTTCCTGCCTCTGCTCCAACAGAATCTCTTTGTTGTTTTATCTAATCAGATTCAGAGGTCCTGCTAGGGTTGGCCCACTTGGACTTTGCAAAGAGCTTACATTTCTGATTTCCCAGGCTTCAGAAGAACTAAAAATAACTGAGTGGAAATCTGAAAGGCAAAGCTGTTCTATCTGCCAGTATCATCAAGAAATGGAGTTGGGTTTAACCAACAGAGAGGCCCTTTCTGTCCTGGGCAAATTTGTATCTCATATCAGCCAGTGCAGCTAGAGCCTCAGTGTGTTTCATGCTCATATGCAATATATTTTATATTCATCCATTGAAATATCCATATTAAGGACTGGAGAGACGGTTCGATGGCTAAGAGTGCTTCTTGCTTTTCTAGAGAACCAGAGTTCCATTCCCATCATCCATGTCCATTGCTCACAACCAGGTAACCCCAGCTCTGGGAGATCCGACACTCTCTTTTGACCTCTTTGAGTACCAGCACCCATGTAGTATACCTTTATCCAAGCACATGTGCACATAAATAAAGATGAATCTTCTTTTAAAGTATCCATATTAGCACCTATTGTTCAGTGACAATCTGAAAAATAAAATTATCCATGTGCCACGCTTTCCCCTAGTTGAGTGCAAGGCATTTCCATATAAGAACTAAGCAGCCCTCCACAAAAAGAAAAGCTAGTCTTAAACAGCACCCATGGAATGAATGTCCCCTGTCTGAAGGATCATTAGTGTCATCTAGAACCACTGTCTACATTCTGGTCTCATGTTATTTCTTTTCCTATTTAATGTAGAACCTCATAGAGAAACTTGTGTGTGCCCCTAAGACCCATTGTGAAGGATTTGCTAATCAACACAAGCAGGATTCATCCCACCAGCTTCTGCTGGCTGGGACTTCCATCTCTGTGTTTTCTAAAGATGGACTGTGCCATGGAACACATGAAGGAACATCTGTCATACATGACACTTAAAACATATCTGACTTCACTTTTTTACATTTCATTTTTTTAGAGCAATAAAAATGAAAGAGACTAAGTCAGGGGTAAAGTTAAAGGGGGGAATGGAGTTTGTAGCATTAACTCTGCTAGGGCACCAGAGAAGATACAGAATTTTAGTTCTGAAAAAATACGTGAAACTAGAGATTATGAAAATAAGCATTTAGCCACATCCCTAGTTATACTTTTGTAAAGGTTAGGAGTTTCAGACTGGATTAAAAGGAACAAACATTGTTAAACTGTCCTTTCCTGTCATGCTGACTATGGCAATCCCGTTTTACAAAACTAAGCAATAAAAAAGATTAAAGAAACTCCAAGATAATACTAAATAGCATCATTATTAATAATAATGGAAAGCATTGAAATGCTACGTGAAAATTTTAATAAGTCATTGTTGATACTGCATTAATAACCTCCTCTAGGACTGAATGAAGTCCTTAGTGAATATATATTGTTTGACGTGAACAGAGCCAATGCCTCAGACCCATGGGTGTGGTGGCAAAGCCTGGAGCTAGGGGAGGCACAGAGAAGTGGTGAGGTATTCCTCTGGTTCTTGGGAGAATGTTGATAGTGTGTGCAGAAAATAATCCATCACAACCAGATGTCTATGGCCTGAAGATGACTCCCCTACAGAATCGGCTACTACTGAGATCAACTAAACCTGTCTCTTTGTTCAGTTGTATATAACCACCCCTCCTTGTTTGCCTATATGTAATAAATCCCTCTGTTCAACTATATAAAGTAAACACAATGGGCATCTGGGTGCTGCAGCTTCTCCATCTGAGATCCCAGATCATCCAATCTCAGCTTTTTCTGTAGGTATGTCTGTGTGTCTTCGTTTCTTCATCCCCTTACTGCCCCAGTTTGGTTAATCTCTGCAGCTGTGTAGACCATGGAACCTCCAACACACACACACACACACACACACACACACACACACACACATTTTGAGCCCCATTTTGGCCCCGGTTTGGGCCTTGAGGACAAACCCGAGCCTGGCTGGAATTTTTGCAGACTTGTGGGAGAGCCTAAGCCTGGCTCGAGTTTTGAGACCTATCTCAATCACTTCTGTATTGGAATGACTCAGCAAGACCTGTTTGGCCCTGCTTCTGCCCCTCCATTGCTAATGTAGAGCTTTCCCATTGGCCCTGTCAGTCACCCTGTACATACCCTCCCCTCCGTCACCCTTCTCCCCCCCACCCCGCATCCTATGTCATCTCACCCCACCAAAAATCCCCCTCCCTATGCTCTGAGTTTATATTAGTGAGAGACTGATGCAATAAAGTTGAGTTCCTGCTTCGGCAGACTCCAGGTCTGGTCCAGGTCTGGTGTGTTTCTTTTGAGCCATCGACACTCACCATCCCGCTCAGCCCTGGGAGAGACCTGGGGAGATCCTCTCACCTGGACCTGCCATCAAGAAGCCAAGACACACACACACACACACACACACACACACACACACACACAGAGATACACACGACATAGACAGCCAGCTGTTTCCCCATATCTGCGCTAAGTCCTAATCAGTGTGTTGGAATAATAAACCTGACTTCAGTAGAACAGTGAGTAAGACTGTCACAGGATGGGTACAGAAAAGAAACTTCCACTCTGAGTCACAAATGCTTTGGTCATGATTCTGTGCTCTTTACTTGGTTTTGTAAACATTTTTCCAGTTCTGCCCATCTCTAAACTACACTAGGGCAAGGATGATCTTGAAAAACATCCTAACTGTCCTCCAAGGCCCAACAGCACACAGTAGGTATTTGAAAAATCCTCACCAATGATGAAGGAACGAATAGGCAAATAGAGCAAACGTGACCTCATTTCAATGATATTTTGGGTGAGAAATATGAGATGCACCAATATTTTTGTGATCATTGGCCACGTTTTGCTTTCCTTCTGGTTAATATGTCTTTCCAATGTAAAACTTTGAAAGGCATAAAACAGAAATCTGAAGCCCTGAAGCCCCTTGAAATGCAGACAGGCTGAATATCTTAGAGAGGTGCAGGAAATCTCTTTGAAGAAGAGCCTTTGGTACAAAGAGGCCACAGCCACAAGCATTGACATTAAAAAAAAAAAAAAAAAAAGATCAATATCTCCATTCTCTTTCCTGCTTCAGTAGCTTTAGTGGTTCTTTTCATTCTAAAAGCTTCTTTTGCTAAAAGAAAAAAAAAACATTTTGAAGCATACACATTTATCTGAAGCATGCTAGATGTTTAAGGCATTAAAAAATGTGAATACTTTTATAAAAGTATTGCCATAGGTCTAGACTTGCTCACAGAATGGTATACATATACACATACATATACACATATACACATATACACATATACACATATACACATATACACATATATACATATATTGTGTGTATATAATGCATACATACATATATGTGTGTATGTATATATACATATATTCATATATATACATATGTATCATTTCTTTTTTAATTTAAAGTAGATTTTATTTCTAAACTTGTGTGCCTCTTAAAATATTTTTTAATGGATATTTTTATTTACATTTTAAATGTTATCCCCTTTCCTGGTTTCCCCTCCAGAAACCCCCTTCCCCTCCTTCAGTGAGGGTGCTGCCTTACCCACCCACCCACTCCCACCTCCCAGCTCTGGCATTCCCCTACACTGGGGCATCGAGCCTTCACAGGACCAAGGGCCTCTCCTCCCATTTAGGCCCGACAAGGCCATCCTCTGCTACCTATGTGGCTGGGGCCATGGGTTGCTCCATGGGTCTTTGGTTGGTGATTTAGTCCCTGGGAGCTCTGGAGGGTCTGGTTGGTTGATACTGTTGTTCTTCCTATCATTATATAGTATCAATAATATATTGATATATTTGATTTTATATATTATTTATATGTTAATAATATAAATTATATATTATTGTTAGTAATATATTTATTTCTAACACCTAATTAAATAATACCTAACATTTTATGCAGCTCAAGTCATTTTGAAGTAGAATCTTGCATGCATAGAATTTTTGTATACTTAATTTCCATAATTAACAGAAGAAATAATTCCCCAAATATATCAAACAGCTTCACATATTCAAAGTCTGTTTCTTCTGTGTGTTTGTACACAGCTTTTGTATAAAACATCTATTAACATATGCAGAAGTCTATGAGAGACAGGTGTGAAAGAGGGCATCAGAGGAAAAACAAGGGATTCCACTGATGAACACAGAGGAGGACTGACGGACCAATCTGAAGGGAAACTGTGTGGATCTGCTGGGTAAGTAGAGGATATTTTATACTTGGAACCTTCGACACTTTAGGGGTGCTTGAGGGCTAAATGGGAGCCAGGGGTGAGATCAGCAGGTGTATTCTGGGTCATTTTGCCTGTTTCTTTTTAAAGTTTCTTTATTTGTATGCATTAGTTCTAGGTGTTGACGGGGTAAAATGTGGATTTTCTGTGCATGTATAAACATATCTGTATCTATTTCTACGAAAGCACACCTATTTTCAAATGTTTGATAACTCAAGCCTCTATTAGCATCATTTGAAAAATTAATCTGCTGCTTAATGTAACTAAGTTATAACATCTCTTTCTCCAGTTAAAATTGAGTTTCGTGAACTACACAAAATACTTTATAATGTATGGTAAACGTTTCAGAGTAGCTTCGAGAGTGGTTGCTGATAGTGCTGAGAGGTTTTTTAAGCTGTCTCTCTGGTGCTCTCAAAGATGCTCAAATTCAGTTACACCTACACACCTACACACTGAACAGCTCGGACTGCACCTTACATTCAGCAACTCAGTAGATGTCACACTTGTTGGATTACGTAGCCAGTGGCTATATGATCCGCCCACTCATCCCTCCCTCCACTCATCTATCCACACATTCCTTCAAGCTATAAATCATCAAGTTTTCATTAACTTCTCTCTATACCCCAGACCACAGGTCACCATGACCAATACAGCTTCTTCTAGTCAAGATTGTGAACTGATTTTTCTCCCTCTCTCTTTCTCAGTATCACATCCTTTTAACCATCATGGTTACCTCCAATGTAGTTTCTTGTCATTGTTCCCATCTTTCTAACCAAGCTCAATTCAATCACAAGAACTCTTAAACACAAATATAATCCGATAATTTATTTATGTTAAAGACTTCTATGTGGAAAATATTATCAAGGCATGTGAGGCCTTCCACGTTCTGCCCTTGACCTTTTCAACTCAAATGTCAACATCCATGGATCTGTTTAAGAATTTTAATTGCAAGAAACATTGCTGAAATAGTAGGAAAGTAATTTGTGACAAAATATATCCTAAGTAGCTCACAAAAATCTTGTTAAGGTTGAGAAACCAAATTAAAAATTACAGGAGTGGTGGAGGGGAATGATCCAGGGAGCAAAAGAGGGGGGGGAGAGGGAGAGGGAGAGGAGAGGGAGAGGGAGAGGGAGAGGGAGAGGGAGAGGGAGAGGGAGAGGGAGAGGGGAGGAGGGAGAGGGAGAGGGAGAGAGAGAGAGAATATCAGGAAAAACAGAGTATGCAAACAAGCTGACTAAGAACATCATCCCTACCTCCACAGACCAATGATCCTGAGCTTCAGAGGCAGCACTGCTGTGCTCTCTAGACTCAGGCTGTGGTCTAGTGTCACCCACTCACGCTGTCATCACTGTCACCAGAAAGCACAAGCCCTGTGATGCTATTAAACAGCAGATTATTTCTCTTCAGTGTGTGTTTTCTCCTTTTCACCACATTATGAACTAGCAGAGTTATCTGTAGATCCACCCCTTGCTAAGGGAGCAGATTCAAAGGTGCAAAACCAAGAGGTAGGCATTTCATGTTCATTGACAAACTGTTCATAAGAAGAAGACTCAGAGGCTCAATTTCATACTAGGAACTTAACAGCACAACTGAAAGCTCTAGAACAAAAGAGTAATCACACCCAAGAGGAGTAGATTGCAAGAAATAATCAAAATGATGGTTAAAATCAATAAATAGAAATGAACAGAACAATACACTACAAAGAATCAATGAACAAACACTTGATTCTTTGAGAAAAATCAACAAGATATACAAATCTTTATCCAAACTAACCAAAAGGCATAGAGAGAATATCCTAATTAACAAAATCAGAAATAAAAAGGAAGACATAAAAACAGACACTTAGGAGATACTTTTAAAAACCTGTATTCCACCAAGTTGGAAAATCTTAAAAAAATGGATAATTTTCTCTATAATACCACTTACCTACATTAAGTCAAGATAAGATAAACAATTAAAACAAACCTATAATCCCTAGTAAAATAAAAGCAATTATTAAAAGTCTCCCAACCAAAGGAAGTCCAGGGATCAATGGTTTTGGCACAGAATTCTACCAGATTTGAAGAGTTAGCACCAATACTCCTCAAATAATTCCACAAAATAGAAACAAAAGGAACATTGTCCGTTTCATTTTATGAGGCAAGTTACCTTGATACCCAACCCACAAAAAAGATTCAGAATCTTTATAAGATTTTGAATTATAGAAAGAGAATTACAGACCAGTTGTCCTTATGAACATATGTGCAAAGAAGACTCAATAAAATACTTGCAAATAGATTTCAAGAACACATCAGAGAGATCATCCACCATGACTTACTGGGCTTCATCCCAGAAATGCAAGAGTGCAATATATAAAAATCAGTAACTGGAAGCCACCATACAAACAAACTGAAAGAAAAAAAAAAACATTTGGTCATCTCATTAGATGCAGAAAAGACCTCTGACAAAGTCCAATACTCCTTCATTATAAAAGTCCTTGAGAAATTAGATACAAGGTACATACCTAAACATAATTTAGGCAACTTACAGAAAGCCTATATCCAACATCAAATTAAATGGAGAAAAATTCAAATCAATTCCACTATAATCAGGAACAAGACAAGGTTGTCCACTCTCTCCATATCTATTCAATATGGTACTTGAATTTTTAGGTAGAGCAATATGACAACTGAATGAGATCAAAGGGATACAAATTGGAAAGGAAGAAGTCGAAGTATGTTATTTTCAATGATATGATAATATGCATGTGTCGCATCCACCTTGGCCAGCAAGTAAGACACAACACTGTCGAATCCTTCTCAGTCAGCTTTATTCCAGGAACGACTCTTGACTTAGGGACGGGGAACTGGACGGAGGCCTATGGATGGGGACATATGGCCAGGGGCCTGGACCAGGAAGGGGATGGGCTCCCAAGCAGCAGAAATGAGCTGCTTATATAACTGCCCAAGGCGGGCTGGGTGATGTGTTCTCTCAGGATAGGTTCAGCTGCCAATACCTCATTAGCATAAGCCCGCTCGGGAGGGGCACGAGGCTGACGCATGCTCAAAGGACTTGTTTACCAGTTTAGGTGAGCTGGCCACGCTGGAAGTCAGCTGCCTACATCATCAGGTGCTAGTCATAAGACTTTGCAACTGTCCCAGGTGATATCGTAAACACGGCTGCCTACAACTGCTGCCTACATGCATGTATCCATAAAACTTCCACCAGGGAAATCTTATAGCTGATAAATACTTTCAGCAAAGTGGCTGGATACAAGATTAACTAAAAAACAAACAAACAAACAAAACCAGTAGCCCTCCTATATACAAATGACAGACTGACTAAGAAATCAGGGAAACAATGCCTTTCACAATAGCTTCAAATAATATAAAATATCTTGTGGTAACTTTAACCAAGCAAGTGGAAAACTTGTGTGATTAAAAATTTCAAGTGTCTGAAAGAAGAAGTTAAAGAAGATATCAGATGATGGAAAGATGCCCATGGATTAACATACTAAAAATGGCCATCCTACCAAAAAGCCATTTATGTATTCAATGCAATCCCCATCAAAATTCAAACACAACTCTTGTCCGATCTTGAAAATACAATTCTCTACTTTATATGGAAAACAAAAAACCCAGGATAGCTAAAACAATCTTGTACAATAAAAAGAACTGCTGGAGGTCCCACCATTCTCAGTTTCAAGGTGTACTACAGAGCTATAGTAATGAAAACCACGTGGTATTGGCATAACAACAGGCACATTAATCAGTGAAATTAAATTGACGACACAAATATAAATCTACACACATATAAACACCTGATTTTTTTATAAAGAAGCCATAAATACAAACTGGGGGGGGAAAGGCATCTTCAACAAATAGTGCTGGTCAAAGTGTTGGCTTGTAGAATAGATGCACATTTAATCATCCTTCAGAAGACTCAAGTCCAAGTGGATGAAAGACCTCAACAATAAATCACATACACTGAACCTGATAGAAAAGAAAGTGAGGAATAGCCTTGCCATACATTGGCACAGGAGACAACTTTCCGAACACTAATAGTGCAAGCACTAAGATCAACGATTAATAAATAGGACCTTATGTAACTGAAAAGCTTCTGTGAAGCAAAGGACATTATCATTGGAGGAAGCAACAACCTAAAGAATGGAAAAAGATTTTCACCAACTTCACATTTAATAGAGGTCTAATATCCAAAATATATAAAGAACTCAAGAAACTAGATAACAACAATAACAAAAAAACCCAATTAATCCAACTTAAAAATGGGGAAGATATATAAACAGAGAATTCTCAGTAGAGGAATTTCAAATGGCTGAGAAACACCTAAAGAAATGTTCAACATCCTTAGCTACCAGGGAAATCAAAACTACTTTGAAATTTCATCTTACACCTGTTGGAATGGCTAAGATCAATAACACAATTAGCAGCTCATGCTGGCGAGGATATCCAGCAAGGGAACTCCTCCATGGCTGATTGGGGTGCAAACTTGTACAGCCACTTTGGAAATCAATATGGTTGTCCCTTAGACTTACCCCAAGACCCAACTATACCACTCTTGGGCATATACCCAAAGGACACTGCATCCTACCACAAGGACACTTACTCAACCTAGTGGCTTTATTCATAATAGCCAGACACTGGAAACAACCTAGATGTCTCACAGCTGAAGAATGAATAAATGTGGAAATGTGGTACATTTCCACAAATGGAGTATTATTCAGCTCTTTAAAAATGACATCATAAAATTTGGAGGCAAATGAATGGAACTAGAAAAAAAAATCATCCTGAGTGATAAAAGCCAGACTGGGAAAGATAAATATAATATATATTTACTTATAAGAGGATATTAGCTACTAAGTAAATGATTATCAAACTACAATCCATAGACCCAGAAAGGTTGGAAAAGAGGAGGAGTATAGGGGTGATTCAGTGATCTCCCTGGGAGAGGGAAATAAAGTAGATTTTTATGGGCAGACTGTGGTGGGTCAGGAAATAGGGAATCAGGTTTGCGGGGTGGGAAGATGAGGTGGAGGAAGAGAGTACAGGGAGAGACAGCTGGAATGGGGGGTGGGCATTGGGAGGATGATGTAAAAACAGTACGGTGGAAACTTCCTGAAATCTGTGAAGATAATCTTTTTTTAATTTTTTTTTTAAGATGTATTTGTGAGTACACTGTTGCTATCTTCAGATGCACCAGAAGAGGGCATCAGATCCCCATTACAGATGGTTGTGAGCTATCACATAGTTGCTGGAATTGAACTCAGGGCCTCTGGAAAAGCAGTCAGTGTTCTTAACTGCAGAGCCATCTCTTTAGCCCTATGAAGGTGATCTTAATGAAGACTCCTAGTAATGGCGGATATAGAGTATCATATGGACATCTCTTGTAGCCAGGCAAGACTCTCAGTATTGGGACTGGGTTGCATTCAGTTGAGTTGATTGCCAAGGCAGGTCCCATGGAAATCCTCAAATAAGCCAGGCTGTTGCTAAGACAATGGGTTGCTCTCTGCAAACTGAGAGCAAGGCTTTATTGCCAGGGACAACAGCCATACAACGCATTGAGCATAGAAAAGCCGAACTTGGATCCCTCACCCCATGTTCTAGTCTCTTTGGTAGGTACTCTGCATGCTACCAAAAGACAAACACAAACACCAACCCAGCTACAAAACTTTTGACCTACAATCTGTCCTGCCTACAAAATATGTCAGGGCAATGGTGGCACAGAATATGTAGGAGTGATCAACCAATGACTGGCTTGATCCAAGGCCCATTCTACAAGAAGGAACCCACACCTGGCACTGGGCTACCAAGAACCAAAGAGTAGAGAGCCTAGAGATCTAGGGTAAAGTCAAACACTACTGATCTACAATTAATTAATTAAAAATGATTCCTAATGATACTGTGCTATACTCACTGATCAGTACCGTATCCAGTCATCATCAGAGGGCCTTCATCCAGCAGCAAAAGGAAACAGATGCAGAGACCCACAGCCAGACGTTATGCGGAGAGTCTAAATTGGTGGTATCTATCAGATCACTTCCCTCAGAGTATGGAATCCTGTGGAAGAGGAGGCAGAAAGATCATAAGAGCCAGAGGGATGGATGACAAAAGATAACAAGGCCTTCTGAATAAACTAAGCAAGGCTCATATGAGTTCACAGACACTGAAGCAGCAAACATAGGGCCTATACAGGTCCTCTGCATATATATCTATTAGCTTAATATTTTTCTGTGACTCCTGAGTGTGAGAATAAGTGGGCCTCTGACTCTTCTTCCTGCTCTTGGGACTCTCTTCCTCCTGGCGGATTGCTGTGTCTAACATTGATATGATAGCTTTTGCTTCCTCTTGTTACATTTTATTTTGTCGCATTTGGCTGTTATCGCTTAAAAGCCTGGCTGGGTGGTGGTGGTGCACGCCTTTAATCCCAGCACTTGGGAGGCAGAGGCAGTCGGATTTCTGAGTTCGAGGCCAGCCTGGTCTACAGAATGAGTTCCAGGACAGCCCGGGCTACACAGAGAAACCCTGTCTCAAAAAAAAAAAACTGTTCTTTTTTAAGGAGGGGAGGAGGGGGGAGGTGGGAAGGAACTGGGAGGAATGCAGAGGGAAAACTATAATCAGGATATATTGTATAAGCAAGGAATCTAATTTCAATTTTTAAAAAAGGAGAAAATGTTATCAATAATACATAAAATGTTATATATTTTTTATGTTACTAAGATTACCGAGAGATGCCAGACAGCATTTGTGAATTATGTTCATAGGTCTTTAGGGATAATTTTTGTCTTTTTAGTGTTGGGTTTTGTGTTTTGGAAACAGTATTTCTGGGTATCCCAGGCGGGTCTGGAACTTGCTGTGCAGTGCAGATTGATCTCAACCCGATGATCCCCAGTGCTGTCAAGTACATAAACACCGCTGTTCTCTGTTCCATTCATTGTCTTAGGAGTGAGACGTTAAGTGGTACAATTCTTCAACTAACAGGTTTGTGAGTGCTCAGTATCGCTGAGAAAATTCTAAATGTGTGATAAATAGTGAACTCGGTACTTGTGTTCCCTACAAGTTCCAAACTTGCCAAAATAAAATTTGACTGAACTAGCTGACATTGGGACAGAAAGGATACAATAGTTGAAATTTGATCACTATGTGAACAATGATTGTGCCTAAGTCCAGGGGGATGTGATGTTCTGCTGTGCATCCCATGTTTTTTCGCTTTTACACACATGAACTTATTGCTTTCTTGTATGGATGATAGCTCTCACCAGCATACCTGGAAAGCATTGGCATTGAGGCGTAGAAATTTATTACAATATTTTTGAATGTTGTTTTCTGAGCATCTTCATATTACATATTTCTGGCTCGGTTCCTGTCCAACTGTGCCTGCTGATGGAGGTGAAGATAGTATTTCTATGGAACTACTAAAGTATATTGTTGACTTTAGTGCATGGGACTCCCTGAAGAGACCCAACACACCAAAATTAAAATACTCAAGTTTTCCACTTAAGAAGCAATATTTTGATTCCCTAGATAAAGAAACACTGGGAAGAATTTCATTACAGCCCTCAAATGATATCTTGGCCATTCTCTTCTTTGTATTTATTTATTAAACTGTTATACTTTAGATCCTTTCCACAACATGAAGGTCTTAGCACTAACATAAATAATTTATTCTATCTTCATTCATCCTAAAAATACTTATAAATTTATTTAATAATTCCTTATTCTGAGGTTTTAAAATATAAAATATAATGCACATCTATATTTCTAAGAGAATGCATAAATATGAATGCTATTGGTCACATCTCAAAAAATGCTATCCTTCTTTTTCTGTTAATGAAACTGGTTAAGTGGCTAATTAAATGGTGCAGCAGTTAAAACCATGTTTCTGCTCCTGCAGAGGAACTGAGTTCTGCTTCTAGAATCCATGTCAAGTAGTTCAAGGGAGATCAAATATCCCTTCTGCTCTGTGCTGGCCTCTGCACACATTTACACACAGTCACACACAAAATCACATACAGTTACACACAGGCACGCATAATTTAAAAATAAAATAAATATGTTTAAATAAGTTTATTTAAGTGGAAATAAGATTAGAAAGTTTCATTTATATCTTTTTTATTACTTAAGTCTCTAATAATTATGCCTCCAAAACAACAAATCTCAAGTAAGAATAATATAGTGTTAAGTAAGAGTTATTTATACACTTGTGATTTCTAGACTAGTCTAAGTATTTTCATTGCTCAAGCTTCATAGAAGGTTATTTGTTCAATAGAGATAACTTTTTAAAAATACAAGATATAAATAAATGAAATGTGGTCTCCTATCTAAGATAGTCTTAATGTACACCTCATGCATTTTTTCCATGACATCTATGTATATACTTAACAAAATTTGAATTATAATCCTAAATTTAATATTTTAATGTTGAATACTTGCTTCATTCTAAAATTTCATTTTCATAAAGCCTGGGGAACTTTTTTAAAAGAAAACGTAAGATGAGCACAGATTACTGTATGTTGGTGGTATTGCCCAGGCTGTAAAAGGCTGTTGATCTAAGCCAACACTACTCAGTCCTCCAAAGTTCAAGAGGCTACTGTTCCTGGGAGCCTGCTCCTAATCAGCTTGCATTCCATTTCCTGAGAGTTCCTGCCAACTTGCTCCCTACCCGCATCATCCACCAGGCTGTGGTTCTGCAACAGGCAGGGCTGGGAGATCTCAGACCTTGCTACTTAATCCTCCATGACAGCCCTCATCACTGGTGCATTGTCTGTCACTACTGGTACCAAAGCAATCCCACTAGATGTTTAGGTTCAAACAAAGCAGATTCATGATGGTGACATGTCCAAGCTCTATAAAGGAGGACTGTGTCTACAGTCAAACCACAGCTGACACCCTCCCCTAGGAGGCTTTCCCTCTGAATCCACCATTGGTTTCCTCATAGAGCTACACAAAGAAGAGAGTTTCAAAGCCAGGGTTCGCAAGTCTGTAATATTAATTGATAGTTGTGTTTCTTCTCTCTCGTTATGCAGTAGTTTTTGTTACATATTTTTAAATAGAAACTATTTAATGATAAGTACAATAAACATTTCAGGATTCTGAAATCATTTCTATATGAGGAGATCAAAATCTCAGTGTTTTTATTCTATAAAAAAAATGAAGAGAGTGGAACATAAATCTTGCATCTTTACCTAAAGCTTCTATAACTGAAAAATGTAAGGGAAACTCAGATTCACAATATTCTGGTTGTATTATTTAGGACTTAAATGGATGTTGACCTGAGGCAGAATTAGACAATGCTTTTCTCTGACAATCAGATAATCGTGTTCCTGGTAGCCTGGTCCTAGTTTGCTTCTATTCCATTTCCTGTGACCTCTTGCCAACCTGTCTCCTACTCTGTCAATGTGTCTCTCACCCTGCTATCCTGCCCCTGCCCCTCATCAACCTTCTGATGACTTGCATGATCCACCAGGTTGCAGCTCTACAAAAGGCAGGAACAGGTGCTTTGCTAAACCATGCTTCCAGTAATGAGAGGAAAGAAATGAATACAATGAAGAAATTTGCTTTCATTCAAGTTGCATTCACTTATAGGAAAATCACAACACAAAGACTCTTCTTCAAAGACTCCAGGACCTTAGCTTGAAGACTATCACCAACAGTTATCCTTATTTGACCTTGAGGGATTCTTCACAAGAGTAGTAGAGAATCAGTAAGCTTTTCTTTTAAACTTATTACACATTCTTCAGAATTGAGGCCCAGAATGAGAGAATATTTCAATTGTTATTGTATTGCACAGAACAAAAGAATTAACTTTGTTCATATATTAGATACTAGGAAGCAAGACATCTTGTGGGTTCAGAGACCTGAGCAACTACTAAGCAGGTAACAGATACTCTATCATTCCTACATCTCTCATTGTTCTACTGTAGACAGTCATCACTGCTACATTGAAATTAGGAAGCATGAGTCTAGATCAAAATGTCATCAGACTGACTTAGCAATAATGCAGCTCAGGCTTTCAAAGATCAAGGTCATCATTTACACACAATGGTGGATGTAATAAGTGAAGGACAGAGGGATAAAGGGAAGAATTATTCTCTAAACAAAACATTTGGTCAAGATATAAGAATATTTTAAAGTGTTAACTTATAACTTAACTTATGAAATAATAAAATTAGACCAAGAGACAATGAAGTCAACAGTTACAACAAAATTCTTCTTATGCAGAACAAGGGTACCATACAAAAATTAGTAACATAATGCTACCCTCAAAGAGTTTATGACCAGATCTTTAAAAGAAATGAAGAGAAATAGAAATTCATTTTGTAAATAAAATTATGAAAAAAAACAAGAAATAATCTTTCTACCTGAGGTAGAAGCAGAAAGTGTTGTCTCCAACTTTCAAATGTTAAGTTACTGAAGCACAGAATAACTGCCAACTGCATTATTCATGCAGTTGTTTAAGTAGTGTATATATTCACTTGTGAATGAGTAAACTTTGGGTGTCACTTCTCATGACCTTAATTTTTGAACTAGAGTCTCTTACTGGACCTGAGGTTCATCAATTTAGATAGGTCAACTGGTCATTGAGCCCTAGGGACCCTTCTATTCCCCATCCCCACCCCTACCCCCACCCCCCATCCTGAAATTATAAGCACATACTGCTGCAATTGGCTTTTTATGTGAGTGCTAGAGAGTTGAACTCAAGTCCTTGTGCCTGCCTGGCTAGTACCTTATGGACTGGGCTATTTCCGTGGGCCTTTGAGCTATTCTCCAGTCCCTTCTGACACATTCCCAGTGTCTGGCCTCCTCTGACAGGCAGTGGTGTTGGATAACCATCGATGCTCTCAGCATTCTGCTCTTGGATATGGAATAAGGTAAGTGATGGATTATTCAGGACTTTCCTTCCTTTGACTTTCACCCTGAGAAGCAGTGCTCATTAAAACCTCCTGCCGAGGGCAAGGGGAGGATAGAGATGAAATTCATTTTGGAACTTGTTAGAAGCAGTGATGAAAGGTTTGCTGGAATTGTGGAAACAAGCCTCTTTATATTTCCTTATTCTTTTAAAGAAACCTTGTTTTTCATCAGTGAGATTTATATGGTGGCTAGAGAACATGTGTGCTTTGGCTGTCTGAATGAAGTAGTTCTTCAAAGACTTCATGGAAAAAAATTTAAATTTTCTCCCAATCCATATGAAATATTTATTTATACTTTTTCTGTTAAAATTGAATGCACAACTAGAAATCAAAAACACTGAGCAAAATGTTTTCAACCAACTGAATGCATCAGTATTTGTGTAGGTAGAATCTTCTTTCATGTCTAAATACCATGCTTTTAATGTCAAAACTGAAGGATTCTATACACAGGAAAAAAAATTAAAAAAAAAAAAAAATCAAGCAGGTAGGAGCAAATGGGCCTAAAGCTATTTTGTAAAAATATCCAAAGAATTAAGAACAGTTGAGGTTTTTTTTTTTTTTTTTTTCAAGAAAATGACATGAATTAAAATGATGAAGCCAGAATTTTTCATCTCTAGATCCTGCAAGCAGGTTTTTGGCTCCCCTACTGTACCCATTTGAGGCAAAGACTCTAGATATGAAGAGACTATCCCTAGGAGCAAGATGAAGGCTTCCTGAACATGAGAATTGTGGGCTTGAGTAGCAAGACCAGCAAGATAAAGCTGACTGGAGAAAGAGGGACGAACTCGGAGTGGGGCTAATGGCATGGATGTTTGTCGTGGCTGTTTTGACTGTTTGAGCACATCATCCATAAAAATGAATTTTTGTCTCTTACAGCAATAAGATTGTCTCTGAGTTGTTTTTTTCCCGGAACATAGTATTTTTATTATTTGGGAATTTCATACATGCACTCCAGTCACACCCATCCCCCAGATTCCCCCCAACTAAAAAAGAAAGGAGGATAAGAAGGAAGGAAGGAAGGAAGGAAGGAAAGGAAGGAAGGAAGGAAGGAAGGAAGGAAGGAAGGAAGGAAGGAAGGAAAAAACCCAAGTCCAATTTGTGTTGCCCATATACTTAGTGGAGCATGATCAAGCTTCCAGGGGTCACCCCCTTGAGGAAAGCTGAATCTTTCCCCACCCACTCCCCCACCAGAAGCCATCAACTATGGGTAGCTACACATCAGCATCCCTATCACAATTTTAAGAGTTCCCTCTGATGGCTTCCTTTTTAGGCTGTTACTTTGAGTGAGGGAGGCTGCAGAAGGTAGAAGTTGTCACAGAATCCTTCTATGTCCCTCTTTCTCACCTGTGGGTCTACAGTCATCGACACCACTGCAAAAGTAGCTTTCTTGCGCTTTACAGTCAGCAGGACCATGGATCATGGATCCCTACACAGTTTCTGGAGACAGCATGGACCTCGAACATCCACATTGTCTCCAGCATCAGCATGTGCCAAGGACCTCCGCTTAGTCTCTGGTGGCAGTACAGACCATGTGTCCCTGAGTTGTTATTAAGGTCTTCTGATACCCATGAGCTATCCTGGAGCTCCAAGACACAAACAATAGAATATCTTCTATATCTCCTTATTAGAATAAAACAATAGTAATGATAGTAATCATGTCATTGATACCATACACACCATGGGTGTACTTCACAAAGTATTATTAAATACATGGTTCTGTCAAGATTTTCTATGTGTTTCAGGGTCTTTGGTGCTCACAGCAGTGTGGTATAGATGATATTCTGCCTATTGAGTCCATGAGGAGTTTGGAGTGGTCTCAAATTTCAGTCTAAATATCTTACATAGATCAAACATAATTTCTTTCAACCAGACCTCAGCCCTTCAGGGGCTCCTATATCAATTGGTGACTCCTTAGAATGGGCAGAGACCCCAAGTACTGCTTGAGCCAAGCAGAACCAGTATTGCTGAGAGATATAAGCAGATCACAGGTAGTAGCAACAATCTCACAACTTCAGACTAAGTGTTTTGGTTGACCAATATCCACTCATGTGCCAAACTACTTATTAGAGTTTGAGTGTTGTTGTTATTGTTAGATTTATTTTACACACACACACATACACCACACACACACACACACACGAGTATTTTTCGTGAATGCATATATGTGTAATATGTATGTGCATGGTACCCAAGGAGGCCAGCTAGAACTAGAGCTACAGGTATTTGTAAACCACATGCCGGTGCTGGGAACTAAACAAGATCCTCTGGATGAACAGCAAGTGCCCCTAATAGCTGACCCATGTCTCCAGATCTTATTCAGCAGGTTTTTTTTTTTTTTTTAATGGAGCAAAATACATGTCATCTAGTGTTTGCCATATTAATTATTTTGAAGTTTGCAGTTAAATAGCAACTACATTCACATGGCTATGCGATTGATCTTCAGAAATCTTTTCATTTTGCAAAGCTGAAAGTATACATTCCTTAAATAACAACTCTACACGCTCCCCATCACAGCTTTCAGTTCTGTGTCTACTCCATGTACTTCATAAAAGTGGAATCACACAGTAGGCTGTTTGTGACTCGCTCTATGTACCACGGTATCTTTCAAGACAGTATCATTTGAGCCACAACAGACTACAATAATAATCATTTCAAAGGGTTTTAAATTATTGTATAAAAAAAGAACAGCATCGTGAATGACATTTTAATTTAAGAAAATGTAAGCGCAAATTATTTTAGTTTGCTTGGGTTTTCATAGTTCTAAAAATTTAAAACAAAACAAAAAAAGCTTTAAACCAATACATATTGCCTATAATTTAACCAAAACACTTATCAACAAAGGGTCTTTAAATTATAATTTATTGCAACATCAGTTCGTCCAATGAAAAGTTTGAGGCACATTTAACCACGCCTTATGAAGTACATTAAGAAATGTATTCCAAGATACTTCCAAGCCTTAACTTTCTTCACTTGCTTGATTCTTGTTTTCAAGAATAAATATTTTTTCATTGTAGAATTATAATACTAATTGACATTAAGTAATAAATTCATGTTTCCAATCCAAGTGATTATTGATAGTTTTTACTTTAAACGTTATTCTTAAAAATAAAATTGAGTACATATTGTCAAAAAAACAGCTGATATTCTTATATCTCACCAGATGGCCCTACTCCTTTAAAATAAATTGTCTTTATTTACATTGTGTTGTGATACTTTCTTTACAGGTGTTCTAAAACAGCTCCAGATATACCTTCAGTTTATTTCTCACAGGACTCTAACTTTCTGGTCTGCATTGTCCTTTCATGACCTCTGATGGCAAAGATGAAAAGTGACCACTACCAACAGAAAGACCTCCAATCCCATTAATCTTGTTAGAATAGAACTGTACCCTTTCTCATGTGCCCATGCCTTGACAATGGGATACCCCTAATTATTCATTGATGTGGAAGTAACATTGGGCAATTTCAAACTACTCAAAGCCTGTTGGTAACAGAATGGATACTTTAATAATACAGAAGCTTATAACCCACTATGACCACAAGCTATAAAGTATAAATTAAAATACAGATGTGTAGAATAAAATAATCCCTGTCTATATATCTATGTGTGCATAAATAACAATAATGAAGTATGATTATATATCAAGAATTTAATTATCTAAGCTTATATATTATCTCAACGTAGTAAGATTACTATTATAGCCTGGGTTTTTCTATCCTCCCAAAAGCTTCTTCTTATTTAATTTATCTGCGACTCTAATCCCAGAGAACAGGAGTAATGAAAAACAGGAAATAAAACAGAAAGGACGAAAGCATTAAGGTAAGAACACTTTGTCAAATGACAACTTCTGTGGCCAAACTATGCTGGAATTGCATGTCTTCTGCAAAGACTTAATGAAATGCCTAGAGGTGGAGAGAATATTGTTTCTTCATGACTGCTACCCGTCATGGGTAGAAGAGCCCCTGCAACTTTGATTACTGCATAACTGTTTATCAATTGCATGCATGTAGTAGTTCAATTGACATTCTACTGTCAAGGTCAAAAATTCTAGGGAAAGAAGCTTCTACCCTGGTCATAGGTGAAGCATTTTGCAATTACACTTGAGGATAGGTGGCTAAAGTTTGTGAAATTGTTAAAGTGGTTGTTGTGTGGAACGGGAGTTGTGATATACAAAGTGGCATCTGAGACAGTAAACCCTTTGCACTTCTCAGATCCATCTTTCCTGCTCATTAAATCCAATCTGTCATAGAGTTTCCCTGTAAAGGATGGACAGCCACAATCTCTGCAAGAGGTTTTTTTTTTTTTTTTTTTTTTTAGTTTCTATAAATGCAAACTTTATTATTAATATACCTTCCATAGACATAAATCCCAACATCCCCCGTCCTAACAAGGAAGTTGAAGTCAGCAATCCTGTGATGTGCCAACTGTGCTTTGGAGCCCAGAGAGTGTGAGATTCTTCAAGGCTTCCAAAGCTTCTGGGAGTCCAGGGTCATTCTGAGAGGACTCCTCTGAGTTGTTCTGCTTGGTGATCGGTCCTGATTTACAGTCACGGACATGTGCATTCTTTATTCTTGTACAACTTATTAAAGCCAGGGGCGGAATTTCTTATGCCTGCATCATGTAGAACCAAAGTCTTGATTATGTACTTTTTTTTCAGTTGAGTTTATCAGCAAGGCCTCTCAGAGTCTCCTCCCTGGTAGGGTTAACTGGAAGTGCATTTCTTAGATACCCAGTTCTGCAGAATGGTTTATCTCACAGATTTTCTAACCTTGGAGGCAAAACTTGCATAGGTCTCCATCGTCAGTTTCTCCCTTATCAAGTAAGCTCACATCTCTGCAGGTTTTAATGGCATTAGCTATGGGCAGGCCCTGCTGTTCTTGTTGGTTCTGAAGCGTTACTGACACCATTATCTCTTTTTTTTACGCTGCCTATTCTAAGTTTGCTCACCATTGGTAAGCACTCTGCTGATTTTCTATTGCCTGATAGAGTGACCCAGACAATCTTTCTTATCAGATTATGGTTGCTGCAACTTCCTTTTCACGGTCATCACCTGATACCAAATCACTTCACTTGCATGGTGATGGGGCATTTGGGAACCTGTATTCATCAATTTCTAAGACAATGGCTGTATAGACATAGGATCCAAAGAGCTTTTCCAGTTAAAAAGTACACTTGGAAATTCTATACATCCCAATTATTTACTTATAGTCACAGGGTGAACCAAAGAATCCTTTGGCTTCTGTGAGGCATATTCATGTTTAGGCTTGAACTTTAATTTTACACAATCTCCATATTGTCTCAAACTAGAGAGCCTTGGTGATCAGTGTCAACTCAGGCTCCTTATCCAAAAATCCTTTAAACAATCTAACATCCTTTCCTCAGTGTGATATCATCTTGGTAAACGGCCATGTTGTGGCCTCTTGTGAGAAGATGAAGAGATCTGATATTAGTCCTCACTCATAACCACTGATCTTCCCTTTAATTGTTGTGGTCTGGGTCTGTAAAATTGTACAGTTCTATAAGCTAGATACTAACCTGGATTTTCTGTTAGGATAGTTAATGTTAGTCTATCTCTCTCAGTGTCTCTCTGTGTGTCTTGTCTCTCTGTCTCTGTGTTTGTGTGTATCTCTGTGTGCATTCTCTCTCTCTCTCTCTCTCTCTCTCTCTCTCTCTCTCTCTCTCTCTCACACACCACTCACACACACACACACACACACACACACCCACCAAATAATCACTATAGCTCATCCTTCAGAATAACATGATCTGTATTCATCGCCACAGGCTTCTGAAGGTCAAGGGAGCCTGATTTCTCTGAATGAGTTTTGCCTGTTGCTATAATTAGAACCAGTGCAATACTCCTAAATGGACCCTTCCATTCAGGAACCCTTAAACTCAATTGGTACTAAGGAGACTAGTACCATAGAATCATTTTTCATTCAAACTCTGACCTGTGGAAGACAGACATCACCAAAACACTTAAATGTTGAGATATCCCTCATGTCAAAGAATTTCCCTTGGGTCTACCCAGGGAACACAGGTGAGAGGTTCTAGACATCTCATAACAAAGGCACTTGATTGCTGTCCTACTTGAAATCTTTCATGCCTCTGTTCATTGTCTCTCTGAGCCTTCTCAGGTCATCCTTAATCCTAGGTTAAACTAATTTCAACATGTCTTTCTCTCTCATTTTTCTATTGGCCATTGTCACATTATAGATTTCAAAGAAACTTCCTGGCAGAACATTAGGTTTATCTCCAGGTGTCTTTGATATTGAAGTCATGATTCTACAAATGTCATAAATCCTTCTCCATCCACCCTCTTGTATTTCCCCTATTGCTCTACTCCTGCACGTGTTCCTCTAGGACCTGAAATCCCAAGAAACAATTTCCTCCTGTGGGAGGATGATATTTCCTTTACCAGGTGTTTTGAGACCTCACTGGAGTCCTGGTCAGAAGCAATGAATGGTGGCATGACAGACTAAAGAAGATCAAACATCACCTTGTGAGTTTTCCCACATGACTTTATAGATCTGTTTAAGGACTCCAGGCAGGCAGGTAATTCAGGGAAATCTGAAAGTTCAGTGTTACCAATGTTGCATAATCAAGGAACTACCATTGTCCACCAGAGTTGTGGCTTAAGACTTTGTTTTTTGGTTTTTTTGGTTTTTTTATTGGAAATTTTTTATTTAAAAATTTTTTTTACATTTCAGATGTTCTCTCCTTACCCCATTTCCCCCCCTCCCTCCCAGGAACTACTATCCCTTCCCCCCTCCTCCTGCCTCCACGTTGGTGTACCCCCACCCACCCTCCCCTGTACCTCACCTCCCCACCCTCGAGTATCCCCCCCCACGACGTCCAGCCTTCATGGGACCAAGGATCTCTTCTCCCACTTATATATAGCTCCCTTGCATATATAGCTGGAGCCATGGGTCCCTCCCTAAGCGCTCCCAGGCTGGTGGTTTAGACCCTGGGGGCTCTGGTTGGTTGGGATTGTTGCTTTCCTCTTGATTGAGACCATGTCTTCAGTGTCTTTTGCAGCTGTGCTCCTCTTACAATTAGACTGGGCTGGACTTTTGCCACACTCTCTTGCAGCTGAAGAAAATGATACCCTAAAATGTCAAGAAAGGTCTTGATTTTTATAGGGTTCCTTAAGTTAGTTTTAATGGACATAGACTGGTCATTTTCTTCATTTAAAGGCACCTAATCTACCCACGCTATAATAGCAATAGTTGCTCCCACCACCATACAATAAAAGTAAAACAGAGAGTGCATAGGTCAGCCCTTCTTTTTCCACCATGTACCTCTGCTCTACTAATCTCAAGTGAAGATCTTCATAATTGCATGCTGCTGGTTATTACACCCTTATCCATCACAGTAGCGTCTTCACTGCCATAGATGCAAGCATCAGTTCCCAAATCTCATCATAAAATCCTCTTGGCTAACTCTATTAATAATGCTATTTATTTTTCCCAGGATTCCTCAAGTAGAATATAAGACTCACATATAAATAAAAGTAATTACTTAGGAATGAATTAGGGAGTAGTACAAGGCATTGGAGGAGGCAAACCAATACAAAAATGTGCTCTTAAGGCAGTGCCATGAACAACTGGTTCTGAATCACCTGGATACCCTGAGAAGTTCTATGAATGCTCATCAATACTGCCAACTTCCAGACTAAAATGAGTAAGTATTCATTCATTAGCTCAACCACAATGATCAAGAGAGGACCCACAGATGTTTAGAGCCATGCATTTCTAAGAGCTGTATGGGTTCTCTCCAGGATGAGAGAAGTCTCGGGGAACAGAAGGAAAGGTTCATGTGAGAGCTCAAGGCAACCATGCTGTTGAGTTGCAACTGTGTGAAGTTGGTCAAAGGCTGACCCAGAAGCACTGAGATTGTGAACACAGTATGCTTGGAGTCTGTACATCAGAATTTGAACAAATAGAATAGCCAGGGTTAGAAAATGGTTCTGCATATGGCCTAGCTGTGTTTAATACTCCCATCCTGATGAGTGTTGTGTCAAGTTGAAAACTAGAGTCATGTGAGAGGACAGAACATCCAGTTAAGAAAATGCCTTTCAGTGTGTGCTCTTACTGTTTCTGCTGGGTACTGTGAGGGAATTTCAGGCCAGCTCTGAAGTTGCAACATGATGAGGAAATGGTCACTTCCCAAAGAGAATGCACTGACATATGATGATGTATGGTAAAACTTTACTCGGGAAGAATGGGCTTTGCTGGATCCTTCCCAGAAGAGTCTTTACAAAGATGTGATGCTGGAGACCTTAGTAACCTCACTGCAATAGGGTATAATTGGGAAGACCACAATACTGAAGAACATTGTGAAAATTCTAGAAGACATAGAAGCTTAATATTGTAGTACTACACAACACATGAGATGCCATTTAAGACCTCCAAAAATTTACCTTACAGTAGATTTTAAATGGAAATGTGAAATGTTAAAGGCAGAACTTGTAGAAGATACCACAAAAAGTAGGACTCTCCAAGTTACTATCATTACAAGGATATTCGTACAAAAGCTACTGCTCCAAATGATTCCCCTAGATGTAGAACCACAGTTAGTATTTCAGCTGTGAACATGGTCTTTGGAATGGCTCATATTGTAAGACTCTGATAAGCCTCAGTTTACCAGACCCCTGAATGAACCTCTCGGAGACAAGAATCACTGCAAAAAGCAAGAGGAATTTTAATGTTCCAGCACCCTGGGGCCATCCTGCATCCAAAAGGAGAGGCTTGATTGCTCATGAGCATGTTTAGGTAAAACCTAGTGTGAACAAGGTCACTGAGTAGAAGTAGAGATATTTAAGCTCAAAGTCATACACAAACATATGTAAATTATAAAATATGATGGGCAGAAATGACTCTGGAATGTTCATCCTGTATCATAAGATATTAGCTAAAAATGACGTAATGACACCTTGAAAGAAGTTGGGTCATGAGACCTACATGTTCATGGTGTATGATCTCATAGACAAATGTATCATTGCCACAACTCTCATATAAGGGCAGAGAAAAGATTCAAAAATAATCAGGGATCTGTCACCTGTCAGAGCTTGAACACTGTTGTTAGAGAACTGTAGCAGCATATTTTCCCCTCAAGTTGGGAGGAGCTAAGGTGGGAAGAGTAAGGAGAGGAAGAGGAGAAGGAGGAGGAGGATCGAGAGGAGAGATGTAGGAGGATGGAGAGCTATGCATGTATGGAGAACAGTCCTGGGTAACAACTTATATCTAGGTTGTTAATTGGGAAACACCTCCAATTGTGTGGGCATCTTGTTATTAAGCATTACCAAATCATATAAAGCCTTTGATTAATCTTTAAGCATTAGAGTCTCATTTTCTACCAGGTACCTTGTGAATGACAGGATCGGTCTGGGCTCAGCCAGCCTTGTGGAGACAGTGTGGAAGATTGGCAGAGCCATCTCCCATGATGGCGTCTAGTGGGTGGCAGGGCTGGTGTCTCTGGCCACCTGAGCAGGCGGCCTGAGCGAGTGGCACACCACAGCTGCTCATGGCCTTAGGCCTAGGCTAGTTGGGACATGGAAGCTCTGTAAGACAAGACAGATTGGGTCCACAGTATTAAATATCGCCATCAACAGAGAAGCAGCTTTGATGTGCTTTTCTTACCTCAGAATGAGGAGGCTTTTGCCTCTGAGCAGGCTGGCTCAAATGAAGGTCAGAGCTGTTTCCATGAAGGACCAGAAATATTTCAATTTAACTAGACCCGACTGCTGTCTCTTTAGGGCCATTGACATCACTGTATGCAAATCAATTTCTTTTAAGGTTTACCATTATATTATGTATAGGGATGTTTGCCTGCATGTATCTGTATGAATTACCAAATAATCCAGAAGAAGGCATGAGATGTGCGGGAATGCAGCTACAGCAAATGTTTAGATAACATGTGGTTTATGGGGATATGACCTGTGTCCTTTGTAACAACTTTCCTTGCTCTTCAGTCCCAAAGTATATTTCTAGTCACTTTTTAAATAATATTGACTATTACATATTTTGATTAAAATATATTAGGTCAGTTTCCCCTTATTCTTCTCTAAATCCCTTCCAAAAAAATTCTCAGCTCATTTGTTCATTGTTAAGTATGTGAGATTAAGTATGTACAAATATAAGAATACAATTTTCTGAGTACATTCCATTTTGTGATGTATAATGGCTTCAGGACTGGCCATGTTGCAATGGATACTCAAATTGAGGAGGCCATCTTGCCTGAGGATAATTCTTACAATTGCTGGACAGTTTTACTCTGTAATGAGCAACAAGATGTGGTGAGCATAGTTTCTTGCACCCACAGTAGTTCCTTGCACTAGGGAATCCAGGAATATTAAACACACAGGGAATTCTTTACAGTGAAGGAGATAAATTACCTTTACTCAATCCAAAATGCTCAGACTGTGTATGGATAAAGAACTGGTGACCTCTTTGCCATTTAAAGACAGACCTTACCTAACTTTCCCTGTAGAGGCAGACCTTATCAACTTCTGCAGAACAATTATGCCAGATTATTTCTTCCCTAGACTTTTAACCATCCTTATGGGAAATGTCAGATGTACTTCATCCACTGTATGCTCTTGGTCAGAGACCAGATTAAATTCTAGGAGTTTATAAATAAAACCCATTCTTGTGGTCATATGTACTTTGTAAAATGGTTCTATGTAGTCAAAACTTAACCTATATTATGCACCTATAATTTGACTGATTGTTGTCTGTAAAATTTTCCACAAATTGTACTGTATTTTAAATATGCTGGCAATGATTTAGCTGGAATTAGAGTTCCCTTGTTGTACCAGGTTGATAAAGCCAATTTACACCAAAAAAAAAAAAAAAAGAAGAAGAAGAAGAAAGAAGAAGAAGAAAGAAGAGAAAGAGAAAGAAAGAAAGAAAGAAAGAAGAAAGAAAGAAAGAAAGAAAGAAGAAAAGAAAGAAGAAAGGAAAATGCCTTTTGGAAACATGGTAATTCCTGACAAGGAATTATCATTACTTTAATGGTATTTTAACTCAAGAGACTAAAGCTAAGCCTTTGTAAGAGTTACAAGACTGAAGGGGGCTATTAATTTTACTTTAGAATGTTCTATTCTTAATATATTATTTTAATTAATTCTTTGAGAACTTCACATGCATACTATGTATTTTGATCATATTCATACCCTACTCCTGCCCCTTGCTCCTCCCTCTTTCACCTCATATTCCCAACTTTGTATTCTCTGTCTCTTTCCTTTTCTGTAAGATGTAAAATTTTAAATGTTGTGAGTTAAAGGAAATACACTACTGCCAAAATAGGTTTCTGGTTCACT
Source organism: Mastomys natalensis (assembly GCA_021653895.1). Taxonomy (NCBI): domain Eukaryota; kingdom Metazoa; phylum Chordata; class Mammalia; order Rodentia; family Muridae; genus Mastomys; species Mastomys natalensis. The sequence goes on from JAJTUV010001233.1 coordinate 150,312, forward strand.
TTTAATCACTTTTTTAAAATTATATCAAAGAAGAAACTACAAGTTAGATACTTGAAGATCACTTTATTTTTATTCTTCTCTTGCTATATCACACTTCACAGAAAAAAATTGGTAAATCATTATACACAATTATCAAAGGCTAATTTTGCTTTTCACATCTTTTCATGTGTATTCTGGTTAGTTTTGTCAACTTGACACAAACCTATACACACTTGGGAAGAGGGAATCTCAACTGATGAATTAACTCCATCAGAATTGGCCTATGGCCATATCTTTGAGGCATTTCCTTAATTGCATCAGCCCACTGTAGGAGGTGCCAATCCCTAGGCAGGTTGGCCTGGACTACATAAAAAAGGTAGCTGAGCAAGCCTGAAGAAGCAAGCAGTAAGCAATGTTTCTCCACAGTCTCTGCTTTAGTTCTTGCTTCCAGGTTCCTGCTTGTGCCCCTGCTAACTTTCCCCAGTGATGGACTGTGACATGAAAGTGTAAGCTATTTAAATAGTTTGTTCCCCCAAGTTGCTTTTGGTCATGGTGTTTATCATAGTAAAAGGAAATCAAACTAGGAATAAAAGTACATTTAGCAATTCTCATATTCTCTTTCATGAAACACTTGTTCCTGCTTTTGTTCCATTTTCTAATTCTTTTAACTATTGACCCTTGAGGGTCCTCTAAATAGTCTAATATTCAAATGTTTTCTCTTTAGCTTATCTTTTCATCCTCTTATACAGGCTTTCATAAAATAACACTTTTGTTTTATAACTTGATGAAGCCCAATTTATCAACTTTGTAATTTTCCATTTATATAGCAAATATAAAGCCATGCTGTTAATTATCTTATTTAGAAGTATAGTCAAATTGTTATGGTTACTGGTACCCCTAATGGCCATTTACAGAATTATTGGAGGATTATTTTTAAAAGTTTCATAACTGAATCACCATTCATGTCGTCACAATATAATTGTAAACTGGAACCTTTGCATACCCTAGGGAAAGAGCATCTGCCTGTGTTTCAGAAACATTTAAGTCATCACAAAGATGACTGCACAATTTCTCAAAATTCTATTATGTATAATTATTTTTATTTTTCTTAGGGAAAATTATAACATCAGCTAAAACTTTGAACACTAGATTTCATATGTAAAAGAATTAAGAAAATTTTTAATTAAAACAAAGGGAATCAGGATATGAAGAAATGGAGAAAAGTAAATAGTAACAATAACAAATAAAATCAGCACTATATGGTCGTTAAACTTAATTTTCTTATGACCAGGATAACACAAAGCTCTCAGTGTCTTTCCTATTACCTACCCAAGTAAAAGGAACCCACATCTGAAGAAGAGGTAAAGAAACTGTACTTTGTTAAATTTAACTATTTTTTTAACTAAATTTAACCAAATTTGCTGTTCCTTAATTCAATCTCAAGATGCTCTGCGTCTGCATCTCTCTGATGTTTCAGGTCTCACAGCTGCTATGCTGTGGACAGGGACCACATTCTCACGCTGCACTGTCACTGTTAGAAAACAAAATGAGGGCTATTTGTCAGGTATAGTTCTTATCCCTGAGAGTCTCAACTTGGAGCTGAACAAAACAAAATATAGATCAAAGTTCGCAGCAGTCCAGGAATAACTCATATGAAATCTATAATAATTATGAAGAACTTTTAACACGGGAATCTTTGCTCTATCCCAATGGTACTTAATGGTGTTTCTTACTTACTTTTCCACTTCACAGACATTATAGATGTGTGCTTACCATGAGAGTTAGCATTATGCAGTATTTAAAATTGGGCATCTTTCAGTCAGTATGTCAGAGCAGGAATCTTGGATATGCTTCTTTTTACTTATATGAACTTCAGAAATTTATTTTTTAAATATTAGCTTCTCAACAGTGTAGCTACTACTCTACTTTAAAATGTAGTTAGCAAACTTGAGTAACATAAATATGAATGCAGACATGTCCAACACAAAGCTCTCAAAACATAACTAAAAAACATAATAAAGTCTAACAATTAAATAAGGTATCAAAAACTTAATGAGTGGTATACCATATAATTCAGTGTGGGAAAATTTGAGTCTTATCAAAATGTTTTTAAATTCATACCTTGGTTTGAAACAATGGCTATAGACACAGACTATGCATCACACATCCTTTACATCGAGCTGTAATTTTTACCTCTACAGGACTATTAGTAGATTTATTGGCCTATCAAAGGACTAAATGCCACAGCTGAGCTGCTAATAATTATGTTAGTCTTAGTGAGTGCAGGTGAGATGAGGCTGCACGGATTGGTCACACCAAATGCACCATACAGCATCTTATAAATGTTTGAAGTTTAGTGTTAGTTCAACAAGAAATTGCCGAGGACCTGCCTCAGTTTAAGGGTGGGTCCTGAGGAAGGGGTGAATGAGAGCCATGAAAGAAATGACTCAGAGTCAATGATGGGTGCCAACTGACAGCTCTGCAGTCTGGAGATGGCTCCCCAGCTAGCTCTCTCTTGCAGACCAAAACCCACTCTTTTATTTCTGCATAACTACTTCCTTAGGAATTGCATATGAATCCAATCATTTACCCCAGGTTCCCTCTTGGTTATTCCATTAATCAGCATTTTCTGACCTCAATCCCTTGACTCTAAAGTCAGAGCCACATGGCTGAAGCTGCATTGCTGCTTTCTAGAGCTGTAACTTGGTCCATTGTTCTATTAGACAGACCTTGAACTCAGAAATCTGCATGGCTGTCTCCCGAATGCTGGGATTAAAAGTATGCCTGGACCTAAGCTTTTCTTCACCTAAAACTTGCTGTGTCCCAGGCTGGCCTTGAACTCAAAAATCTGATTGCCTTTATCTCCTATTTAAAAGCATGTACCACCATGCCTGGGCCTAAGCTTTTCATGGCCACTATTCCTCAAGATCTGGATCAAAAGCCCATGTCTTCCAGCCTCAAGATCTGGATAATTTCTGGATTGTAGTTTATTCCAAATTAGAAATCCAAACTATTCCTTCGTCAACTGCAAACACAAACAATAAGTTTGACTGGGTGGGATCTTGTCTGAGATCACCACTACCTAAATCTGTTTATCTCCTCGAACACAGGATTCAGGTATCACTTCCTGATACCTCTTTATTACTTGAATCATACATTTTGTATTTAGTTTAGCAAGCTCTTGTTTTTTAAACTATTCCTTTCCCTTTCATGATCCAGATTTTTTTCCTCTATTGACCAAATTATGTCTCCTTCCTTAACATATTTCTGACAAAGCTGGCTCATTTGTGCAGCTGCCTCTGTTCTTTCAAGTCTATGACTCCCCCTCATACAATTCATAATTGCATCCTTATAATTTTCATAGTTGGGAAATCCTATAAAGAAAGTTCTCACACTGATTTGTATAGTCTTGAACTCATGTTTTCAAAGTTCTTTCCCACAGCCTTAAGGGCTGTCCTGGAGGTCACAGCCACCAAAATTCAGAGGAACACCAGACACACCCTTGCCTCTGGAATTGTGCTGTTTCTGATTATCATGGAGTCATTAACCTTGGCAGAGAGAACATTCCCTGATAACATTCCCCAAAGAAGGAACATAAAGATAGATTATATATATAGAGAGAGATTATATATAAGATTATAATATATATATCTTTTATATCTTGTGTTGATATATGATATATCATATATATCAACAAACAAGCCTTAAACCTACAGTAACCATACTCGAGAAAACCTACATCCTGTTGGCTCTGCTCCAGGGGCAGGAACTGTGTCATATGGTTTCTTTCACTGCTGTGCTAGACCTAGCAAGAATTCTTTGAAGGATCCAGAATAATGAACTAACCTAGTTTGTGTTGTCAAATAATGACCTCTTATATAGACAATGTCATTAAGTAGACAATGTGTTAGGGAGAACAAGTGAAGAAGTAGGAGGCCAGGAAAGTAGTTCAGGAAATAATGTCGTGGGTCAAGACCAGCACTTAAGATTTAGAGAGCAAATAGAAGGAGAAATGTTTCAAAGCTAGTTTGACATGATTGATTTAGGAGGGAGATAGCATGAGAATTGCAAAGTCTTGATAGATACAATGCGTGTTCCATTGGTACAAGGTAAAAGTCTTTGGACATCGGCTATGTGAGGGTTATAATAGGTATTGGGAAGGAGAAATGTACCAGATATAAGTCGTTTTGCAGTGAGGTCCCAGCCCTGTCAACCTAGTCGGTGCATGGTCCTGTCCATAAGTCAAGACAAGGTCTCGAAAAGCTGATGAGAGTCAATCATTGCTGGTCAAGGAGAAATTGTTATATAATAGAAGGAAAACCCCAGGTTATCAAGGAAGAGAACTATAAAAATTCAAGGCTTCTGGGACTGAAGGGAATGACTCAGTGGTAAAGTGTTTGTGGTGCAAGTATGAAGACCAAGTTCAGATCCCAGCATCATGAAAAAGCTAGGTGGGAGTAGCAGAGGTTGTAATCACAGCATTCAAGGTAGAAACAAGGGGTCCTCGAGCAAGCTGGATAGCTAGACTAGTCAAATCAGTAAGCTCTGGCTCTAGTGAGAAACCTTGCCTTAATGTATAAAGTAGAAAACAGTTTAGGAAGACATCCAATCCTCAACTGTGGCCTCCAAATACATGCACACATGGCGTTCTCAACACATGCATACACACATGCAAAAAAAGGCAACGCTTCTATTACATTGGAGATGGTGCTAGTGGGCAGTGGGTGTAGTGCATGCACTGAAGAGGTAGAGCCAGGTGGTTCTCTGAGTTGGAGGCCAGCTTGGTTCTAGGATATTATGTGAATATATATGAATTGGTTGATCAGACATAGAACACTAGAGCTCAAAAGGAAATTTAGAACAAGAACAAATGAAGTTTTGATATTAACTAAGGTTATGTCCTAGAAACTTGTTTTCTTCAACCTAGCAACACCCTATGATGCCCACCGCCCGAGATCTTCAAGCTATGTGCCCACAAGTTCCCATTTGGACTTTTGCAATCAGAGTAACAGCAATGGCCTCAAAATGGAGGACTATTTCATCTTGGTATTTTCACCCAGTATAGGCAAGATACTGGCAACAATCATCACGCAATGCTTTGGATGTGAAGCCACCAGCATGCCTACAGAAAGTTCAGGGATTCCTATTTCACTTTCCCATGGTTCTTCTCTCATGGAGTTCTTCCCTGGAACCCTCTTGCTTATGAGGCTTGGCATCCTTGGAACTCTCAAGGCCAGCACACAGCGTGGCAGGAATCTCCACACAGTGTTTCCCATCTCAAAAGCCCTGGGCTGCCTCTGCATAATGGCAATGGAACCCAGGCATCCACAAGAAAAATGAAGAGGAAGAGCTGGAGTCCGATTCAGATGATGAAGTGGAGTTCGACCTGAGCAATATGGAAATCACCGAGGAGCTCCGCCAGTACTTTGCATGGACTGAGAGGCACAGAGATAGGCAACAGCAGCAGCTGGACATGGAGCCCTGAATGACTATGTGAATTCAGACCATGGCCTGTACTTCAACCACCACGGTCAGTGAAGCCCCCATCTGAGAAGCCCTGGGAGTGGTGCCAAGCAGAGATGAAGTGCTTGTATGGGAACAGTGCTCCCAAGATCCTGGCCATGGAGGCTGCTGTGCAGCTGAGCTTTGATAAGGCTGTGACTGAAAGCAGCCGAAGTACTGGCATGTTATTCCCCTGAAGTTTGAGTCCTGGGCACTGAGATCCTAGGCAATGCCTCACAGTTCCTAGCCTTTCCCTCTTCATCTCTTCTGGACATTTTTCAGAGAAAGAGGCCTGTATACTGACATGGTAGATACAGTCTGTCAGTAGGAGGTATACTGTTGCCAAATAAAGAATGTTCACTGACAAAGTGATAATTGTATGTGTTGGACATGTTCTCAGTTTTCTCTGTAACAGTCCAGTTCATTGAAATTATTGCCTAGAGATACTGCCTATTGTTTTGCATTTTTAATTTCCTTCTTTACACTGTACAGAATGTCATAAAAGCCTTAAGCCACATGTCATTTGCTGCTACATGTTTTAGACCAGTTTTCATACAGTGCATACTAACTAGAATCTTAAATCGTCCTGCTTCCACTTCCCAAATGCTAGCTTATAGGTTTATACAACCCACACTAGGCTTCTGTCCACATATTTTCTCAGACTGTAGCTCTCGGATCCCTCTGAAAACAATGCAAGTAAACAGTAAGACAAGTGGCACTTGTTACTCAGCTAGTGTCAGTCTACATGCCTATAAGGACTTGAGAGTAAATACTCTGGGCTTGGCAGGCCATGTTGTCTGTGTCATAACTGCCTGACCCTGTCTTCATAGCATAAAAACAGCCATTGTTACTGAATAAACAAATGAATGTGACTGTGTTTCAATAAAACTTTATTTGTAAAAAAAGAAAAATCTAAAAAAAGAGAGTAAGGTGGAAATAATTCCCTAGAATAGACTGGTAGGAGGGAAGAGAACATTCAATAACAGGTAAATACAGAACAAGGTGAGTAGTTTTATAATGACATTTTACACAGAGGATCCCTCAGCATTAACTTCCACAGACAGCTAGAGTGAGACATGGAAATATCTAGTAAGGCTTCAGATCAGTAAGAATGGCTAAAGTTAGTCCAGCACTTGGGAGGCAGGCAGGCGGATTTTGAGTTCGGGGCACCTGTCTACAGAGTGAGTTCAGGACAGCCCGGCTACACAGAGAAACCCTGTCTCGAAAACCAAAAATAAATAATAAATAAATAAATAAATAAAAAAGAATGGCTAAGCTCAATCGATACTAGAAGATGGATAAAAGAGCACTGCACACAATGGCTTACAGGTCAAGATGAAGAAATTACAACCTATTGGAATCTCTTCTAAGAGACAGACAAGGGCATCTTCTCATAATGGCTGTGTGATAGAGGAAGGAGCAACAAAGGAATAAAGGTATAGGGTTGGAGAAACAACTCTGGGTTTGCATGGACTGAAGTTCTTGTGACTTGTGAGTTTTAGTACTTAAAAGCCAGAAAGTCTCTGCAAAATGGTCAAGGTTGTTAATTTCACAATATAAGTGGGGGTGGGTGGAGGTTGGGGTGGAAGATGGTTCTCATATACAGTAGGAGAGAATCTACTAGTACAAATAGTTAAATTACTAGTTGAATATTCAGTTTGAAGGGACTAAGCTCAGAGCCAGGCTGACTCCATGACAGGCTGTAAACTGACAGTTTGGGAGACTAGGCCTAAGTATCTGTTTCCCAGAAATGAGAATCTGAATCCAGGAATATAGTGGTCAGCCACCCAAGCCTTGGGCAACCAATCCAAGGACACCTTCTCATCTGACCTGAAGTAAGAATAGGTAGCTAGAATGAATAAGAAACACCCTTTCCCCCGCCCCCAAACCTGTCTTCACAGCCCTACCCAATTGTAGAATCAGTCAGACATCTAGAGATAGCGGTAACCAATGAAGATAAAAGAGCACATATCCCGCCCCTTGCAAGGCCTCCAAGCCCACTAGGTGTTTCCATTCCTAAATGGGGAGACCCCCTGCATGCATTAAATTCGTTGAATAAATGCTCTTTGCTTTTACATATTATTTGAGTTTGGGGTAACATTCTCCAGCGATCTTGGACCCTAACAAGTTGATTGTAAAAATAACTATCTTACAGAAATGAGACCACAAGTGGAAAAATTCCCAAACTTTCTCAGCATGTGTACACGAGGAGTCACCATAATTCTTCTCACTTTAACAGTTGTCTGGGCTACTTGCTTGTTTCACAGTACCAACGTCTATAGGGCATGGAATGTGCTCAATTTGATATGTACTTTAAAAAGCCAAAAGCTGAATTAAATTGACTTGTAAACGGTAAGAATTAAATAATGTATGTAAAGCTCTCACCAACTGCTCAATAAACGGTAGCTTAAAACAAGTCTCTATTATCGTATTTTAATAGGATTGTTTCTAGCTTGAACACACTCAGATGGCAATATGTATTGCTGAGTGAAAAGTTCAGGCCAGAAAGGAGGTACAGAATTATGTATACCAGAGGCAAACCCTTTTACTGTTTGAAGATTTTACTTTCATTCCTAAATGCTGTCCTCTGATTTGGTGTGACTGTGTACATATAACGTATCCAGAGAGCAAAAGAAAGAAAGAGGATAGAGTGACGGGGGTGGAGAAAAGGGAGAAAGAGAGCACAAAAACCTCAAGCAAGCCACTGTAGAAGAGAGCTTTGAAAAGAAGGCTACCAGAAAAAACAGAGCGGCTGAACTAGTGCACGGGTGTCATTGAGAATCTTGGTATTATGTATTTTCAAATGCTTGTCCACTGGGTGGCAGACGGCTAACACCAGAATTATTTCTAATCCGTTTGTATTTGTCTCAGAACACTCACACATGGCTTATTACGTGAAGGAAATCAACCTTGTAAATCGTTTTTAAAACTTTCAACCTGACAATAGGGTTCAAATGAAAAGGGTGGGAAACGCTGGAAAGAAGAGCAGCCCGCTGCGGAAGGATGAGCAAAAGGGCCTAAACTACAACTCCCAGGAAGCAACGCGCTGGCTCCAGCTTGTGCGCTTGCGCCTGGGTCTTCCTCGGTGGCTCATATTTCAAGGAGTGAAGAGAAGGCGGGATGTGCACTTTGCTTCCGCACCCACGTCCCTTACGGCCGCCGCACCCTGAAGAGCCATGAAGGTTCCAATCTATTTGAAAGTCACCAGAAGACTGGCAGCTCCTATGGAGCTCTGGGTCACGTGGTCAAGCAGGATCACGTGACACCTCGGAGCCCCGCGTGGAGATGTGTTGCCCTGACAACAGCTGGTCTCGCCGGGACTTTCCGGGAGAGCGCGGGCTCCTAGGAGCAGGTAGGTGAGTGTTGTGGCGGTCTGCGACCTTGTTGTTTCCAGGTTGCATCTCAGGCTCGGTCTCCAACTTTGTTTTGCACGTTACTCCGCTCCTCTCTGGGACGTGTCTTTGCTTCGAGCCAGCCCCGAAATCTTCCCTTCCTGCAGTCTGGACCCAACTGGGATGAGGGCCGTTTCGTGGGGTTTGCCTCTGACTAAAGCTGTTTGTCCAACTTCTTAGCCTGTCCTTTGGACCTCATGGTCGAAAATGCAAATAAAGCATTAGGATGGTGGACAAACTATACGCTCGAGTACTCCCGCTGCCGTCTCTTAGAAAAGAAAACTAGGGTTTGTTGTGTTGCCCTAAAGAGTTAAATCCAAAAGTTAGGACAGATCTGAAGATAGCCTCACCTATCTGAAGTTCAAGCTTTGAGTTGCAACTTAACTAGATCCCATTCAAGGTGTCCGCGGCATTGTTTCTTAAGACTTTGCTTCAAGAGAAACATAATGTAATTAGTGTATGTCACTAATTTTTAAGGTATTTTGTGCTCCTCGGGGATGTTTTAAGACAGGGTTGCACTGTATATAGTTCAGACTAACCTGAAACTCAGGCTTGTAACTCAGACTGGCTCCCAACTAATGAGCTGTCTGTGTTCTTAGTGTAGGGATCTCAGGGATGCACCACTAAATTCCTTATTACAGTCTGAGTCTTATAAATTCACTCTGTGTCTTGGAAAATCCCTGACAAAGTCTATTTTGCAAAACCCTTAGTTTGAAAATGCGTGAATCAAACAGCACAACCTGTACTGTGCTTTACAAGAGAAATATAGGTCTCTCCACTTCCAGCCTTTTTTTTTTTTTCTTCAATATTCTCTGTGAGAACCTGGATTCTGAGAGGTATTAGCAAAGACAAATACACATACAGTGGAAAATATCCTGGACCCCACCTCTTAACAAGTGGATGAAATGTCATTTTCGACCTTGAGAAGATAAACTTCACAAGCTACTTTTCCAAGTCAGTTAGCTTCGATGAATTAGACTTCCAATAGTGGATCGCAATTGCAATATAACTGTCAAGTTATATATGTGTGCGTATATAAAACTGTCTTGAGAAGTTGCAGTTTAAAGGAGTGTTGTTTTAATGATGTTGTGTTCCTCGAGAGGTGTTTTATTCTTCTTCCGTTTCTTCTGTTTCTGTCATTTAGTGTTTCCAGTGCTGTAAATAATTTTAGGATACTTTCTTTGTGACATGAAAATTACTCACTATGGCTCACTGTTCCAAAGTAGACCTTGATGAAGAGTTTGAACGATTTATGAAGGAGGTAAGCTCATGCCTTATTTACAGTGGGATTTCTTGTAAATCTGTCATGTAAGAGCCATCGTTTAAGTGCTTTCATCTGAAAACATAACCCACTCCATCAGCACATTCCTTCTACTCGCGCCTGCAGAGTTACCCAGCAGTCCTCAGTTCTTCTCATTTCATTACCCAGCAGTCCTCAGTTCTTCTCATTTCTAATGCTGGCACCTGTTAGCTCCATGCCATTTTCTCACCCAGTCTACCCAGCGGTTCCCAGTGAATGCAGCATTCTCCCCGTGGTGAATGTGTGTGCATGCTGGCACGCAAACTCACGAATGCATGCATGCATGCATGCATGCACGCACGCACACACGCATGGAGAGGAAGGAGAGGGAAGACCATGTTGAATAAACATTTTGCTCAATTTCTGGTTTTAGAAGAGTGGTTTAACCCATTTTTTTTTAAGTTAACTTTCTTCAGTTATAATTCATAAACCATTCGATTCACCCATTTAAAGAATGTATGACAACTGTTTGAGAATTACATATCCTTCACCATAGTTGCAGAATGCATGTATCACTCCTAAAAAGAAGCCCCTTATCCTTTAACTGTTACTCTGACTCCTTGTCCTTCCCCAGCCTTAGGTTATCACTTGCTGTTTTGTCTCCAAGTTTGACTGTTAAGGATAGTCATAGAAATGGAACCATATAGTATGTGTGCTCTTTCAAGCCTGGCTTCTTTATTTAACATGGTGTTTTCAGGGTTTATGGACGTAACAACATGCCTTTAGTGAGTGGGTGGCCATTTTGTGGATATAATGCACCTTGCTTAGTAAGTTTTCAGTGCACAGCATTAGGGATCCTTCCATTTTGGACAGTCATAAATAATGCTGCTCTGAATAATCAGGCAAGTGTGAGTGTGGATATATGTGAATCTCTTCTCAATATTTGCCTAGACATGAAATTGGCGAGTCGTATGCTGTTATTCCACCAACCATGTATTCGTTTATGAAGGCCCTGATTTTCATTATCTGTACTACCTGAGGGCCAGGTTTTTGGTTCTGTTTGGTGATAATAACCTGCAAAGCAGTGAAGACCATTTTGAAAGTCAGAACACCTACAGTATTGGAAAGGAGGATACTCTTCCTTTGTCTTTCTGATCTTTGCCATAGCTCTGAATGGTCAGGGGTTCTATCCCTGTATGTAGACAAGGAAACTGGGGTTCGAGGGGCAAGAAATGGGGTGTTTCAATGTGGTAGTATGTTTAAAGACCGACTGGAAAGTAATAGAGATACCAGACATTCAGACTGATAATAATTCAGAAGCTTAGATGGTCACCCTGGTGTCTTCCTTTAAAAATAAGATATAAATAAATTAAATATGGTCTCCTATCTCAGGTAGTCTTAATATAAGACTGGGACAGTCATTTCCCCCCTGGGTTTCAGGTTCTCACAAGTGATCTCTTCGAGGTTGTTTGAACCAGGTGCAGATCCTGACACTGAGAAGGCATGTGATAAACATGATTTCTCCCCAGGGTGTGTGTGAGGGCTACAGAATGGAAAAGGATGAATGCTGTAAGAGTAACTTCTATTTGCCTGATGTAACTGTCATCTCTGAGGCTTACTGCTAATCTAGTCCTGGAAGCTTGTAGCCTCCATAGAATCTAATCCAGGTAGGATTATTTTCAGCCTCTGAGACTTGGTACTGAATATTACTCACCCTTTCTTGTACTTTCTGGCTGGCTTGTTCAACTCGGCTATTCTGGATCAAACTCAGCTGACTGATTCAATCTGGCTCTTCTCTTGGCCTCTGAATTGCTCTGCTTGGCCTCAAACTAACTCTAGTAATCTTTTCTAATCTTCTGGCTCCCTCTCATTTTCTGGCTTGTTTTATCTTCACCTCTGTGTAGCTTGTTCTCTCTTGGGCCTATTTCTGTAAAACTCTCTTGGTAAACCTGCCTCCTTCCTTTTTATCCCTCTCTGTGCTGCTCTACTCTCCCCCTCTACTGTCCTGCTCTCCAGATTCTACTGTACTCTTTTCTTCTGTACTGTCTATCTTTCCCATAAGTACCTCTCCTTTCCTCTCTCTTCTCATGAGAGTTGGGCATATCCTCATCTGTCAAATCTTTCTCTGATTCATCACTTTTTCTGCCACTCAATTAGACATTACTTTCATACATGGGTACTTCCTTCTACAAGCTAACTTTACCTTCATACTTGGGATTAAAGATGAGCACTAAGGGTGTGTCTGTATTTTAGCCAGAAGAATTAAAAACATGAACTAAGGGCTGAGACACACCGTAACTAGAAACAGGTTCAAATATCCTGTTACAACAGTCAGCAAGAACTCTTGTGTTAAAGAAGTGGGTTCAGGAGCCCCTGACTGTTAACCAGCTGTGTACAAGGCCACAGAGCTGAAGAAGAGCATAGAAGGACACTGCTCAATTCATAGGTAGAGCATTCCATGAGGTGTCAGTTTCCATGATGTGTTCAGTGGATGACTGACCATTTTTTCTTTGTGACAGGCATTTAGAAAATGGGTACTGGAGATATATTGCTGAATGGGGAACTGGGAGGAGAGTGGGCAGAGAGGAGGCTAAGGAAGTGAAGACAGCAAGTGTGTATACCTAAGGAGCCAGGAGATGGAGAGGGAAAGTGAAACCCCAGTGGGTTCTGTTGAGAACAGAGGAATAAAAATGGTGTCTTTTGAATCAGGAGGCAGTCTCACAGAATTCGATCTTGGTGGTGGGATGAGGAGGGTGTCCTTTAGTTCTCTGTTATCTCAGAAGAGGAAGGCTACTTTATTGGCTACAAGGGAGAGAGCTGCTGAGGTTAGAAAAAGGGATTCAGAATTGTAGTAAAATAATAGCTAAGGAACAGAAAGGGACAAATACATCCATGTTTATTAATATCTGGAACAAAATATTTATTTCTGTGGTTGCTACATCTTTACCCACTAAAACCCCAGAATTCTGTCATTGTAACAAGTTTGCCCAATTGCCACTTGTTCTTAGGCCCTAGAAAATGTCCAGAATATAGGATTCTATCCTCTATTTCTTTTCTAAGCAAGTATATTGATCAGATTTTCTTATTTTGTTGTTGTACTTGTCTTAGCTAGTGTTTCTGTTGCTGTGAAGAGACACCATGACCACGACAACTTGTAATAAAGGAAAATATTTAACTGGGGCTGGCCTACAGGTTCAGAGGGTTAGTCCATTATTGTCGTGGTGGGCACACAGACAGACATGGTGCTAGAGAGGTAGCTGTGAGTTCTACATCTGGATCTGGATCAGCAGGAAGGGGATGGCCTGGGACTTGGCTTGAGCATTTGAAACCTTCAAAGCCACAGTCAAGTGACACACTTCTTCCAACAAGGCCACACCTCCTAATAGTGCCACTACCAATGAGCCATTTTCATTCAAACCACCACAGTGTCTTACTTGTTTAATTCTACATATAAAGTGATATTCAGAGACATCTGCTGGAGTCTTACATTTGGCCACCAGTGTCTGGAGATGGGATTGATACACTGTTGCTCATGGGATAATGGAGCAGTGAGAACTAAAGAAAAGCAAGCTTGGTAGTAATGTCTGGGACTGTGTCATTGAAACGGACTTTAAAATTTAGTGACTTGTATTTAATTCAGCTTTCAGATGATTCTTTTGAAAATTCAAATATAACACCTAGACAACCCAACAACAAAATGAAGAAGAAAGACCCAGTGCCTTGGTGGATAGCTGAAGATGATCTTGAAGATGATGGTAAAGCCTGCTGATTTTTTGTTGTTGTTTTAAATCATTTGACCACAAGAGGTCAGTCAAGACTTTTAATTCTAGACTGTCTTAGTGCACCATTGTGCTGTGAAGGAAGTAATCCTCATGGCGGGGATTTCTGAGGTTTGAGTTAATTCTCATATTATTCAACTTTGTTATACATTATAAAACTGATAATTCCTTTTTGCATTAGTTTGCATTATCATTTATATACATTCAAATTAAGGAGATAAATCGAGTATATTTACATATGTCTAATGATATAAATAGACTTATGGTAGTTTAATAAATAATCTGCTGCTATATTCATGTAACCAATTAACAAATAAGTATAATGTGGAATTTCAGTTTGCTAATAAGTCATGAAAAGCAATTTTACTTCCTCAACTGTAACAAATGCATTCATTTTCTCTTGACATGTCTTTATACTTTTCCCAAGATGTCCCCAGTCACATGCATATATAATAGGTGTGCATCATATGTAGTGCTGTCTATGACCTGAAGCAAGTCTCACTGTGTGTGACAGACTTCTGTGCATGATGCTGCCACAGTTGTAAAGAAAAACAACTACTGCTGTGTTTGCAGTACTTGTGGGTCAGGGTTAAGCACAACCATGTTGAGTAATAGCATTTCTGTTTCTCCTGTTTACAGGAAGATTTTTACCTATGGCTTTTATGACTGTTGTTGGTTTGGTTTGTTTTTGTTTGTTTGTTTCATCCCCCACCCCGACCCCATCACCAACAAGACTGAATTCTCTAAAGTGACAGTTGAGGTTCTACGTAATCCGATGGTAGTTCTTTCTACCTCATGTGATCCAGCCACACTCAGTTATTCTGTCTTCTAGAAACCCCTTAGGATCCGGCCTCTGAGCCTGACTTCTTAGCCATGCTTCCCTGCTGTCTCCTCTTCCTTGTCCATAAGGCTCAGCATCACACAGCATACACACAGTCCTGTAGTAGCCCTTCTGGTGCTCTGTTAACACACGTGTTCTCTCCTTTGAGCTTGGAACACCACAGGACCCTTCCACATTGTGTGGCACTCCTGAACTTGGGAGCCCTGTATGGATGGGAAGGGCTTCGCTTCCCATGTCAGCATAAATCTCACAGTTCTCATTAGTATTTTATTAGTGTTGGAATTATTTGCCTTTTTTTTGTTTTTAACTCTGTAATACAGTAAAGGAATTTCTCAGTGAAAACATCAGGGTGATTTTTTTTTAATGAATCCACACACACACCATGCAACAATGCAAAGAATGCCTGTAAAGAATTCTTTCCTAAAATAATTTTTCCTGTTAGTGTTCAAAAAAGGTATTATGCCTGCCTGTGGATCCTGTCCTCCTAACTGGGCTGCCTTGTCTGGCCTCAGTGGGAGAGATGCACCTAGTCCTGCAGTGATTTGATGTGCTGGGGATGGGGCGGGGACTTTCTTCTCATCAGAGGAGAAGGTAGGGAGGGTAGGGGAAGGGGAGAAACTGGGAGAAGAAGGGGGCTGAGATCAGGATGTAAATTGAATGAATGAATGAATGAATGAATGAATAAATACATAAATAAATAAATAGAAAAAATCAAGGGATAAAGTAATTTGAAAATTATTGCCAAGAACGTGGGACTTAATTGGCATTGAAGCCTTTTTTTTTTTCTAGAAGAAACTAAATCAGGGCAGAAATATGCAGATATTTCAAAAGGAAAGAATAGCTCTTGGTATAAAAACACTTGCCTGTAGCAACTAAAATTATCAGTTTTTTGTTTTTGTTTTTTTTAAAGAAGGTCTCAACTCAAAGTAGGTGTAGTCAGTAAAAAAACAGAGAAAACTAGGCAAGGCACAAACCCAGTAGCCTTCCCTAGCCCACAAGAGAGCTCCTTCTCTCCACCCAGAGTATATCTTGCCCTGTTCCCTGTCACAGGCATTTAGTGAGTTGAGAGTGTATTCTGCTACCAGATACTATTATACTCACAAGAAGGGAGTCCTGCCATCAGATTGAAGGAGCTTCTGAGAGACCTGTATACCCATCCTAAGGAGAGGGATGTATCATTACCAGTCTTGAGGAGCTTCCATTAGACATTAAAACTAACCAAATTCTGTTGGAATATTGGATTTTATTTTTTTTTCTTTAGTTGTCATATGGCTAATGGGTTTTGCCTAGTACATAAAGCTGTAATTCTCTGGCTGGTCAGTAACTGTATTATTTGTGAGTTTCTGTTGTGTTGTCTCTGGTGAGCCTTTTTTGTCTGGGTCACATCTCTTGAGCCCAGCTTGAGAGCCAGAGTGAGAAACTGCCACAGCAGCACCCCAGCTCTGGTTCCCACTTGGTCATCTGTAGTGTCTGTGGGTAGGTCTTGACTTTGTACAACAGTGTAGAAATTACTGTCTGACCTTGTAAGACCATTACTCACAGAAAGCCATAAAAGAACTTGATTCTGGAATCCAGCCAAGGATTTATGTCAAGTAGAAAGCTGAAGCTAACTATAACGGGTATCAGTCATGAAACATTTTTAATATGTCCCTTGTATTTCAGTTTCAGAAAAAGGGAAACCTTCACAAATGTTGTTAGAGACTGTGATATCACCCCCCCCCAACAACATTGCACGTACCCAGCTGTGAGACTTTCCCGGTGTTTGAACAATGATTCCTTCAAACATGTTCTGGTATTTTCTTGAATTGATACTTAAACCAGCAAGGATCTATTTGCTCTATGCCCCACCTTGAGTTCTGTGTGCTGGTTCATACTTTCCACTGTCTATTTCAAGCAGCAAAACTGCATAAAGGAATCTTATGCAAATTTTAAAAAGGTTCTTTTTAAAATTAAGGGTACTGTAATCAAACAGAATTACAGTTTTTTGTGAGTTCTAGGTCTAGTTTTGTGTGTGTGTGTGTGTGTGTGTGTGTGTGTGTGTGTGTAGTATGATAGATTTGTAGCCATTATGCACAAAGTTAATAAGACAGTATTCTAGTGTTGCATTATGAACAGAACAGCTCCCTGGATATAGCTCTCTGACTATAAATATGAATACCAACTCATAAAGTCTTATCCCCAGGACTGCTTGGAACAAATGTGAGCTATTTGAAGACAAAGAAGACATATCAACCTGTTATGGACACAGAAGAGGAGTCTGCTGAGAAAGTTCAATTTCTTAAGAGCAGTGGAACCTCTATCTTAAGTGTTGACAGCTTAGAAGCTAATGGTGAGACATGGGATATGAGTCGGGAAGTCACTCTTCCTGAACTTCAGAGACTTTGTTGCAGTGGGCCCAGCTCTCCCATAGCTCATATCACCAGACCATACAGACAGATCATATGATCTCCACAGAGGGTCAGAGTCATAACTTAGAGACAGACTCAAACTTAGAGCCTTATGTAGCTCTGCTCGGTGGGTGGGAGGTTCCTGTACAGTGTCCATAAAAGTATTACTTAATTTTATCAAAGTTGTGCATATTAACAGAATTATTTATCGTTCATTTCTCTGTAGAATTGGTTGTTTCTGACCTCCATCATAGCACCCTTGGTTTGGGCTTGGACACATTAGAAGAACAAGAGGAGAAAGAGCAGTTCTTTGCCAGGCTTGAGAAAGGCTTAACGTCTTCTATTGATTATTCAAAACTAAATCAAGAACTGGATTCTGATGACTCCACACAATTCAAAGCTTTACATAGGTAAATACAATAGAAACATTAACTAATTTTGTGCTTTTTATATGTTCATGAATTCTAGTAGATAAACATAACAGACATCTTTTTTTTTTTTTTTTTTAATGTGTGGAGGCCAGGGTTTTGTGCCAGGCATCTTCCTTAATTTTTCTCTACCTTTTTTCAAAAATGGTGCCTTCAGTGAACCTGGAGATTGCTAGTTCAGCTAAAATGGCTGAACAGCAAGCTTCAGGGATCCACCTGTGTCTGACTTGTCACCACTGGGATTACAGGCACACAGCACTGTGCATTGCTTTTTATGTGGTTTCCAGGGACATGAACTCAAGTCATCTTGTTTATCTGACAAGCTCTTTACCAACAGCCATTTCCCCACCTCAAATTTTATCTTTTTAACTGTGTTCTATGTTCATTATAGTCATGGGTTTTCTTATGTATAGACAGAGCATGTTAAGATATAGTTGAATCTCCATTCTGCCTTTAGATACCTGAAATTTCATACCTAAGATACTGTCAAAACTAATAGTAGTAATATTGCCAAGTCTTTGCTAGGAAAGAAATTGGCTTTCTATGGACAAAGGAAAATAAAAATCCAGGATATTATTATGAACTTTTATTTTTAAAAAAAAGCAGCAAAGATAGGTTTGGTTTGTGTCTTACCTCTGTGTGTAACTCTGTTGGTTATCAGGAACCTCATTTATATAGAAATCCTAGTTGAGCTGGCCACTCTGGTGTATAGTTGATCATTGCCATTCTTGGATCTTTGCTAAGGTCTTTAACTTCCTTTGCTTAAGTATCCATATAGTTGTGTATCTTCTCATAAGTGAAAATCAGTTTGTTTAGGATTTTAAGAACACAAAGGTAGAATTGAAAGAGTTGGGAGAATCACAGTGTGTGGGTAACTATAGCCAACTCTAAAGATGCTTGGTTTCCGATACTGCATATAAAGTAGTACCAGGAAAATGCAGCAGAAACAGCTGAGAGCTCACATCTTACTCTGAACACCAGGCACAGAGACCTGACTGGGAATGCTGGGCTTTTGAAACCTTAAAGACTGTGCCCCCTGTGACACAGAGGCCATACCTAATCCTTCCCAAACAGTTGCACCATCTGAGGAACAAGTATTAA
Organism: Mastomys natalensis; assembly: GCA_021653895.1. NCBI lineage: Eukaryota > Metazoa > Chordata > Mammalia > Rodentia > Muridae > Mastomys > Mastomys natalensis. Next base: position 168,961 of record JAJTUV010001233.1, read on the forward strand.
AATCTATGATCCCATGGGGGCCATTTGCATCCAAACCACTGCAAGCCCCGATTCAGCTTCCATTAAGAGTTAAATTTCTTATTGGCTGATAAATGCCAATCTCATTTTGTGAACTTTTTTTGTTTTGGTCTTCCTGTAAGCTTTACTTAATTCTCCTCATATATCATAATTCCTAATCTCTATGAAGAAGAGTTACCTGATTCATGGGATGATGCATATACATCATATGCACACATATAAAATTGTGTGGTTTGTATTTAAGAAAAATAACATTTTCTTTTGATTATTTATGTTGCTATAATTTAAATTTAAGTTTTAAGAATTTTTTGTTTTCAAAATGTTTTTCTTCTATCACCCCAATTTTTAGCTTTGATAAAAATTTGGTAGAACTTGAGAAGACATAATTTAGAAATTTTAAATTTCTTGAAAATTTAAAACATTTAATACAATATTTATTGTATGAATATATATTAACCTGTAATACTGCATGTTCAATGTTATTCCAGGCATCAGGGTAATGCAGAGCCAACTGAAGATGGATGTGAGCATGAATCAGAACACGAGGAATTGCCAGGTAACTGCACTGAAAAGATGATATGACCACACAGACATGTTGAGGACAATACTGCAAAGGTAGCCCACATCTCAGAAAATTCTCCAAGAGGCAGAGTGTACAGTGCCTGTGTTATTACCACTGCCTCATGTGTTGAAGCTGGGCAGTGAAGTTTTGTGCAGAGACTATGGGAATCCAAAGGCAAGACAACAACTTCCAATATGTGGTGCCAGGAAACAGTACCTTTTCTCGCCTCTGATTTGTTAAAGTCTTGCTTTACAGAATTGACTGGCTTTGAACTCTGTGAAGCAGGCCAGCTCTAAACTCACTAAGTAGGCCAGGGTGGTCAAAAATCAGAGATCTTCCTGTCGTTGCCAAGTGCTGGTATTAAAGGTGTGTGTGTGTGTGTTTGTGTGTGTGTTATTTAAAATGGTTTGACCTAGCTAGGCTTTGCTTTTCTGACTAAGATGGTCTCCTCTTGTATGTAATTGATAATCATCTACCCTTTACAAATGCTGTTTATCGATATGGTTATGAACATTGTTTTCATTTTTAGTTTTTTGAGATAAGAATATTGCTATATAGCTTGTGCCTACCATGAACTCGCATTAATCCTTGAGCCTTGACTTCTTGAGTCCTGGACTTCATACCCAGCTTGTTTTCTTTTATTGGTTTTGTTCTGTATTCTCCTGGTTTACTTATAGAATTCTGTTCTATTCCTGCTTTTGGCTTTTTAGTTAAACCTTTTTGTTGTATTTTTGTCTTAGTTTTAGTTGCTACAAATCACACTTTTTTTACCTTATTAGATTATTTTCAATAATATTCTACTTTATATGAATTTTAATAACATTAAAATACCCCCCCAAGATGCCTATTTTTAGTTATTTTTGTTCTACTTGTCTTAAAATACCAGCATACGTTATTACTGTTGTCGAACATCTTTTAAGGGGTACAAAGTATATCCTTGTAAAGACTGGTCTTGGTCCATTGCTTACTGTCAGATCCTGTACTCTGTATTCCTGTACACGGATTGTAGTTTCTACACTGTTTTCTTCAGCATGATGAACCCTCTTTAAGCCTTCAAGTTCATGCTGCCGTTAAGAACAAAGTGTCCTAGCTTTACTGTTTGAAACTATTCTTTATCTTCAATATAAAGAATGTTTTATACAAAGTATGGTGCTCACATCAAGGCTTGGGAAGCTGAGGCAGGGAAATGGAGTTAAAGACTGGATTAGACTCTGTAGTGAGACCCTGTTGAAAAACAGGAATAAGAGGAAGGGAAGGGCCACTTTCTCAGTGTACGCTTTTAGATAGTTGGGTTTTTTTCTTCAATGTTTTTCTTCTGACCACGTTTCTCATGAAGTCACTCAGCTCTTTTTATAGTTGCTTTGTGTGTACACCGTCCCTAGGTATCTGGAGCTATTGGCTTTAGTCCACTGCAGGTGCTACATGCTCATTTTGTGCTGTGTCATCCCTTGTCCAAATCACATCACTACTTGTTCCCCATCCTGTGCTCCTCGCTACAGGTGCTGAGAGTGAGTTCCACCTCAGGCTACTGAGAGCCTTTTAAGGACTTTTCTCTCAGGGCCCCAGCTCTTGCTACTAAGCCTTTGTGGCCACTGCTCCCTTCTTCAGTCTGCTTGCTTTGCATCCAATTCTTTCTTTTTCCCTAGAAGTTCTTTGGGGTTTAAGTTTTTCACTCTCCTAATAATGTTTATTTTTATCAGTCTCTGTAGTGTTAATCTTCCTATGAATTATATGATTCGTTCTATTCTGGGTCTCTTGGCTGCTCGCTGTGGATGTGGGGTCCCATTCTTTGCTTTCTTTTGTTGGATGTTGTGGGTTTCGTGACGTTACCTGGGTTTCATTCTTTTAACACTGGCAGACACTCAGTCATGTAACATGGTCCATTTGAGGCACTTCTTGTTTTGCTCAGCAGCGTCTAGAACAAGCACTGTGTGAATCATTTGTCTGTTAGACATACAGCATTCCCTTCTGAGGTTTCTCCTAAAAGTCCACAGTGATAAATGGGGTCCTTCCACTCACATAGATTGCTGTTGAAAAGTCTCCCTTCCTTGTGTGATCTGAGGGAACTATTCAAACACACCATGACACTGAGGGTTTAGTATTTAGAAACAACCCAGAAGGACCCCCATCCCTGTGACCCATGCAGATCTCCTCTGGAATCTTTATCATGTCCTTGACTCATTTCTGCTCCGCAACCTCTGCTATCTCAGACTTTCTCAAGTCTTTGTCTTCCCGACTCATTGAAACTGCCCACCGTCCTCCATACACCAAAACATACACATCTTCAGTGATATAGGCTCTCATCTTATTTGCTTTTATTTCTTCAGAATCACATTTTCCCTGAGAGTTATTTGATGTCTAAAAACAATTACTTCGTATATTTTGTCAAATTGCTCACAATAAAATTTAAATCCAGTTCCTTTAACTCTAGCATGACGGAGGAGAAGGATTTTCAGATCACATTTTACTCAGTTTACAGATAAATTTGCCAATAAAGGAAAGTAAATATCTCCAAAAAGGAGCATTTAGACTTTTAATTGTCTCTGATTTACTTTATCTGAATTTTAAGAACATATTTGTTTTGAAATTTATAATTTTGAAATTAATAGAATTTTGAATGTGTAATATCCTTTTTCCAAAGTTACATTACTACAGACTCGCACTCTCAGTGTGGCCATGGCTGGCGAGATAGGGTACTGACCAATGGCATTTCCTCCTTCACACTAGCTCTATTCATGACGGATTCTAGGAAGGACTCTGGTCTTTTCATACGTTATATGGTAATATTTCCCCATACCTTTTACAGTGTCTAAATGAAAATATTAAAGTGTAGTTTGGAATAATGCACATTAGCAATTTTCCCATTTAAAAGGAAGGGCTGAGTACTTGCTTAGCATGCACAAGACCCTAGAGAAAGAAGAAGAAAAAGGAATGTCTGGCTTCGTTAACTTATAATACAGATTAAGCAAAATTAGCTCCAATCCTGCCAATTGGTACTATTACTCATCATATTTGCCCTTAGATTGTGAATGTTGTAGATGAAGTGTTCCTTAAATACTACTTAGCTCTCAGAGCTGTGTTTCCTGAGATAAGGACTGTTGTCTCTACAGATGAGAAATTTAAGGCAAGAGGTTTATGATACACCACCATACTGAAGCTGAAAGTAGTGGAGTGAAGCATTGAGTATAGGCCTTGCAGCTCCTGGTCCCAAGCCACAGTCTTAAGCACTATTATCCTACTTTTACATACAACTGTGTACACCCACACCGTAACTCTTTCCATGCTGAGAAATGCTTCCTCCCCTTCATCACAATCAGTCTCTTGATTTAAAAACAATAAAGAACTTAAAAACTGATGAAAGAGATGATGGCCAAATAACTCCTGCCCCATCTTCCCCATAAGTAGACAGATGAAGTCAGTTAACTTGGAGACACCTTTTCCTTCCACTGCAAAGACACTGAAATATTATCTAGGAGCTTTACAAGAATTATCCAGGACTGGAGAACTGTAGAAGTCCAGTAGGGCCAATATGTATGTCAGGAACGTGACAAAGTACAGAAAATAAAATAACCCTAAGATAGTCTTCATTTTAAATTGAACTCATTCATTAAATATATATATATATATATATATATATATATATATATTGGGAGGATTATACTTAGAGCTATCCTCTGTGCAAGCCAGCAATCCTTTTTTAATATTTGACTTTGACAGTGTAATCCTTCTGTTCCTAACAATAATCCTCAGAAACATACAGTGAGGATTTTGAAGATGCTGAGGAGACTGATGAACCTTTGATTACTGAAGATGAAGAGGCACATCCCGAAGAAAACTCTGAGTCAGGAAAAGACAGCTTTCCTAAACAGGTACACACCAGTTGTCTTGCAGCCATTATGTGTCTGCTTTCATCAGCTCAGCTGACTTGCCATATGAAGACTTGAGGTATCTTCATGGCCCTGCTCGTTGTTAACTTAGCAAGTCTCAGGTATTGCTATAAATTAAACAATCATGATAGTTGATGCTCTATGTATATAAGATGGCCTTTGCTAGATAGATTCCTTAAGGTAACTTAGAAATTGAACACAATGTTAATGCTACTTTTCGACTGGTCTATGAACTGACGGTGTTGTAAGTCGTGTCCTTATGAAATGCTGTACATACCCTTTCTGAGGACGAATAAGAGGCAGTCTTAGTGTCTGGAACTCATGTGGCTAAGATAAGGAGTCACGTCACTCTGCTCACATCCGGCTGCGGCTCTCTAGTTCTGCCATCCCTCAGTTCTTACCAATATTTGTTAGGGCTACCATTAAATACTACCTGTGCACTGTAATTTATCACTTAAGCTACACAGAAGTAGTTAATGGGATTGTCGATGTCTATTATTTGGTCTTGATCTAGACAGTCTCGTGGGGGGACTGTTAGAACAAGATGTTTAAACATGTATAAAACCATAATTTCTCTAAGTAGAAACACTTTGATGTTATACATGAATGCTTTCATTTTTAACATACTTATTACATTTTTTGCAAGAAACAAGATGATTTTTAAATTAACAGAAAAATTAATGTGACCTCATAATATCTTTAGAAACTTAGTAGTATTTATGTTTGAAATTTGGCAATCCCAGTGTTTTATGAAAATTATTCAGTCGAAAGCATGATGGTACCGTTCATCAAGAAAGTGTACTCTGCATACTAACAAGGAGCCCTCCCAGGGAGCTGGGTAACAGTCGAAATAATAAGAAACTGAAGTTGTAACTGTGGGAGTTGCTGTGCTCTACGTAGCCAAGACGAGAATCAAAGGCAATGCTCCTTAAAGATTTGGTGGTTTTTGTTATTTGGTAGCATGCCTGTCTGGAGTTATGTCTTTCAAACTATAGAGAAAATGGGGAATTGGATTTATACTTGGTAATTAATTTTTGAACAATTTATTGATAATGTTTGTTATAATTTTAGGCTCCTATGTAAAATAGCTTTGTTTCTTTGATTTTTTTTTTTTTTAAAGAAAGTAAAGCAAATCTTTTGAGCAAAGTAGATGAGCTGGTGGCCTCTAGGTATGTTAAGCAAATCTTTTTAAGGCCTAAAATAATTTTGGAAGGTTTAGAAGAGATACGTATAAGTTCCTGCAGAGCTATGACTCAGGTAAGTGTTGGTGAAGGAACCTAAAAAACATGCTTTCTCGTCTCTCATAGCTTCTGCTTCTCAGGACTCTGCTCATTTTTGTGGTCATTTTACATAATTTTGCTTTCAAAACATGTAATTTTCTTTTAACTTAGGAGGAAGAGAAAACTGGCATGCTGGCTAATGGTAAATATTAATTGGCAAATAATTAGACTATTCTATTATCTCATATAAATAATTTTGAATAAAATGTCTTGTTTTTAAGTGTCTCTCTAAGGAATTAAATTTTGTAGCCTTTCTCAGTCATGTGTCCTCTGTGCCTCTCTTGACCCCATCCTTTTATGTTAGAAATGTTTCTTTTTTTTTTTTCTTGGGCCTTTTACCGTCTACTTAAATGTACAGGTACATCACTTATGTGCATGTTGATGTTAGTCTATTTTCTTGTACAGAAAATCATGTTTGTAGAGGCACACACATAGTTATACACTTACACTTTTTATCTGTAAATATTTGTTCTTCAGCATTGCACATGATTGATTTTATTGGACCAAAAGTCACACAAAGTTTTCTACACTCCTCAAGTTTTTCTTTTATGCTCCTGCAGTTGTGCTGCTTGATTCCTTTGACTCTGTTGAGGATGTCGACCTTAGCAATCAAGAGAAAGCAACCCCTAAAGCAGAGGCCCTCCCAGAAGTGACAGATGATGAACCAGCAGAAACAGGTAAAGTATGTGAAACCTTGACTCTTTTCTAACTAGTACAAAATTGTCTGAGTAGCTGGCTTCATTTCTAGGAAAATAGATGAAATAACCATCTGGACATTAGGGACATTCAGTCTCATAGCAAGATCTGTCAATACAGGGGAGTACTGTGGGTAAGGGTTAACTAGCTGTTGGGGCCACCCACGATGGGATGTTCACCATGTGTCAGGGAAGAGGAGCGTGAGTCTCCCATATGCATTATGTAGTTCCCTCCTTAGGAACAGGCTAGGTCACACCCTTAAATTCTGAACTAGTTTCCTTACAGCTTGTAACAATTTTTTGATAATGCCTTTTCAAACTGTAAAGCAATAGAACTATCATTACCAATTGAATCTTTCATGAAATTAAGATTTTGCCCAAGAGCATATTTGTTTTAATGTAAAGTATAATCTATTCTTGATTTTTCACATTGAGACCTTTCTAACCATCTTGCTATGGAGGATAGGGTCTCAGAATTTATTAATATTTGTCAGGTAAACTGAGACACTTGGATAAAAAAACAATAGAAATTACAAACCAACTCTAAGCATCTTAGATTTTGTTTAAACTAATTGGTTTTTTGTTGCAGTACAGTATACCTATAGAAAAGCTCATATTCCTTGCTACATAGCTCAGTGTACTTTATTTATTTTTAATATTTGAATTGTGTGCATATGTGTATGATTTGTATCTCTGGAGGCATGTATGACATGGAACACGTGTTGTCATAGTTCAGCTTTCAGGAGTCAGCTCTCTTTTGCCATCAGTTCTGAGGACCAAACTCAGATCCTCAGGCTTGTCTAGCATAGCTTTCACCTGCTAAGCCATCTGACTGGTCCCTGGCCAATCTGATGAATTTTTAAACACTGAACACTCCTGTGTAATCATCATCTATATTAAAAATAAAGAAGACTCAAACTACATTATTTTGTCATAGCTCTTATTTTTGGTTAACATCTTCCAAGGATCATTACTATCTAGATTTGTTTGACATAGTTTCATCTTCAAATATAAAATAAAAGTTAAAAAAAAAAAAAGAAAAAAAATCTGTGTGTAGTGGTACATGCTTGTAGTCCCAGCATGCAGTAGGCTGAGACAGGAGGATGACAAATTTAAGGCCAACCTGGGCTATATAAAAAGACCCAGTCTTGGAGATGGCAAGATGGCTCAGCCAGTAAAGGTATTTGCTACCAAGCCTGACTACCTGAGTTCAATCCAGGACCCATATGGTAGAAGAAATGACTCCAGCAGGTTGCCCTCTAACTGCCTTACATGCCCCATGGCATGTACATACACACACACGAATAAATAATGTTTTTAAATTTAAAAAAGCTGAGATCTCAAAGAGGAAAAAAAAAAAACATAAAAACCACCTAAAAGATATGCCAGGTGGTGGTGGTGCATGCCTTTAATCCTACTACTCCAGAGTCAGAGGCAGGAGAATCTCTGCCTCTCTCACAGCCAACCTGGTCTACAGAGCCCAGGACTTCACGGCTATATACCAAGACCCTGTCTCAAAACAAATGATAGTTTCATCAGGACATAGTTTTGATTTGTCCCTCAACCAAATATTTTGCCATAATGACGTGTATGCCAAGCATGTCCTTTGGTCTTACTACTATTTCTTTATGCAACAGTGTTGCCACCCCATGAGTACAGTCTGGGTCTCCTCATAGTTTTTGGTAAGTAGCCATGAGCATTTTAAAAGAGGAGTATAGAACAGCAACTGCTCTGACCTAGGTATACTCTGGGTTTATGTGTGGGAAATGATCAGAGGAGTGTTACAACATGCATGAAACAGTAAAGAAGGCAAGAGTTACTGCATGATCTGTGCAGAGTGCTGCAGAATTACGGAAGTGACATACTTGGTTGCACAGATTAGCTTTTATTACAAGTTTATGTTTCAAAGCATGATTAAAGCAGGATTTTACCCAACCATCTGTGATATTTATAGTTTTCTCTGAAACACTGAAGGTATAAAACAATAGAAAAAAACACTATTGTAGGCTATACAGAAAACTCAGAAACCAAATATGTATTGCTCAAAGGTAATACATTTGTTATTCTTGCTTAAATGTTTCTGAATTTGCAGTGATTCTGTCAGTCAGCTACTGGTAGTTCAGTATAATTTTGTTGCATAGCCTTGTCTTCATATTCCCAGCTTTGCTGCTTATGAGCAGTGTGACTCTGAACAACTAATGTCTTTAAGCCTATTTCCTCCTATTTAAGATGATGTTGTAATGGTCAGCTAATGTGGATACAGCGTAGTCCATTTTAAGAGTCAGTGAGATAGATGGCTCAGCCCGTAAAAAACCTTGTTGTGCAAGCCGGATGACCTGCGCTTAGTTCTCAAAATCCTTATAAGGGTGGGGGAGAGAGCTGACTGCACATAGTCATCCTTTGACCTCTATATCCAGATGTAGCATGTGTGTCACACAGACACACACACACACAAATTCATAAATTACTTTTAAATTTAAAAGAATTCAGTAAGCAATATGTTGCAATAGCATGCTGGTTATCATTACTAGTAGTCTTCAATTAACAGCTCAAGTTGTAATACAGAACTCAAAGCACATAGAATAAGCAGTTGGTGTCCATAGGGTGTTGAGTCTATTAAGTGTTTCTAAAGTACATTTGAAGTATGTCTTAAAGTATAGTCTGTAGGTGAACATCTGAATTTGGTATAAAACCAGAAAGGCTCAATGGCTTTCTGTTTTACCAGGTTTCTACTAGTAATAAGCAGCCTGGATAGATGGGTAACATGTCATAGTGATCTTTCATTAGCGTCATGAAATTCTTTATGCTAGGCTAGGCTGTATTAAAAAGATTAATAAATATAAAAGTGAGGTTTTCCTAATACAAGGCTAGATTATTTTCGTTTTTATTTGTATTCCAGACAAGTTGTTGTGTTATGAATGCATGGCTGGAATAGTCATCACAGGATGACCATTATTCCATGAGACTAGGCCTTTCCTTTTTCTTTTTAATAATTTATTTTATTTATATGAGTACACTGTAGCTGTCTTCAGACACACCAGAAGAGGGCATCAGATCCCATTACAGATGGTTGTGAGGCACCATGTGGTTACTGGGAATTGAACTCACAGCCTCTGGAAGAGCAGCCAGTGCTCCTAACCACTGAGCCATCTCTCCAGCCCAAGACTAGGCCTTTTCTCTGCAAGTGACAGTTGGTAACTTTCTATAGTTGAAAGCAGAGGAAGTTTGGGACTTGTATAAAGTGACTGACTACCTGGAGTTCTGTCTTTTTCAGTGTAAGGCAGAGAAGTAAGCCTTCTTACTGACATAAAGCTCATGAAGTAAGGTCATTTGCAATAACTTTTAATATGCTTTGAATTGACAAAGGTCCTTTCCCTACTCCCTGGGTATATTTAGTTCCTAACATTTAGAGCATTTCTTTCTCCACATGTTTAGTTCTTTGTTGCTTTAAGGCAGTGGTTCTCAACCTTCCTAATGCCGCAGCCCTTTAATACAGTTCCTGATGTGGAAATCCCCAACCATGAAGTTATTACCGTGCTGTTTCATAACTGTAATGTTACTACTGTTGTGAACCACAGTGTTATATCTAATATACAGGATATCTGATATGCAACCCCTGTGAAAGGGTTGTTTGACCCCAAAGAGGTGGAGACCCATAGGTTGACAGCTACTGCTCTAAGACCTGCAACTCCTCTTCTGACCCTTCATACTGACTAAATGGCAGGAATGCTCTGTGCTACAGTGCCGCCCACACAACATGCAGGTCTCCTGTAATGTATACAGCAGCTCATCCAGTGTCATCCTAGTTTTGTAGAAAAAAAGAAAGCACTTGATGGCTTTTCTTTTTTGCATGAAAGTTATTTTCTCAGTTATTAACCCCCTAGGTGTGACTGTAGTGTTGTAGTGGAGGCATATAGGTTCATTTCAATATAAAAGATGGCAGAACAGACTTTTCTCTCAGGTTTTCTTCAAAGAACACTGTCTTTAACTGTTGGAAACTGCTCTAATAGTATCCTCCATTTTTAAGTTTACCTAAGATGTTTGCTGTTTAGTGTGTGTGCTCCAAACAGTCTTGGTTTAAGTAGAAAGAACCCTCCATGACATTCAGCTCCTTCCTACATGTAGTGTGTGCTGGGGTGGGGGGGATCCCGTTACATCTGTGTTCTATACAGTTTCTGTTGTGTATAGAATATGAGATTATATAAACTGTTTCATTTTTAAGCATTAATTAACCATAGATCTCGAAAGACCTGTCACCCTATTTAAATTTTTCCCATTATATGCCTTATTTCTCAATTCTGAAAAGTTCACTGTTAAAATAATAAAATATCAAGAAGGTATTTATAAAAGTATTAGGTTGTTAGTCTTATTAGTTTCTCCCAGAATTTGTCAGTTGTTGAGAGGAAGGGCGCTAGGGCAGGAGAAGTAAATGGTGGCTATCAAGGTTCTGTGTTCTGGGTGACTGAGTAAATAATGGTACCATTTGCTAAAAATAGGAAACACTGGTAGCAAAACAGGTTTGGGTGAGGACTATAATGAGTGTAGTTGGGAGTATGTCATATGATTGACTTTACAAGATATTGCAAATGTCTTTTAGAGAGTTCAGTGCTCCAAAAAGAGGATAGAAATGTAGATTGGGGAATAGTGAAACAGGTATATAGATAAAATTACGGGTCTTGATAAAACTAGCTAGGGGCTTAGACACCGCTGTGTTTGGTTCAGGCGACAGTGCTTTGTAAAACAAGCATGATGGTGCATGCCTATAATTCCAACACTTTGAATCAGAAGTGCAAAGTCATCCCAAGCTGTATAACAAGTCTGAGGCCAGCATGGCCTGCAAAAGATCCTTCCTCAAAAAGAAAGGAAAGGGTCTGGAGAGATGGCTCAGTGAGCAAGGGTTCTTGCCTTGCAAGCCTGGTGGCCGAATCTCTAGAATCAACAGAAGTCACAGAACCAACTCCAGGGTCATCTGATCCATACATACATACATGCTTTGTATTTATATGTGTATCATATATCTAATAATAATAAATAAATTTTTAAAAAGGAAAGGACAGAGGGGAGGAGAAAGAAAAGAAGTAACTGGGCTTTTTAAAGTATTCAGAGGGTTTTAAAAGAAGACTAGATAGAGATAGACCACTTGATGGGTGTGGTGGTTTGAATATGCTTGACCCTTGGGTAGTGGCACTGTTAGGAGGTGTGGCCTAGTTAGAGGAAGTGCATCACTGTGGGGGTGGGCTTTGAAGCTCTGTCCAGTGTGGAAGAGTCAGTTTCTCCTGGCTGCAGTCAGATCAAGATGCACAACTCTCAGCTCCTTCTCCAGCACCATGTCTGCCTGGAAGCTGCCATGCTTCCTGCCATGATGATAATGGACTGACCGACCTCTGAAACTGTAAGCCAGCTCCAATTAAATGTTCTTTATAAGAGTTGCCTTGGTCATGGTGTCTCTTCACAGCACTGGAAACCCTAACTAAGACAATGGGCCACTGACAAGTAAAAAATGGAGAAGTGCTGACTGGAGTGGTAGGAGTTACAAGAAGAAAAGGTACAAAGGAAACAATGGGCAAGTAAAGGTAATGTTAGGTGTCTCACAAGCTTAGGAAGGACACATGACTGGACTTGGCTATTCAGAAACAGCTTTGAGTTATAGCTGCTTTAACGAGATGTTGGAAATACTTGGTGGTTTGCAGAATTAGATGGGTGCGCTTGTAGTAAGACCATTACAGACTGAGATGGTACCACACAAGCAGAGCACAGATGGTAGTGTAAGGCAAGGACAGGGTCCTTCAGAGGGATACGTCCATGTAGAAAGTGTAAGAATAGCTTTACCCAGCAGAGACATTGGTTGAGAACCATGAAAAGGCAGAGACTGATAAAGTTAGACTTTACAATTAAATCAGGACTTGTCTCAGCTTGCTGTGACTTCATAGTGAGAGCTTACCCAGGTTTCTGCTTGACTCTGCTTTCATAGTAGTAATGCCATTGTCCTGCAGCCTTGTTCGCCATCCCTAAGAGACTAAGGAACGACTCAGTGTTTTGTCTATACAAGGTGATGCACAGGAGTTGTATTTATTTCAACAGGTGTTCCTTATGGACAAAGCAGTGGTGACACTGAAGCCCTGCACCAGGCTTACTGTCACATAGCTCATTCTCTGGGAGACACAGTCGAACCAAGAATTGAGGCTAGCACTGTGCAAACTGTCAGGAGCTCTGTAAAAGATGGTCTTCAAGAAAACGAAGAGTCTTCAAAGAATATCTCTACCACCGAGTCCGGTAAAGGCTGATGGATTTAGCCAATGGATCATGGATGAATAATGGACAGATAGAATTTCTCTATTTACCATCTTTAAATAGTGACCACCAAAGAATATTTTGCATATAGTTTCTGTGGTGATGACTTCTCAGTGTTCGAATGTAAAGGGCACGATCAAATGAAACCCTGCCTGGATCAATTCCACAGTTAGAGCTAAATGCAAAATACAGCACGAATTCTAATGAGCCTTAACCAAACTAAGCAGCAAACTTGGCATATGCATATATGTGTATTAATGTTTTTTAGTAGAAAATAGTATTTGAGGTTAAAAAGAAAATACATAGCTGGGCGGTGGTGGTGCACACCTCTAATCCCAGCACTTGGGAGGCAGAGGCAGGTGAATTTCTGAGTTTGAGGCCAGCCTGGTCTACAGAATGAGTTCCAGGACAGCCAGGGCTATACAAAGAAACCCTGTCTCAGAAAAAAAAAAAAAAAAAAAGAAAGAAAATACATAGAAAGTATGTGTGTATGGTCTGGGTCTAGATAATAGAGATGTATTTTACAAGTTCAAAGAAAAGGTTCCTGGGACAGTTTTGTTATACATATCCCATTAGTCATAGTTTATTACATATTCTATTTTGTCAACTATATGCAGTAGAGAAATATGTGATTTGGGTGGGATTCAGTATATAAATTCGACAATTTAGGCAGAAATTTTGGTTTCTAACTTAACTTTTCTCCCATTAGATCTGCCCACAGTAGAGGAGCTGATGCGGCCTATCAGGATCGATTCCTATGGGATCAGGGGCTTTAACCTGCAGCCTGTCAGGTATGAGGTTTGCGCAATGCCCTGTGTAGGATGGTTGCTTAGCTGAGTGGTGTTTACTGTTTTGTTTCTTAGTTTTTTACAGGGAACTTATAGCCATTTATTCTGTGGAATCATTCCTAGTGATTTATCAGTGAAAAATACAAGCTTACATGTGTCTACCCATGAGCCATTTGCTGTCTCCATCAAAATTCTCCTAGTACTAAGAGAAAAAGAACTACTAAGAAAGTTGGTGCCATTAATTAGTCCTAACATTTTCATTGAAAATACGATTCTTCATCTTTCAGTGGCACATGGATAGTCGATTCACCATGAGGGAGAAATTAGTTGTATTTTTATGTGAATCATTGGTTTTCTGTTTTATTAATCAGTTCTGACTTAGTCACCAGCAGTACATCATCTCACGAGATGAGCTCTGAGGTCATGGGAGAAATAGGCTTTGTGGAAATCCTGCAGCTCCAGTGTTTAGTGGTAGAGTTTGCAGGGATCTGTCATACATCAGGGCAGTAACAGTCACAGGAACCTGTTGCAGACAGCTTTGCATTCATGTAGCATTTGCAGTATTATATCCTCTCCCTCACATCCTTATAATATACCAGCAGGCATCTTCAGACTCCTCTCTCAAAGAAAACTGAACTAACAAGCTCCAGCTACAGCCTGATGGTGATGGTGCTGACAGTTAATCACATGCTAACAGTAGATGAGAAAGCATGATGACACTTAACATACATCACATGCTAACAGTAGATGAGAAAGCATGATGACACTTAACATACATCACATGCTAACAGTAGATGAGAAAGCATGATGACACTTAATATACATCACATGCTAACAGTAGATGAGAAAGCATGGTGACACTTAATATCCATCACATGCTAACAGTAGATGAGAAAGCATGTGACACTTAACATACATCACATGCTAACAGTAGATGAGAAAGCATGATGACACTTAATATACATCACATGCTAACAGTAGATGAGAAAGCATGGTGACACTTAACATACATCACATGCTAACATAGATGAAAGCTGATGCACTTAAATACATCACAGCTAACAGTAATGAGAAAGCTGGTGACACTTATATCCATCACATGCTAACAGTAGATGAGAAAGCATGGTGACACTTAATATACATCACATGCTAACAGTAAGCGAAACGGCACATTCTTATGTGTTAATTCAGCTGTCAGCACTCTGAATAAGTCTATTGTTTCCATGTTCAAGACAAGAAAACTGAGGTCTAAGTTTAATGTCCAAGGTCATATGTCATATCAGAGAACACAGACGGTCCATTAGCCACCTGCATTGTCTAGTCTCTGATTCCTTGAACCAGTTCCATGAAACCTTCAGTCACCTCTCATTTGTGTTTCAATACATTGGAGCCCTACTTTTGCATGCATGTTCTCATTGGTAATCTGCTTGTGATTTCTGAGCCTTGCTCCACACTTAAGTAGGAAAATGACTCAGTGAAGCTTAGGCTAAAATCTGCCCCTCGAATGTCTAGTCTAGTCTCACATGGAGCTGTGTGCCAGTCAACATCTGCAGAGCAGAGTCTGCCACTCATTGATGTATGGGGGTGTAATGTTGATGAAGCTTTTCTTAGACATCTTATAAAATTATTTTAATGGTATAAATTCTAAAACATACATTTCTATATTTGTTTAAAACCTGAGGACAAATACCTTTTCTAGAGCAGACCCTGCTTTGGGTTATCCCAGGTACATACCCATAAAGGGAATGGCTGGATCATGCTGAATCTGTTTTTACTCTTTGTGATACAGTATCTTTCACAGGAGCTGTACTGGTTGACACTTCCACCAGGAGTGCACAAGGTTCTAGTCCCTCTATCCTCACCACCATCAGTTGTTTTCTGTATCCACTGTAATGGAACTTTGAGGATTGTGTTGTTTAGGGTTACTGTTGCTGTGATGAATCACCATGACCAAAAGCAACTTGGGGAGGATAGGGTGTATTCAGCGTACACTTTCATATTGCTGTTCATTATTAAAGGAATCCGGGACAGGAAATCAAACAGGACAGGAACCTTGAGGCAGGGCCCAATGCAGAGATAATGGAGGAGTGCTGTTTACCTGGCTTGCCAAGCCTCTTTTCTCATAGAAGCAGGACCACCAGCCCAGGGATGGCAGCATCATGTCTTCCATCAATCATTAATTAAAAAAATTCCCTACTGGCTTGCGCCTATAGCCCATCCTACAGAAGAGGTTTCTTAATTGATGTTCCTTCCTTTTGAATGATTTTAGCTTGTGTCAAGTTAACATAAAACTATACATCACAAAGATGTTGTACTAAGGGAAGTAAGTCAGCCACGAAGAAAACAAGCACCATATGCCCCTGTGTGTTTGAACTACATGACTTGAGAGTTACAGGACAAAAAGAAGAAAGGCAGGAGCTGCGTCAGGAGCTTGGTGAGGGGATCTTTGATGCTTGTACAGTTTCAGCTTCACAAAATCAGAGCATGGGGATAGATGCTGTAAAGTTTGTTCAACTTAATGAACATAATAATGTTTTACCACTGAAATGTACACTTAAAGATGATAAGTTTTATGTTAAATATGTATACCACAAGAAAAAATTATAGAATAAACATGTAGCAAAAAATGAAAACAAATATACCTACATGATCCAAGGAACAATAATTTCAGAAATGTCAATATAGCCATTAGCACATTTTAAATCTTTATCGATCGTCTGTCACTTATCTCTCAGTCACACCTGGATCATTGAGGCTTCAGATCTTTGGCTCCAGTCAGCTCCACATTCCGTGTTAATTCAAAGTTCTTTGCTAGATGAAATTTTAAATCCACTTGAGGTGTTTGGTTCTTGACCCTCTGGAACAGTAACCCGTGTGAAGACCACACAGGATACATTGCTCTTGTGAGAGACACTTGGGCATTCTTTGAACTGAAAAATCTAATGAAATTCTATTTCTCATACCATCTTCCTAGGGTGAGTACTATTGCTGATGTCTAGAACATGAAGAGAAAGACCAATAGGTCTTTAATAGAAATTATAAATTATAAATTTTCAATAAAAATTCTAGCCTCTTAAACTGTTCTTCAATTACAAATCATAAGATATTCCTATTTTTAGAACCCTTGTGGCTTACTGGTATTTAACCAAATATAGGACATTCTTTCAATTATATTTCTTAGATTTTAAAAAAAGATATATATGAATTTTTGCCTACATATATTTCAGTGCACCACATGCTTGCCTAGTGCCCATGGAAGCCAGAAGAGGGATTTGAATCCCCTGGAACTTGAGATCCAGGCAGTTGTGAGTTAGTCTATACGGACTGGGAATTGAATCCAGGTCCTCATAAGAGCAGCAGTGCTGTCTCCAGCCCATATTTCTGACATGTTTAATACTTATCCAATTTGTTTCGGTTCATTAAATGGTAAATGCTTTATTTTAAAATTCTGGTGATTTTTTTTTTTGTTTTGTTTTAAAATTTTCCTATGCTGTGGTTATTTTATTCAATTTAATACTCTGATTATTTTATACTCCATGATTCCTTGTTAAAAATTATATTTACTTTAATCTTACAAAGATTTATAAAAAAAAAAAATTCCCTACTTCAAGTACTTGTTGATTTAATAAGATATTGTGGATAAAAATTATTGTGCTACATTAAAATTATCTGAAATTAGTTAGAGTTACACCTGCTTGTAACCTCAGCACTCAAAGATAGTTAGAGGATCTGGAGTTCAGGATCATCCTCTACTAAAATGGGAGTTAGAGGCCAGCCTTAACTTTAGTTTATTGTTACTGTGATAAAATACTCTAGAGGGGGAAAGTGACTTGGGAGAAAAGAAAAGGGTTTGTTGGCTCACAGTTCAAGGTACCCTGCCTCAAAAGAACAGAAAAAAATATAAATAAAAAAATATATAAATATAAGCAGTTACATCATAACCTGTGAGTGCCCTAGGCCATGGTACTGGGTCTTACTGTGTTGTACTGTGTTGTAAATGATGTATTTAACATTGTAACTTCATTTCAATAGCTACAGCTCATGTGTCTGTACGAAGGTGATGGGTAACTGAGGAATTTATGCTACCTTCAGTTTATACTGTGCTCTGCTTTACTCTGCAGCCTTAAGAAAGCAGCAGAATCTATGAGTTCTTTACCCCCGAAGATGAACACAAACACTGTGTCTCAAGACACTAGACATGTGATCCAATTTCCCCACAAACACGATGAGAGTGCGGTTCTACACAGCACAGCAGGCAAGGGCATGGGCAGCAGCAGTCCAGCTACGGAAGAGCATTTGGACAAAATCTACCTGGAGATTTTGAAGAAGAAAACATCTGTTAACCCTTCACTTTTACCCCAGGATGACCAAATGAGCCAGGTAAGATGATGACATCATCTGTGGGTGCTGTCATTCCTGTGGGTGGGGCTTATTACTAGAATGTCCCATCTCTAAACTCAAAGTACCACCAAAGTACATTCACTTTCTTTCAGAAGTGATTCCTTACAGTTTTCTCTTGCCTTTTCTTTCTCTTTCCTTTTAACAACAAGTGTAAGGATTGTGATTAGCATCTGTGATAAAATTCACATCTCATTGTTCCTTCTTTCTGTTTTTATCTATTTGCTTTATAGGTCCCATGGTTCCAGTATTTTATTTTCACTTTCTATTCTTAAAGCATCTCAATTCTGTGAAGTGAGGCAAGGTGCTGCATTAGTTTCTTTATTGTTACTGTAATAAAATACTCTGGGGTGGGGGGAAGTGACTTGAGGGAAAAGAAAAGGGTTTGTTGGCTCACAGCCCATCATGGTGGGAAAGTCAAGGCAGCAGAAATGAAGAAGACCAGAGCAATGAATCCCAGGTGCAACAAACTTCCTTTCCTCTTCTGTGTAGTCCGGGATCCCAGTCAGGGAATGGTGAGCCTTCTCACCAGTCAGGATATTCTCCCAACCCCAGCTAGACTGTCAGGTTGACAGTTCACTAGCCATCACAAGTATAGGAATTCTTAATGTACCTTAAATCCAGAGAAAAGAAAGATACTATTTTGATTGTCATTTCAAAGTATCTTCATCCTGAATGTCTTCATTATTCTGTTAGCCACTCATTTACAAGCTTATTACTTTTGAAGTACTTTGTCCTAACGATAACTTTGAAGATAGGTTTCAAAACACTGAAATTCTAATGAAGTAGAGAGCCTTGCTGTCATAGTTTGCCCTTCACAAACCCATCATTTTCCAGTCACAATCTTGCCATCTGTTAATTTTCATTAATGATAGCGGTTGAAGTTCGTTCTGATACTAGCGAGTTTGTCCTTGTTATATGCAGACGTCCAGGTCCCAGCCTGGTGCTGGGGAAGAGGTACCTGTCGTTGGTAAACAGGTTCCATGTAAGAAGGCCAGAAGTGCTCCTCCTTTGCCTAAGAGAAAGCCACAGAGTGGACTGTACGCGTCAGCTCGGAGCTCAGGCTACGGCAAACCCAGTTCACCACTCCAGTTATTTTCAGCTCTTGAAAAGAAAACTTCAAAAGATAGTACAAAAACTAAAAGTGTGAGATCCATTCCCACCTCAAATCAATTTAGAAAAAAAGGTAAGAATATATTCTTTTCAAGACAGAATTGGATACATATAGTGCATTCTTTAATTTTCTTTGTTTTTGTGTAGAATAGTAAAGAACTGTGTATTCCTTGGGGGGTGACTTCAGTTTACAGCTTTTGACCCAGGACAGTGGCAGTGAAGACGGTGAAAAGTGGTTGATGAGAATATTTAAAAATATGTGTAAAGGTAGAACTCACTGTAGGAGATCAGACAGAACAAGAGGGTCTGCAGAGCAGGCAGAGTGAGCAGGAAGAACCTTGACAGAATCTTCAGTCTAGGGAAGTTGTATCTCAAGGAGGCTCTATTCCGCCATCTTGCCCACAGGGAAGAAGCAGATCTGAGAACTGCCCTTTAGTTTTAGCAAGCAAGTGGTTATCAGCAAAGTAGGTCATTTTCCTTGACTCGCTGACGGGCAAGGCAGATTGAATGGGAGGAGGAGAGGATGGGGTAGAGTTAGTGCTTCAAGTAATAGAACGTGGAAAGTTCCTGTGAAAGACAGAAGATGGCATCGCTGACATGGGAGGGGAAGTTAAGATATGCTTTGGGGGTCAGTGCAGTAGCACTGTGGATGAAGATGTTTGCCTTTCCATCCTAGCAACCAGTGTTAGTCCTAGAACCAACTAGTAAAGGTTGGTCTCTGGCCTCTACACCTGCACACACATCATGCACATGCACACACAATATTAAGTAAATATTTTTAAATTTTAAAAAAAAAAAGGAGGAGCTGGAGAGATGACTCAGCACCTAGGAGCACTGGCTGCTCTTCCCGAGGCCCTAAGTCCCAGCACTCACAGCTTCTGATGCTCTCTTCTGGTGTACAGACATACATGTAGACAAAACTCTCAAATACATAAGTACATAAATAAATAAATCTTTTTTTTTTTATTTAAAAAAAGAAACTTTTGGTTTTGCTCTTGGTGGCAGTGGTACTGTATATGTGTATGCTGTTAAGAAAGACTGAGTAAAAGGAGAAGAATGGACAGTGTAGTAGGCAGAGGAGTAATTGCCAGGGCTGTGGCCTTGCCTCAGAAGAACTGTAATGGTGCACAGTAGGACTTCATCAGCTGGGAATGTGGACAGTCCTGAGTGCTAAGAAATGTGGAGGCACAGAGAGAGAACAAGCTGCCAGTTGGATAGATGCTCCAGGGAGGAAATAAGGATCTTCCTTGTGTTTGCTTTATTCCTAGAAATCTAACATGACTGACTGTTAGGAAGCAGTGAAGAGGGAAGGAAGGGACCTTGTGAAGTGGCATCCAGCAGATACTAAGTTTGAGGTTAGAAGGTCATTGCATGATTGGTGGTGAGAACCTAGATCGTGCCAGTATGACTGAGCAGCTGAGGGAGGTGGGCGCTAAGGAACCAAAGCCTAGGGGTTGCCAAGGCCTGAGTGTGGTGAAATCATTGCAAGTGAGTAAGAAAGGAGCAAGGTGATTCTATCAGAATCTAAGCACATTACTTATTTTTATACTAAAAAGTGGAGTGATGGATGGTGTCTATCTGTTCTTCCACTGACCTTTAGTCTCTCTTTAGACTGTGGTGTGTGTGTGTTTGTGTGTTTATTGATAATTTACCCAGAGTAGCTGTACTACTCAGAACTGTAATTCTTTTGGAGTGGTTAATTATTGCAAGTTGGGTTCCTTGGGAAGCAAACTGGTGGATGGAAGTGTAGAGAATTCAGTTTAGATCAACATTGGTTTGAATAAAAAATAAGTCCTGTTGTTTACCCAAATAAAACTTTTCTTTGTGATATTAGCAGTGATCTAGAGATAGGGAGTTAAGAGCTACAGCTGGGAAAGGAACCACATGCTTTCTTTCCAGTGTAACTTCTGACTTTTTTAAGATTTATTTTTATTATTTTTAATTATGTGTGTATGTAAATATGTGCACATGCATACAGGTGTCCACAGAGGCCAGAGGCGTCAGGTCCCCCTGGAGTTGGAGTTACAGGTGATTGTGAGCCACCTGATGTGGATTTGAGGTTCTCTGCAAGAAAAATACATGCTCATAGCCACTGGCTAGCCTCCAGCTCCCTCCAGCTTTATTCTTACAAGATGACATCTGTGTCCATATTCTGTCCATGGAGTCACAATACAGCAGCTGGACCCTCAGTGTTCTCATTAGGATTTCTTCCCTGGGACACTTACCTGGAGCCTGTCCCTTCCATCTTTTGAGTAGAGCTGTGGCCACTACAACTTGTATATGGTTTGAGGAGCCAGTTATGTTGAGCTAAACACACCACTGCGTATGGCAGAACTAGGTATCTGTTAGAGGGAAGGCAGTATCTTTGGCTTACAAAGACAGATTGAGAACGCCTGTGTTAGAGAGTGCTAAAGTTGTATTGGTGTTTCCCGTTTGCTGTTCAGGGTTAGGTATTGCTAATCACTTCCTTCCCATCCAGGAAATATAAAATGATATAGTCCCTTTTCCCATGCCACACAAGCAGTAGGTTTATGTTTCCAAGGTATATTTATTCTCTCTTGTAACCATATTTCTCTCAGTTTGGAGATTTAGTTCATGCTTCTGCTTATTAAGGAAATTGAATGTCTTTTACCAATGGGAATTATTTTGGTTCATTTCTTTTTGATTGAATGTCATTAATGCATTGTTTCTTCAAAAAGAGCTTTAGGGTTCTAATTCTATAATATTTTGCTGTTTGAATTTCAGTAGTAGTAGTAGTAGTAGTAGTAGTAGTAGTATTTATTTATTTACAATCCAGCCATTATCCCCCACACACAGTTCCTTACCCCATTCATCCTCCCTGTCTCCAAGATGATGTTTCCCTACCCCCAGTCTGCCCCCCTCTCTGGGGCCTCAAATCTCCCAGGGGTTAGGCACGTCTTCTCCACTGAGGCAAGAGCAGGCAGTCCTCTGCTACATATGTGTCAGAGGCCTCAGACCAGTTCATGTATCCTGCCTGGTTGGTGGCTCAGTCTCTGGGAGTTCCCAGAGGTCCAGGTTAGTTGAGACTGCTGGTCTTCCTTTGGGTCGCCCTCCTCTTCCACTTCCATCCTTCCCCTAATTCAATCACAGGGGTCCCTAACTTCAGTCCTGTGGTTGGGTGTAAGTATCTGCATCTGTCTCAGCTGCTTGTTGGGCCTCTCAAAGGACAGCCATTTTTCTTTCTTAGGTAAGGGGGAAAATACCAGATGATGTCTCAGCTATTAAGAGCCCTTGCTGCTCCTGCAGAGAATGTGGTTCAGTCCCCAGCACCTACATGGTGGCTCATAACTGTCTGTGACTCCTGTACCAGAGGGTTCAGTGCCCCTCTGGCCCTTGGGCACAGCACAACATGGCTTATAGATATATAGTCAACAAACACTTATACACATGAAAAAAATACTCAGGAATGGAAAAATTTGTTGTAAAAAGACTGGCAGGCTAGACTTAAACACACAAAACTACCTGTTTTTAGCTATCTGGTCCTGAACAGAGTAATGTGTTGGCAAGATACACCTCTCCCTTGGTCATGGTAAGGTCTGCCAAGTGACAGGAAGGGATCATCACGTGTGCATCTGCAGTGACTACACTCTTTTATGGATGCTTTAAGGATTTTCTTTAGAAACATGTGAAGCACACTGAACGTAATGATGACCATAGAAAAATCTTTATATACTGCCAAAAAATATAGAAATGAAATCTTTCTGTGAGGAAGTATTGAATTTTTTCATCTTTTAACTTTTTCTGTATTTTCAAATACATGGTGATATTTTTAATTTAAAAAAAATAAAGCCTATGTTTAAACAGTTGGATCTTGAGGAAATTGTTGTAAACATACAAAATGTGAAGTTACTTATTACCTTTAAGGCAGCTGGATAATGTTTCTGGAATGATCAGACCTGGTCGCATTTGAATGTGGGCTTTAAGACCCAGCGAGGCATCTCCCGACATTCCTTATTGCTGACTGAATAGTGTGCCAGCCTCACAATTATTTCTACCTTTGGAGATTTAGAAGTTACCGTGAAATCAGAAAATCAGGCCAAAATATAGATTAGTCACATTCTCTTCTAACCTGTTAAACGATGCTATTGAATTATAACAGTACTATTAACCTTTCAGTTCAGACTTAGGTTAGCTGTTATGGTATCCTCTGCATTGAACATTGCTCAGTTGATGGTGTAATACCATCACACACTGAGTATCAAAAAGAGAGCTCCAGGCACAGGGACTCTGGACTAAAACTATTCATAATTACCAGCTATGCTCTTTTTGATTCATCATAAGGATATCCTTACTGTAACCATCCTGAAAAATAATTTGTTCAAAAGTGATAAAGTCTTAAAGTCACGCTGCTTCACATTCATTTAGCTCCATCTGTCATTTCAAGTGTCATGGGTCAAAAGTAGATGTTGACTGTGAGTGGCTTCTGGAGATGAGTGACTGTAGTGAAAAGACTTTGGCAGTGTGGTCCTCTCAGCCTGTGGCCGTCATTTTACCTTCCCATTGCCTGTCCTCCTACTTATTGTCCATCACTGCCGGATGCACCTCCAACCTTGCATTTGTGATGTTTTCTTCTGTTGTCTGCAATATTTAGGAATACTATCTGGAACAAAACTCATCAAGCCTGCAGCTTTGAATAAACTATCCCTCACCGTGAAAGTAGCCCAGCTACACCTAAGAGACCTGAAGACCCTCAGATGATTCCTTTGTTCAGTTACAGACTGTAGGTATTGAAGTTCATATTAATATTTATAATTTTTATATCTTAAAATCATTTTAAAACTAGATTATAAAGTATGTGTTAATTGCACACTGTATATAAGAAAATATCACAATTGGAGTTGATTGATATGGACAAATAAAATATGAAATTTCTGTATTCACATTGCTCTTACTGTTTCTTTGTAGTGGAGTATTATTAACTCTGCAATTTCCAGTCTTTGTTTTTTTGTTTGTCTTCTAGTCTTAAAGGTACAACTAGTGTAATGAAGCAATGCTTCTTTTTTGAAAGGAGCCTTTGGGATCCTATGGTGAGAGCAGAGAGAAAGAATTGCTGATGTTGAAAAGAGCTCAGGACGCAGAGCAAAAGTGGAGGGGCGCACAAGCGTTGATTGAGCAAATTCAAATGACCTTCTCTGAGAAGGAGAAGGAGCTGGAGAACACTGTGGAAAGCCTCAAGAGGCAGCAGGAGAGAGAACTCTTCAAACTGAACCAAGAGAATTACATTCTTCAGGCCAAGGTAACAAACACACCATTCTCTTCTGGTTTTCCTTTTTGTTTATTTGAAAACAACAATTAAAAAAAACAACTGTGCTTCTTACTAAATTCCTTGTCATCCTTGGTGCCCGGAGCTGTTGACGATGTATTTGCCACATAAAATGCAGACTTTGTAATTGATTCTCTTCTTGCAGAAGAGTGAAGTGGAAAGAGGAAAAGGAAAACTGGCTCATTGCCTTTGTCATGTGTCCTTTTAAAAACACATCAAGGAGTTCATTATGACCTTCAGAGAAGTGAGAGTTTTAGCAAGAACAGTACGAGAAGGTGTAGAATCAGTGTGTCACCAGTATGTTTCTGAGTCTCTTCTCTCCCGAGAAATTCTCTGCTGACTTGACTGTGGTCCCAGCACTTCTCAGTAGTCACTAAGGGAGATGCTTTGGGTCTGAGAACCCTTTATCTTCCTCACTTCATTTTCCTCTGAGAATAAAACAATCCCTCCATTTTCTTAAAGTTAAGTAGCTTTGAAGAAACAAGCAGAAAACGAGGTGGCTACAATTTGGAGAAACATCTGACCCGTCACTGGAGAGAAACTGAAACAAATTCAAAAAGAGATACAAGAACAAGAGACACTTCTTCAAGGCTACCAACAGGTATGGCAGTAATTGTAAAAATAAGGCGCATTAAAATACTGCTGTGGTCATGTAACATTCAGCTATAAGTAAGGTAATAATCTGACTAGTGGCTTATCTCCAGTACACCTTTTCTCCCCTCCCTCCTTCCCTCCCATGCTCCCTCCTGTACCCTGGGGCTCACTTAATAGTCCAGGAGGGCCTTAAGGTCGTGATCCACCTCCCAAGTCCTAGGTACAGGCATGCACTGTCTCGCCAATTGTTGTGCATGTTTCTTATTAATCAGATTAAAGTACCTAAGAGCATCGTTCTGGTTTAAATAAAAACCTGGTTTTAAGCCTTAACTTTAATGTCTGCTGTGAAGCATGTGCAGTCCCTCTCACCCTTCTGTCTCTATGAAGAAGGAAAACCTGGACAGGTTTAAGACTTAGCTTCCTCCTCTGCCTCCCTTTCTGTCCTGTTCTCCTCTCTTGTCCTCCACGTCTTACATTTTTCTTTTACAACTATAATCTGAGTTCTGAGCTGTTCTTTATCACCCAGAGAGGATTCAGAGAAAGCATTTCCACACCAGTTGCCCTGAGTGTCTTGGCAGCACTTGCTGCCCTCACTTTAGTGAGATCCTCTCAGATTCTTCATCCCATCTTGTCTTGCCACATAGAGGATTTTTAAGATTTCATAGACCCTTAAGTATGTCTGCTGTTGCCTCAGAAGACATACTTAAGTTCTGTGTGTATTGACGTGCCACCTGCCAGGCTGAGATCCACACATGCTGAGGTAATCCAGAGTTTCTGCTACCACCTCAGAAGCTTAGTTTTCAGCAAATTCTCAATGTAAAGTGAGGTCAGTAAGTCTAACCACAGATTCATCTGTTCCATATCTAATTACCGCACTGTTAGAAGCCCCTCTGGCACAATCCAGAAGCTTTCTCACCCTTAGCAGCATATAGGTGATAGGATATGTTGACTCTATCTCACTCTCCTTTATACATTTAACTCTGAGGAAGTTCAATTTATTACACTCCTTTGCCCTAGAGCCTTTAGTTTATGGGAATTTTGTAACTTTTTTTTCAAGTTAACATTTTTGTATTTCAGAAAGAATTGTGTCTAGATAAGTTGCCTTCTAAGATAATAGATGTGTGAGAAAGATTTTAAATTTATAAAGTTAAAAACACAATTTTAAAGACTAAGTGATTTTTCTATTAACATTTCATTTTTATGTTCTGCAATTTTTAATTAAAATCCATTTTTCTGTTTTTAAAAAGGAAAATGAAAGGTTGTATAATCAAGTAAAAGATCTTCAGGAACAAAACAAGAAAAATGAAGAGCGAATGTTTAAAGAAAATCAGAATTTATTTAGTGAGTTGGCCTCTTTAAAGTAAGTGTTTTTGAAATTTTTGCCCTTATATGTACTTAACTGTTTCTAACCATGTTATATTAATAATGTGGGTTTTTCTTGAAAATGACAGTTTTGCATCTATCCTTTTCATTTGTACACTGACTTCCAGTCTCATAACTCATATATTGAGAGGATTTTCTCTTTTACTAATTGATAGCTAGTATATCCACATATGAGTTTGACATTGCTTTTAAGAAACTGAAAACAGAGCATTTGTCTTTGTCCATAGATAAACCTAAAATGCTTTTTATTCCCCAAGCAGTGATCTGACTAATAATACAAAAGTAAAAAATAAAACCATAGTCTCACCTTGGCCTTAGGTTCTAGAGAAACAGAATAACTGTAGGGTAATTCTGGAAAGAGAAAAAGAAACAATAATTGTAGGAAAATAGGACAAGAAGAGGAAGTAGAAGGAGGGATGGAAAGGTATGATCTCATTGAAACCTTGCTTCACTCTGGTGCCACCAGAGAGCGCTAGAGAGTAGACTGCTGTTCCACAGTTTTTGCCTAGCTGAGTAAGGGGGTAGATAGTCTCAGCCCTGGCTGGAATGTACCTGAGAAGGAACTTGAAGTGTCTTCCAGGTTGAAAGCTATCGTTTGCTTGAGGTCATTTGTAGGGAGAAAGAACAAAAAGCAAAACAAACAAGAAAACCAACAAAACCCACCTATGAGTTGTTCTATCCAACCCTCAGCAGAGCAGAGTAACCAGAGCCTGCTCACTCATCTGCCAGACCCTGGAAGGACAAATGCTGAACCTACAAACATGGACAGACTAGGCTGTTGTCTTCTACTAGGAAATGACGTTTACTGCATCATTTCACATAAATGTCCAATCACTCAGGATGTTCCATACGATTTGTTGATCATGAATGTTATGAATGCTAACCATATTTGCTAACATGCTCTCTCTTTTGGATGGCTTATAACATGAAAAGTATAGCCACTAAAGAATGTAGCACATACTGACATTTCATGTAAAATAAAAAGTACACACCCTACAGTAGACAGACTGACAGCTATACAGATTGGTAGGCAGAGGACGTGTGGGTCTATATTTTATTTTCCCTTTCTCCTGGTCAGTGTGGCCCCAAAGCAGGTGTGCTGATTTGAATCTGGAAAATGCTTACGACTTCTTTCCAGATGCTCCTCATAAGAATTTCTGGCAAAGATCCAGCCTGTACTGGAGATAGAACTCATTTGGCAGAGTCCTGGTTCAGTCCCCAGTACCACATGCAGTAGGCCTGATGACACAGACCTGTCATCACAGCTCTCTGGAAGGGAGGCAGAAGGCTTAGAAGTTCAAGATCACCCTCAGTCATAAAGCAGTTTAAAGACCAGCTTTAACTACATGTGACTGTGTTAGATACTAGATAGATAAACATCTTTACCATCTGCCTTCTAGAAAGTACTCCAGAATCCCAAACTAAATGCCATGATAAAAAACAATCTATTTAAATGATTTATTTAGAACATCAGGCTATATTATGTTATATAGATTTCTTGAAAAAGTATCTAAACATTTCATCTGAGGTCCAGCTATTTTTTGATTTTGTTTGTTTCCACATATAATCTTGGGATTTGTGTTTGTCAGAAGATAGGAGGTAGCAACAGTGAGATCAGGAGTGCACAGAAAGCTCTAGAAAAATCACATTTTCTGAGACACTTCATTTCTCTGAGAATTAGAAGCAATGTTTTTTAAATATCAATTAAGCCAAAATCTTAGGATTTCTGTTCTTCTAAAGTGAAAAGTGTAAGCATCTCCTGTAGCCACCGTCTCTTTAACATTTCTAGTGGTCCACATAGTTTGAGTTCATTAACAGAATTTTGTATTAAAAGGAGTACCTTGTTTTTTTAAAAAAGAAAATCTTTTTTTTTTTTAAATCAGAGAACAGATGCACAAAAATCGTTTTCTGTCTCAAGCAGTTGAAAATACAGAACCCACCAAAACCCAGAGTTTTACAGATCTTCTAGGAGAATTACGGGGGCACAGGTAAGTTGAGTAAGGATTTTAACTATTGAGGTTAGTAAAATTATCAAAGAAATTATCAGAATGTTTTTTAAAAATCTGTAATAAATGCATAAATATAATATATTTGAAGTATATTATTTGAAAATTAAAAAGTATCTAAGATTAGCATTAGGTATTCATGTAACTTTAATGCACAGACAACCTTGGAAACTGGTTTAAATGGTCCCTGCTCTGCAGTCCAACCTCTCCTCAGCATTTATCATACAGAGCCACATCAGAGGCACTGCATTTGGGGCACACATATACTTTATTTCAAACAAATTCCCAGGGCTGAAAAGATGGCCTAGCTGTTGGTAAGGAGCATGTACTACTTTTGCACACATACACACACACAAACATGCATGTATCAGATCCCCTGGAACTGGAGTTATAGATGATTGTGAGCTACCATGTGAGTGCTAGGAGTCAAACCTGGGTCCTTTGGAAGAGCAGCAAGTACTCTCAACCACTGAACCATTTCTTCAGCCCCTTAACCTTTATTTTCATGTCCAACCCTTTTATGTAATTATGGTACAAGAGTTATCAAAATAAGACAATCATGGTGGCACACAAATTTAATCCTAGCACCTGGGAGGCATAAGTAAGTGGATCTCTGTGAGTTGGAGTCCAACCTGATCTTCCTAGCGAGTTCTAGACCAGCCAGGCTTCTGTAGTGAGAACCTGTCTTTAAAATCATCATCATCATCATCAAAAAATAAAAGTAAAATTCTGCTTTTAGGTGATAAGTCAGGTGTGCTTGGAGGATGAGGGAAAGCTTGTTTTCAAAGAAAGTGGCCAGGCAAGGTCGTCCTGGATCTTCCTTTGAGCAGTTTTGACGTGAAGAGACAGGCTACCTGGTAGAAGGATAAGGAGTGCAGACCCATAAGGTGGGAGTGCTCACTGGGTAGGGGTTATTCAGAGAACAGCATCAGGTATCCATGGCTAGAAGGAACAGATTTCTAGTGGTGTGCTCAGCCATAGTCACGGCTGAGTTGTGTGAGTCTGAAAGTTGTGGTTAAAGATTTGTGGCTGAGAGGAGAACCCCCAGAGGGTGCAGCTGGAGGAGTGCAGCTAGTCCTAGCTGCTGTGAGAGCAGGCTGTGGGATGGAGAGTGAGAGGTACTTACGTAGATGTGAGGTTCTCGAAGCCATCCAGCTGAGGGCTTACTGACCGTCAGAGTGCTTTGGGAAAAAAAAGTACATAAGGATAATAAGAGTGGTGTCTCCAATCTCCAATGGAATGCCAGGAAGACTAGACCCAACACTACAGACTGTGAGAAGTTATTGATGGTCCAGGGGTAGAGTACCCTCTGTCCCTTTTAGATTAAAATACAACCTGAAATTTAGGAAGCATTCACAGCAGTATTTTTGATGGGTTGAGTGGAGAAGAAAATATCCCATGATTTATTTATTGATTTGGAAGTAACCTACTTTTATATTCCTTCAACTATCAAGAAAGAAAAAAACCATCTAATGGAAGACATCAAAAGACTGAAGCAAGACAAACAAGCTCTGGAAGTGGACTTGGAAAAGATGAAGAAAGAGAGGGATCAAGCCAAAGATCAAATCGCCTATGCCACAGGTGAGCACAGCTGAAACTGCCTCTGTTCTCTGGTTGTTCTAATCATGAGTTCAAGTAATTGAAACCAAATGGTATCATTAAAATACTTACCCTGTTAGTAACTTGTAGTCTTTGAAACATTTTCAAACATAAGATGATAATACACTTCTTATTTCTAACAAGAACAATTGCACTGTCAAGGGAGAATCATACATTAATTGAATTTATAGCTTTGTGTTGAATTGTTTAGAGGCCTGTGGTCTTAGCCTGACTGAGAGCTTCCTGAAGGCAGGACTGAAACATGCTCTGAAGTATTTGCCACGTGAACAGACAACACTGCAATATTTTCTAGGAAATGAAAAGAAACATGGCATAGCACCCACCAGGAAAAATTCTAGGAGAAAGATAAGAATGAACATCACTTAATGGGACCGGGGAGGGGTGTTCAAACACACACTAAGAGTTTGGGAGAAGAATGGCTTTGGAGCCCACCCTGACAGTGAGATTTGGAAGTAAAGGAATGGAGGGGAGGGCTCAATGTGCCTTCAGCACATGGCTGGGTAGGTGATGGGACACAGAGCACAGGCTGGAAAGGTCAGAGGGCCTTATACCAGTTAGTCTTGTATCTGCAGTCCCTTCAGCTTCAGTGAGAAAGCTATACAAAGAACCCGTCCTTGCTTATGAGAACATGATGTTCCTTCTAATCTCTAAAGCAGAGGAGTAAGAGCTGTTTTCAATAATTAATTTTGAAAGTTCAAAAACCTTTTGCAGGTAAATTTGTGTTAGCTATAATACATTTTTATTTATGACTATAGACATTCCTTACTTTTATCATTCCCGGATCTATTCGTTTTTCTGTGAAAACAGCTTGATTTTCATACTACGTCAGTGGGAAACAATCACACATTTCTAGATAGCTACCCTTATTATGAAGTAGATTTGGATTATTTTATTAACACAATCTCTTGGCTCTGTTACTAAAAGACTCAGCTAAACCCTGATCTATACAGCATTTGTTTTTGCCCTTTGTTGCTTCATAATGCTTTCACTAGAGAGACATTTTTATTTATAATAAGTGCAATTTTTTTATTACCATATTTGAAAAATTACTATCATGTAGGTGAAAATTATATGAAATAAAGATTTTAGAAGAAACACATAAACAAGAAGTCAGTCGTCTACAAAAACGGTTACAGTGGTATGCTGAAAATCAGGAGCTTCTGGATAAAGATGCAGCTCGTCTCAGAGAGGCCAATGAAGAAGCTGAGAAGCTGAGATTGGAGGTGCGTTTGCACAAGAGCCAACTTGTGTGGTGTCACTTGTGGAACTTGCTGTCATGGCTCCCTCACTGCAGTGTGCTTGTGTCCTTACTGGAGATGCCCAGGGCCCGGGCCGTGCACTGCTCTGCCATTGCCTGTACCTCAGCTCCAACCCTGGCTCTTTAGGTCTGGATTTATAGCTAGTCTGGGTTTTGGTTTGACTTTAGATGACTTGTCCTTTTAGGTAGACTGTAGATAAGTGCCAGTTATTTATCACAGCCTGATCCATAGGGGCCTGCCGAAACACCTCCTCTGTGCCCCTCGGTGAGTTGACTCCTGCTAGCCACACAGCATCTCCAGACTCAGGCCACGTGCTGCCTTGTTTTTGAGTTTTCACATGCCTTGCTAACTCCTCCATCAAAGCTCAGCTCAAGTTTCTACTCTCAGAACTTCTTCCTGCAACCTACCCTGCCCTGGCTTTCAGTAAGTAGTGTTTTGTTGCTAGTGCTTAGCTCTCTGTCAGGTGAATTTCTTGTTGGTTTACTTGGTCAGCTTATCAACCCCTTGTTTCTACAAGTGCACGAACCCAGCTTCTCTTGGTTGCCCACATTTCCTGCAGCCAGTGCTGTACCTCAGAGACTTGGAAAAAGGACTAGCTCAATCAGTGTCTGTTATGGAGTTAATTAGAGAGTTAACATTATACCCCTCCTCAGCACACACTTTCGGTACGTTCCTGTTGTTATCTGTTATAAATAGTCTTCCTTTGTGGACAGATTGAAAAACTGAAAACTGAGTCTGGGAGCCCAGCTACTCAGCAGAGGTTACGCTCAAAGGAAAGAGCTCTTGATGCCAAAAGAATTCAGGATCTGGAGCGGCAGGTAAGTATTAAACTGTTTTTAAAACATTATTGAAGCACTTTTAATATATACGATGCTTTGTTTCAGGATTTCCCTCAAGACATAATATTTATGAAATACTTAAAGTGTGTAGCAGATTACATAGCCCAGGGCTTACCCTACAGAACGTTAGACTGAATCTCTCAGTTGGAAACCTATTGATGAGAGATCCTTCGACCTCCCAGCTCTAGCAAACTTCTAGAAAGAAGGAAGCAGAAATTCGAAGCCTTGAGTATTGAGTTTATTTCCTGCTATTTGGGAGGCTGAAGCAGTAAGATCACTTCAACCTAGGAATTCAGGACAAGCTCAGGCAACATTGCAAAATCCTTTCTCTCTTTTTTAAGAACAGCACTAGTCCATATTCTGAACTACCCCCCCCCCAATAAAAATAGGTGGGAAGGGAGTATAAGAAGATTCTAGAATTGGGAATGTTGCTAACTTAGACAATATTACAAAGAAACATCCTGCACCAAGAACATGCAGTGTTCCAGTCCCTTGGCCGTCAGCCTGAGACTTGTTCATGCTGGGCATCACAAGTATTCATTTCATGGTCTGTGTAGCCAAACAATTCAAATCTTACTGTGAAGCTTCTTCAAATGAAAAAAAATTATTGAAGTGGTTTTAAAGGAACACAGTCATTTTCCTTCTATTTTTAAAGCATTCTATATAGCATTTATATTTATTATTAAACATTAAAGTACAGTTTTCCAGCCTTTGATGAGAGAACAGAACTTGTGTAATCTCCTCCTAGTTCCTAAACAGACAGCTATTATTTCATCACAGATCTAAGACTGTGAGGTCATCACAGAGACAAGTAGTTTTATGAGGAGGAAAACTAAAAATCCAACTTTGTTACTTTCACAGGACCTTTCTGGTATTAAGAGGTATGACTTAGTAATTTGGTTTCCGGGGCTGGAGAGATGGCTCAGCGTTAAAGGCTAGGCTCACAACCAAAAATATAAGAGTAATTTGGTTGCAGGGCCAAGACAAGACAACAGTGGCTTGAAGAGCTAGAGATATTCTGTAGTCAATGTAATGCAGAATTATACTTGGGCATCTTCAAGGTTTTAAGATTTACCTTGACAAGTGCAGAAGTAGCTATCCAGAACTGGGAGGGCACAGAGACAGAGAAGCAAGCCCATTGGATGATCTCTTTAGAGAGACATGTGAGACTGGATGTATGAGAGTAAAGAAATGGGATGCTTACCATGTGTCTAAGACTTCTGATGGTGGGGCGGGGAGAGGCCTCAATCATCAGAGTGCTTGTGGTGAAAGTGTGAAGCTGAGTTCCAGAAAATGTCTAGCATGGTAGCATGTGCTTGTCATCCCAACTCTGGAGGGATTATCACTGGGCAGCTAGCCAACAGGCCAGTCCACAAAGCCCAACTCTAGTTTTTAAAAAAAAAAGACTATAAAAATCATCTTATAAGACCACTCCTGAGAAAATCCCTCAAGATTGCCCTCCATCAGCTTCTGAGTGCAAGTGCAGGTGTGTACATATTCATGTTCTCTTCCTCCCCCTCTCTTTCTCCCATCCCCAAGAGGTGCTCCATGTTGGCCAGAAACCCACTCTATAAAAGTAACACTCTTTCACTGAATATTTATTGATTATCCATCTTAGATTATATCCTCATAAAATACTCATTCGTAATACTTTTAGTGAGGTTTGCTACATGTACATTGTGATGTGCTTGCTTGTTCTGTCTTCTTGAGCATTTCTTTTATAATGATTTTATACCTGAATATGTTATATACTCAGAGTATATTACAGTATAGTTAGAATCATTTTGGAGCCATTGTTGAAATAGATTAGTTGTCAATAAAATGCATTTTCTAAATAGAACATAAGAATGAGACTAATTGGATGTACTTTATAAGAAAAATTTTACATTGTTTCTGTTCATACTTTTATTTAATGGAGTGTTTCATAGTTTGTCAGTGAGACCTTTTTAAAATTGGCTTTGTGTACCAGACATTGGAATCATTGACCAAAGAATAAAATTTTAACCCAAAATTAAAGAAAGTCCAGATAAAATTTAACTTTTCTCCAAAAATGTATTATGTATTTCATGATATGACATTTTTAATATTAAAATCTATTTATTTAACACATTAACATTAAAATATTGTTAAAACATTTTAATCTCTTTCTAATATATGTGGCATATATATCTCTGCTCTACTGCTTAATAATTTTCTCAAATATAACTATATTGTTAATACCAGAGGAAACACCTCTAACAGTTGTCCAAAGGAAATACTAATTAATACCTTGATAGATCTCAATTGATAGTGTACCATGAGTGCAGGCAGTTTTTAGAAATAGAAATGTTCGCTGCTGGCTTTGCAGATGGTATGTTCTGAAATTTCTACGATGAGTTGTCGACAAACAGGATTTTGAGCTCGAGCAATTAGGAAAGGTAGTCTTTTCTTAGACAAACGCGTTTAAAAAAAAAAAAAAAGCCAGCATCCACCAGTGTTCACTCTATGCTGGTACTCTGCAAAAGCTTACCAAGATGGAAGTAAATTGATCCTACCTGTGTGAATCCTATGAATTAACATCCTTATTTAACTCATAAAGCAAGAAATTTGGATTGAGCAAGGTCCCCTAATGGGGAACAGTTTTGCCAAACATGACCTAACCACTGTGCCTAACTATGTCTCAGATATGTTTTATTGCATGCTCATGGGTAAGAGAAGCATTTGACCAAAGACTTGGGTTTAATATATAGTTTACAGGATGCCACGGCCATAATACCATTTTAAAGGAGGTACAGACACTGGCACCTGTAATACCAAGCTGTAGTTTCTGTGTGCTGAGACACAACACTCTCTTAAAGTCTTAAAATCTTAAAATATGTCATTAGTTTTTTTTTTTTTAGACTGAGTGAAAAATCATCTTTTATGAAGATTTTAAGAGATTGTCTTTGGGGAGGGAGAGATGGGTCTGTGGTTCAGAGTACTCGCTGCTTTTGCAGATGACCCAGGTTCAACTCCAGCAGCCATGTGATAGCCCACAGCAGTCTATAACTCTAGTCCCAGAGGATACAGTACCTTCTTCTGACCCTGTGGGCCCTGCATGTTCATGGTACTCAGAGAAAACACTCACACATGTAACTTGTTTTAAAGGGTACTACTAAGTGTCTTTGGCAGGGAAGGCCTGATGTCCTAGACAGACAGGTGCTTAGGGACCTCTGTGTCTGTGGCAGTGCATTGCCTTCTCTGTGAATATCAGTCTGTTTTCAGCCAATACATATTAGGAGTGCTGTCCCATGAAGGGGTCAGTGGGAAGAACAAAGCTCTGTCTGTACTCCAGATTAATGGGAGTGCAGTCTAACCAGGCATTCCCTTAACCACTCAGATATGCATTATTGCATGCTAATGGGCTAGGGAAATGTTTAAACAAAGACTGTTGGGTTTAATGTATAGTTTAAAGGATGCCATGGCCATAATTCATTTTAAAGCAGGTACAGGCACTGGCACCTATAATACCAAGCTGCAGATACCAGTAGAGTCTGAAGATGTGCTTCAAGTGACTGTTAGATGATCTCTGTGAGTTGAGCAGGTTAGATAATAGAAGATAATCTTTGGAAATGACTGCATCCTGTGCCTTTAATTCATCATGGAGGTGAGCTGTAAACATCCTTGACATGACTGGTGTAGCATTATCGAAGCTTAAATATTAAACTGCTTTACTTTTATGTATGTTTGTCAACTTACATATGTTTAACACATTTTCATAGGTTAAAGAAATGGAAGGGATTCTGAAGAGAAGGTATCCCAACTCTTTACCTGCTTTGATACTGGCTGCCTCGGCAGCTGGTGATTCGGTAGATAGAAATACAGTGGAGTTTATGGAGAGAAGGATAAAAAAGCTAGAAGCTGATCTAGAGGGCAAAGATGAAGAAGCCAAGAAGAGCCTTCGCACCATGGAACAGCAGTTTCAGAAAATGAAGGTATGTGTAGGGTAGCAGGGATGGAGCCTGGGAGCAGGGAGTTCCCGGCCCTTACTTCAGCACAACGCTTGGAGCATCCTTGGCCACCAGCATGATTCCATGTAAAAGATGTCTAAGTCCACCGTGTCTTCTTGAGCTCCACCAGCAGCTCCTTTCTATTCCAGACACAATAGTTGAGCACAGGATACCTTAGTGTACCCCTGTTGGTATTAGAGTCAGAAGAAAAAAGTCAGGAAAAGTAGATTGAAACACATCTGCTGCATGTTCAGAAGCAAAGGAGAGAAGACCCTGTGGTTACTGACAAATCTTCACTGAAATTCGTCTAGTCGTGGGTGTGGGGAAGGAGATGAGGCAGAGGCACCCACCTTGAAGGTGGGATGGGCTACTGAAGAGCACCCTTGCCCAGGAATTTCTTACTTTCTGGATTTGCCATTCTTCTGTGAAACAAAATTGAATCAAAACCAAAGCGCCAGAACAGACCAAGGATGAAACAGGGCATGGCATATCAATAGCTGTTCTTTTCTTCTGCAGCCCAGCTTGACTAAGCAGGTGCTGCTTGGTGAGAGTGGCATGCCCTAGGCATGTGGGCTTCCAACTTTAAATTCCTTTAGTGCTGCTTTACAAGCCTGTTGCATCCAGCTCTGATTAGTTCCTTCTGGTGTTTATTGTAAGCATTTACCCAAGCTCTATCAGGTTCCTCTTACCCCAACTCATATCTCAGTCTATATGCATATGCCCATACCCTCCCCACACACATCTGTCCATATGCCTACGCCCATACCCTCCCACACACACATATCTCTGTCTGTATGCATGTGCACATATACTCTCCCCCACACACCCTTTAAGTAGTCGTTCTGGGGTTACATTAAGGGTTTTGTGTGTGCTAGACAGGTCCTCTACCACTGAGCCACAGCCACCCATACACTTCCATGTCTGTTGATACCCCTTGAGCAACTTCTGTGTGATTACATTAAATATCTAGATATTTAATAAATACTTTAATCAATTAACCATCTCTACCTAGGTATATACCACACAAACACTCAACTAAATGATTATGATTACTATTTAAAGTTCACTGAACACATAGGGACTCTCGTGTTAAGTCTAACCTACACCCTGTTTCTGTGCCTATAGATCTATATACATTAACTTTTCTTCTCTCACAGTCTCCTATCCCATTCTGCTCCTGCCCTTCCTCACACTACCTGCCACTTCCTGCTCTCATTTCTGGTTTTTGGTAGAATAAAATTCAATAACCTTTGTGTACCCTTCTGTTCCTAGATAGCCCTGTATCTGCTTGCCCTGTTTTTGACTCATCCATGAAGACCAAATGTCAAAGTGCTGTCTCCATGCAGTCTCCCCACCTCCTCAGGTCTGCAGGCATCAGCTGCCTTGGCCCTGTCCTGTGTATCTTTACTGCAAATGTCACAGGATGTGGCAGCTGTTGTGTTGCTCTTATCCCCCAGACCATTATCTGGTTAAAAGCACAGCTGAAGGTCAATAGAACCAAGCCCAGTGCCTAGTATGAAGTTGTAGCTCAGTAAATACTCACAAATGAGCTAGCATTGGTACCTGACTCAATAGAATCAACTTTATTACTTATATTTCATTTTGCTCTAAAAGTCCAGAATAAAAATTCTAAGCTGTTGTACTCCTTGTTTTGAAAATGTATTGTTCTCAGGAGGTAGAAGAAAGAGGATCACAAGTTCAAGGCCAGCATGACCCTCTTTCAATAAAAAAAAAAAAAAAAAAAGACAAAACAAATGGAAAGCATGCTGTTTCTCAAACACTTGAGTATGTCCAGCTGCTTTCTGTGTTTATCTTCAGAGTATGACAGCCTGCATGTCAGGCAGCAGCATAAGGTGAACATTGATAAGTGTCAACACTGTTACTTTAGTAGTAGTATTGAGTAGAAAAAGCCTAATTAGGTTTTTTCTTTTTGACACAAGGTCTCATGTATCTCAAGCTGGCCTTGGGTTCACTGTGTAGCCTCAACAGGTAAACTCCCAATCCCCTGCCTCCACCTTTCAAGTTCTGGGGTTGCAGGCATGGGCTACTATGCCTATCTCTTAAACTTATTTTAAGATTTGGAACATTTGAAGACCTTATAAACACACGTTACCTAACATATATGAATCAATTTTTAAATGATATATAGTTATACCCTTCAAAGAACAAGACCTCAGTACATCTGATTTTCAAAGAAAGTTGAAGGCATAAGAATATGTGAGTGTTTGGACAGAGGACTCATAGGAATACAGTAAAACACGGGGCTTCACTAAGTAATGACGTGTTTAACAGGGTTTTAATAGGGTCTGAATTCTTTCCTCAGATTCAGTACGAACAGAGGCTGGAGGAACAGGACCAGCTGCTTGCCCAGAGGCAGAAGGAAGCTCCACAGAATCAGCATAACAGCTCATCCAGGCTTAGGGCCCTCGAGACAGAACTTGGGGACATAAAGGAAGCCCATCAGATCACTGTAAGAAAGCTGGAAGCTGAAATAGATGTTCTGAAACATCAAAATGCCGACTTAGAACACAAGAGGAATGACAAAGAAGATCAAGACCTCCAGTCCATAGAGTTCCAGGTAGAGCAGGCACAGGCTAGGGCAAAGCTGGTGAGGCTCAATGAAGAACTGGCAGCAAAAGGGAGAGAGATACAAGACCTTACAAAGACTGTGGAGAGGCTCCAGAAGGAGAGAAGAATGATGTTGTCAAGGCAGAGCTCCAGGAGCAGAGAGGAGACAGCTGCCAAAAGGCCGAAGAAAGAAATTTTGCACCCAAATAAAGGAAATGCAAATGCCTTCCCTGAAACCCTGGAGGGCAAACTCTATCACCCACACACCTTTACTGACTCTCATATTTCAGAGGTCTTACAAGAAAACTACAGGTTGAGAAGTGAGCTGGAGGGGTTGATTTTAGAGAGAAATAAGCTGAAGATGGAATCTGAAGCAGCAATATGCCAATTTGAAAACTCCATGAAAAGGTAAAGGTTATTAAGCTGTTCATAGATACAGGGGAACACAAAAAGCGTTGGTTTTTTTAATTATGAGGCATATTTTCTCTATAATTGAGACATATTCAAAACTACATTTTAAGAAACTGGAGTTGGTCGGGTTGCTGGAATGCTTGCCTAGTGTACATAGAACACTGAGTTTGAGCCCAGCTCCACAGAAACAGGATGTGTGGTACATCCACGCCATCCTCAGTCAAACACTTGATAGAAGCAGGAGGGTCAGAAGTCCCAAGTCATTCTCTGTGCAGCAAGCGAGCAGCCAGCTTGGGATACACGAGGCTGGTCTGTTTATTCTATTGTGTGTGCAGTAGTATGTGAAGATAAAGGATTTCCAGTGTAGTAACTCCCCTACTGGATGAAGCACCAGATTCTGATGACCTGACACCTCCACGCTGGTCCAGTCTGGGTCTTCGGGGTGACCAGAGGATTCATCTCTTTTTACTCATATGCTCATCCTTCCTGCAGGCTCCCTTCCCTGCCCACTGCTAACTCAGTCCCAACTGCCAGTCAGTTTTACCTTCTTTGTTGCTTGAGTTTACTGTCTAGAAGATGCTATATGCCTGTAAATGTTTCCACCTGTACCACCTTCCTTCTGTACTAAACAGTACATCATACTTCCCCGCCCCATCATCCTTTCTCTCGCAATCATCTTGCTTTTAAAACAAAGTAGTAGCAGTAGTAGTAGTAGTAGTAGTAGTAGTAGTAGTAGTGGCAGTAGTGGCAGTAGTGGAGGAGGTGGTAGTAGTAGTAGTGGCAGTAATAAATATTCCTTAAATGTCCTCATAGTCATCTGATCATTGTGTCCTTCAGTAACTCCCAACTTCCTTAAATTTCAATGCCAACTTTCCCTGCCTAGTGGTGCAAATCCCATGGCCACTCTCATCTCAGTCTCTGGGCCTAACTTGCCATGTTTCTTTGTGTCTCTTGCTCAGTTGTGTTTGAAGTTCTGCTTCCTCCACAAAACCTTTCTTGGCAAATCTCAGAAGATTCTTACTCCCACCCACAACTGCTGCATAAGCATTAATTATCCCCAGCCTTGTAGCTCCCAAAGAACAGATAGAAGATTGTGTTGCTTTTGCGTACATTCAGCTACCTGGATTCATTCAAGCAGGATGAGCATGGAAACAGCAGCCGGATTGCTTATTGATTGATTAACAACAGTTTTGGCCACTAAGTCACCATGCTAGTCACATTCTGAAACCAGTTTCTCCAGTACTGAATCTAGTTGTCTAAAGGAATTGGGGAGAATGGCATTCTTCTCTAGAAACAATTTGAAATTCAGGTTAGCCATTTAAGGTTTCTTATAGGGAAATTTTCTTTTAAGTTTTTGCTAGTGTTGTTAGTTTGCTTCTCCAATATGAGAAGTCTTCCTAGGCCTGGATTGACATTGGTCTTTACTATAACTGAATAATTATCCACTCTTTTGGTTTTTATCCTTTTCCTAGAACATTAACTATACTGCTTCCTTAGAGAAATAGCAAATAAGCAACTGAGGCTTATCTGTCATTTCTGAGTTGCCATGTTAGTTTTTAGCAGCAGTGAATTGTCACTTCAACATTTATTTAACTGCCCTGGGATGCATGTACTTTGTCAAAGAGACAAATGAATTATCGCATATACAATACAAATTAAGTAAATAATTCCTCGTCTGAGAATTACCATAAAATATTTGTATTCTCACAGCGTGACACTATCCATGTAGTCATTTGCATGCCCAAATATTTATGAGCTGCCAATAAAAACCATTGAAGATTTTAAAGGGAACTGCTGTGGTTATCCAGATAAGAACCTAAGCAAGAAATCTTGGGGTTCCTGAAATCTGAGTGTGCCTTAAAAGACATAATGACTAAGCATTTGCTTGAAATTCAGACAGATGAATTGGAACGTAGGAGTTCCTTGGAGATGGTGAAGGGGAGAGTGGAAGGCCCAATATTAAACTCCATTTGGGATCAAGCATGACTTGATCTCATGCTGAACAACAGTTCACAGATCGGCACCCTCAGTGTGGCCTCTGGGTGTCACTTTTCCTAAACCCACTACTCTTAGTCCTAGAAAATGCCCACCTGTGAGTGATGGGAGAAGCTCAAAGCATCCTGTTGAACACACCTGCTGTGCAGCAAATAGTAACTGCCTTTTGCTGCAGCTTCTGGGCTTTGGATGTCTGGGCTACCTGAGTTACATGAGTGAGAGCCACTTTACATGCTGTCTTGTGTTTGTTCC
The DNA here is from genome assembly GCA_021653895.1 of Mastomys natalensis. NCBI lineage: Eukaryota > Metazoa > Chordata > Mammalia > Rodentia > Muridae > Mastomys > Mastomys natalensis. The sequence continues at coordinate 210,172 of JAJTUV010001233.1, forward strand.
TAGGGTCAAGGATGATGCTGCAGCACACATTGCATCCCTCAAAGCATCTCATGAGAGGGAAGTAGAGAAACTCCTTTGCCAAAATGCAGTAGAAAATTCCTCTTCCAAAGTAGCGGAACTGAATCGCAAAATCGCAACTCAAGAGGTAACTGATCTTTCTGAGACTTTAATTGTATATTTTTAAGACGGTTGACACAATATGATTTAATGAGGAAATGTTCTAACCTTGTAATTTTTTCAGGCTGATGATACAAATGGAAAATAATTATTGACTTAATTTTTACACATATAGAAGGGATACCATTACTATATATTTGACATTTTACCTTAAAATATGTATGCCCTATAAATACGTGTTTATACAGACTGGTCCCTACATTTCTCAGATCTTCCTCTCCATGGGCGGTCACAGGTGGTTGAGGTATGTCTAGCTGACTAGGACCTTATCACTTGGACTTCACCCTAAGTCCCGAAGTCCCAGATGACAAGTGGTTATCCTCATGCACTCTTCCTGCTCTTTACCATTCATGGTAGAACAGATAATGACTGTAGCTAGTGAGGCACTAGGGATAAGCAATGAACACAGACATACAGCTCCAGCCATAGGAAGCATAGCTCTCAGCAGCTGTGATAGGAAAACTGGCAGGTCACCAGCATCTCCTGTGGTCCTTGTCCTCCTTGGATGACAGGTGCTTCGAATATCTGAGAAGAGCTGCCAGGTGGCTGCTTTCTGTACTGTTAGGATAGAAATAACTTTATAGAGCATAGCTTTAAACAGTGTCTAAGAAGGGAAACATAAGCTTGGCGAATGGAGCTAAGTGTTTCTTCGGCTCCTCAGCCTTCCTAAAGGCCTTCATGTTCTTAAGACAAGCTTAAGGGGAGGCTTCAAGAAGCCCATGTCTTCCTGCCGTCTCTCCCACCTGGAACTGCTTCCTACCCTTGTAATTACCCTCCCCCCCCCCCCAAAAAAAAAAACTTCATTGATTCATTGGGGAAATTTAAATAAGGACAGGTTACTAAGAATTTTTAAACCACTATAAATCATCAGATGCAAATGTTGTTATGCCTTTTGCGACATGCCCCATTACAAAGAGGTAATGTTGAAACACCTAGGGATGGAATGCAGGGGAGTCAGGACATTTTGCATAATGTAGTGAGACATATTTTAAATGCTTTTCTGAAGTATTTTTCAAAGTAGCACTCCAGGTAGCCCTGGTGTCAGAAGGCACCTGGCATTGCACCAAGGGTTGCAGAGATAGTCTGAGGCAGTAAGAGTAGAGTTGTAACACCGTAGTAACTAACACACATAATGTGTTTTCCTGAGGTGATAGATGCAATACTGCAAAGTACTGAGTTCCATGGAAGTTGGTGGCATCTCCTCATTATGACGGTGAAGGTCTCATACCACAGAGAAGAGAACAGAGTGGGCCTCCCCACGTTCATACAGTGTTTGATGGAAGTCTGTCCATGGAGTCCAATTCCTTTATTGAAAATTATGAACTTGGCATTTTTAGTTCACAGATATTATAACTGTTATCTCTAGTTAGTAACCTTTTAATTAAGAAAAAACTAACATTCTCCTTATTAACAAAGTATGAAGCTAATCCTGTACATTTCCAAATGTACACTTTACAGAGGTTTACTTCTAAAGGTTTTGTTCAGCCCTGAGTTGCTTTCTTATATGATCTACATAATACTCAAGGGGGAGCCTTATTAGCCATATAATTCTCCGACCCTGCTCAGTTTCCAAGATCAGATGAGGTCAGGGGCATTCAGGGTTGTATGGCTGGAGACTAACTCCACTTGTCCTAATTCCCTAGGTACTTCTGAAACATTTCCAAGGTCAAGTCAGTGAGCTGCAGGGTAAGCAGGAATCGCTTGCAGTTTCTCAAGTTCGAGAAGAAATCCTACAGAAACAGGTAAGAAATAACCAAAATACTGGATTAAATCAATTTTCTTAGGGATATCAGTTATGTTCATATTTATGTATAGATTTTTTTCAAACAAATGCACACATTAATATAACCTAGAAGTCTTCGTCACATATAGAAAATTCATTAGTAACTTAACATAAAGTCTGCTTTCTAAAATGTAATCAGTTTAGAAATGAAAGCCCAAATCTGTTTTAATATGACTTAAACTGCAAGCCTCATGTGACTTTAATCGGCAGGTCTTGTAGCTTTACTATGATAGTATAGGGTTCCTAAGCAAAACTGCTAACAAAGCCACCTGCTCAAGATGCAGAGTTCCTTCTCCAAAGTCCTGGGGCATCAAAAACCTGTTACTATGTGGCTGGTGAGAATGGTGGTGGTTATGGTGATTTGTTTCAAGTTACTATGGAAAGTAGGCAGACTCCAGACAGACCTACAGATGCGGGTATAGCTATCCCCGGGTGGGACTTTTGCCCACCAACCTAGCAACAAAGACTTAGAAGCCAAAAGCCCTAAAGTAAGCCCAAAGCCAGCACACAGAATGCTGCTTGTCAGTCTGTCCCTAGTTCCTCTCATAAACTGCCTGACACAAGCCAACATGTCCCTCTAGCTGGCATAAACCAGTGTTCTCACTAGTCCCAAAAGCCAAGCTATCAGAACACGAGAATAAAAAGGAGAAATGCATCCATTTATAAAAATTGTTAACTCCCCAGTCCTTTACCCTGACTTGAGTAGCAAGGCTTATAAGACCTGGTGTGACCTCTGCCTGTGAGTTTCCTCCAGCAGATGGCAAAAAAGACAACTAAACTGTGGCCTCTCAAGTTCAAGATCCGCAGCCACATGCCACATGCAACAATTAGCAAAGAAGTGAGCTTTACATTTAGTTTTCCTTCTGACAATCAGAATTTGTAAAGGAAGGGACAATGAAAGACTTTACCTCCCCCGTCTCATCTGAGAATTTAGCCGTGTGGCTCACACCTGTAAGCTTGGCATTTTGTAGACTGAGGCCATCCCAGGCTACATACAGAGGGAGGCCTTGTTTCAAAATGCCAGAGAGAGAAAGGGAGAGGTGGGGTGGGGTGGGGTGGGGTGGGGTGGGGTGGGATGGAGTGGGGTGGGGTAGGAGAAAAAGAGAGGGGAGGGGAATTGGCTTTAGTAAGAATTCTTATGTTATACTGGCTGCTGCCAGCTTCCCTAGGGTCCCATCCACAGGCTCTAGGAAGAGTTGGGTTTCCCAGAAAGCCTTGTCTGAGTGTACAAACTGTCAAGGAAAATAGTGTCCATCAGTTCTGAGTGCTTAGCTGGGAAAGGCTCCTATAACAGACAATAGATTAATTAGATTCAAGAAAAGCAAGCAAGTTGATTGGCATTCAGAGCACTCAGCAAGCAGGAGGAAACTCAGTAGAAAGTGCCTATGCAGTGACTTAGAGCGCTGCCTTCAGCAGGTTAACTTGTGTGGACACAATGGGACACAGAAAAGCCACTGGATTTCGAAGGGGGAAACAGTAGGAAGGAGTAAGTGGAAGAAAATTTTCAGAGTGAGGATTGATTTCAGACTCATCTAATGCCTTCTTTGCTGGGCTGATAGGAGCCAAGCTGTTGCCAGTAAAAGGTCCTACCTTAATCAGAATAGGGTGCATGGAGAGCTTTTCTATTTTCCATGTTGTGCTTATCATCCACTGAAAAACCTATCAAAGAGACACATGTTAGGATTTCAACACTGAGTCATACTGTGTCATCAGATCAATATCCTTAGACACAGACTCCTCTGGAAAACCACCACTGCTCATTGGTTGAAGGACCCTTTGATTCTAGTAAGTTTAAAAAAAAAAAAAAAAAAAATATATATATATATATATATATATAATATATATATATATATGCATGCATGCATGCTTGCATTTCATTGCTCAAGAGGCACACAGAATCTTGTTAGCCATAATCATTAAGCTTACAGGATCTCACAGAATTGAAGTAAAGCTTTTAGAACAAGCAATGGCAGGAAATATATGTTTATGTTTGTAGGGCCAAAAAGCAAGGTCAGTTTTAACCAACTTATCTTCCTGTTAGTCTGTTTTGTTAATTTATTGACACAGCAATTGTTAGCATTTGTCTAAGCTCCGCCCTACAGTTACCTGGCCATAGCCAGGTGTGCCTGACTCACTATAAAAGGGGGTGCTTGCCCCCTCTTCTCTCTTCAAGCTCTAGCTCTGTCCTCTGGCCCCTTCCCCTTCTCTCCCCATCCCCCTTCTCCCTCTCTCTCCATGTCTCATGGCTGGCCTCTACTCGTCTCCCCCCCCCACCCCCCACATTCTCCCCTCTCCCCCGCCTTTCTCTGTCTCTCCTAACTTCTCAACTCCCCTCCCCATGGCCTAAATAAACTCTATTCCATATTATATCTGTCATGTGGCTGGTACCGGGGCAGGGGGAGAGGAATAACTCAGCATGGGCCCGAGGAGGCGCCCCCTTCCCCCATACCTAACTACACATCCAAACATATTCTCTCTCCTTATCTTTTATAAAAACTCAACAGTGATGATTAAGACAGTTCTTAGTTTAAGAATAGCCAAGATATTTGAAAATAGAAAATATTATTTTACTGTTTTCTGCTGCTATAAAAGCATCCTGAGGATTGATAATTTATCAAAAAGCGTTGTTAGTCATCCAAAAACATCATGGCAACAGCTGATGGAGCCTTTATACTACATACCCTGCTGTAGAACATAGAGTGCAGGAGAGAGCCAAGCATACTTTTCTAATAGCTATTTCCAAAATAACTCACCCACTCCTTCCGCTAACAACTTCCGTCCACTCATGAACTAGGGAGGATACATGGAGAGCTAAACAGCTGCGGTGTGTGTTGAAGCCATGTCCCTCTAGGACTCCATAAGCCACTGTCTGCTGAATAGAGATGTGATATGCTCTGAGAGTGGATACCTGCTGCTGCTTATGGAGTTCATTTACTGGGGCTGCTGTAGCATTGCTAATATCTGAGGCATTCCATCTCAATTTGAAGGAAAATGAGCTGTTCCCACCTCTGAACTCCAGGAACTAGCTAAGCTGAACTATTGCCATGATCATCTAGGCAGTGACAGAGCTCAGCTTCTCTGCTTCTCTCAGGAGTCACATCCTGTGAGCTATTACCCAGCATCCGAAAGCAGCTGATTCATGTGTTTTACTTTGTATTCTAGTTGGGAAAGATTAAATCTGTCATTTTGCATAGCCACAAATGAAGGTACACCATACATCCTTAAACAGTAGTCAAGTCTATTAGATCTTTTGCTAGTTTGTATTTGTAAAAATACTTTATAAGGACCATCAGAAAACTGTGACTTAGAAGATTTCAAAATATAATTGAAGCAAATACCCTCAGTGTCCTTGGGAATTTACCTTTCCCACTTAGGGTCTGAAAGGGTTTTTCTATAGATGGCATGTTTGTCCCAAGCCTCTGGACCTGACAACACTCCTATCCGTGTCCCATTTAGTAGGAATGTGACTATCAACACAAATGCCAACCCCACCAGCACTTTTTCCTGTGACTTGAGAACATCCCCATCCATGTTGAGCAGCTCAGGAGCATGAATAGACAGACACAGCCCTCAGACATATGAATCTGCAGTTAGACTATGGAGGTGCTCATGGGAAATGCTGACACAGCCACTGCCCAGGAAATTGCCGCGACTGTACTGTAAGATCATCTACAACAGAGTCCAAATCATCTACTCAACTGACACCCTGTATCACACCTAACTGGAAGAAAAAGTCCTATAAAAGCTACTCCCAAAAATTGGGAAGACAAGTACCTTGGGTTCAGTGGCACCAATACCAGAACAGAAGAGACATTAAATGGTATATCTCTAAAGAAACATAATTTTCCAGAATTCCCATTTTGAAAGAAACATAAAATGCCTGAAAAATAATTCAAACTAAAAATCATAAGGGAATTCATGCAAGAGAATATAGGAAACTAGAACAAGAAATGAGAACAATTCCAAATATGAATGAAAATTTCAATGAAGAAATAAGAGACTGTAAATGAAAGAAGAGATAGCTGTGAAGCCAGTGGGACACCATTACATGAACCAAAGTTTGCGTGGTGGGAGTTGTAGAAGAGACACAGCATTAAAAGTCTGTTTGATAAAATACTCAACTATTTACCAAATATTCTAAGAGATCAAAGGACCCTCCCCCCCCACCACCAACAAAGACCTTCACTAAGGCATGTTACAATCAATCTATTAAAAGTAATGACGGAAAATTCTAAAATTTTCAGTTCTCCAAGACAAAAGCATCAAATTACCGGGATTTAAAAGAAATTCTAGTAGATAGAAATATTTCTGGTGGTCAGTATTTCTGGAGAATTCTTTAAAAAAGAAAAATCTGTTATAAGTGATTTAAAAGAATTCAGTAAAGTTGCAGGATATAAAAATCAACATACAGGATCTAGAGAGATGACTTAGCAATTAAGAGCACTGGCTGTTCTTCTAGACCTGAGTTCAAACCCCAGCTACCTCATGGTGGCTCACAACAGTCTGTAACTCCACCTCCAGTGACATAATCTTCAGTAAGCACTATCTTACTGAAGTAGAGTAACTATTAATTATTAATATAGCTGAGACTTTAGTTGACATTATTTTATAGCTACTGAGCATAGGTTAAATATTCAGTATATACTAATATTAGATGTTAGAAATTAGAAGTGCTCCACTATGTTTATAGCGGCCTTATTTATAATAGCCAGAAGCTGGAAAGAACCCAGATGTCCTTCAACAGAAGAATGGATACAGAAAATGTGGTACATTTACACAATGGAGTACTACTCAGCTATTAAAAATAATGAGCTCATGAAATTCTTAGACAAATGGATGGAGCTAGAAAATATTATCCTGAGTGAGATGACCCAATCACAAAAGAACACACATGGTATGCACTCACTGATAAGCGGATATTAGCCCCAAAACACACAATACCTAAGATGCAATGCATAAACCTCATGAAACTTAAGAAGAAGGAAGAAGACCAAAGTGAGGGTGCTTTTGTCCTTTTTAGAATGAGTATCAAAAGATTCAACCAGAGCTCCCAGGATCTAAACCTCCAGCCTGAGAACAGACAGGGGCAAGCTGTCCTCTGAAAGGCTCTAACCAGCAGCTGAATCAGACAGATACAGACATCCAGAGCCAAACAGTGGATGGAGCTTGAGGACTCTTATAGAAGAATAGGTGGAAGGATTGTGGGCCCTAAGGAGATAGGAACTGCACAGGAAGATCAACAGAGTAAACCAACCTGAACCCTTGGAGCTCTCAGAGACTGAATCACCAACCGTGGAGCATACCTAGTCTACACAGATCTACCTCCATGGGCTGGACCTAGGTCTCCCTGCACATATGTTGTAAATGTGCAGCTTGGTTTTCATGTAGGTCTCAAACATCCGGAGTGGGGGCTATCCCAAAACATGCAGCCTGTATATGGAGTATGTTCTTCTAAAAAAAAAAAAAAAAAACAGTTGTTCAGTTAAAAAAAAAAGAAATTAGAAGCTTAAAAATCACCTATATCCCCAGTGCCCCAAATACATTTTGTTACCCCCTTTCCTATTCCTACAGGGGTATAAACAGTGTGGACGTGTAGTCACTTATGAGTGGATGAATGTGATTTTTAAATTTAAAGTCTGTCTTTACCTTAGAGTATATTTGGATAGATTTTTCTGTTGGTAGAGCTCTATTAGCTGCTTCTTACACCATTAAACAAGACTGACAGTAGTAGAAACAAGTATGTATTGTTCAGTCTGAATGAACCGTGCTAAGAACATGGGTTAATTTACTTGATGCTAATCATAACTAAGGTATGAGTACTCTTTTTTCCCATTATAAGGATGAAATCTATGCCAAGAAAATGAAATAACTTCACCATCATTACTAACCAGCATACAGAAAGAAATGCTAGCACTGAACCCATCAGTAGTAGAAAAACCGAGGTTCTAGAAATCCTGAGGACAAAAGAAAGTCTCTTGTGAACCTTAATTTTGTGGCTCAGACAGTAAATGGGTATAAATGTAATAAGCTGAGGCTGCTGTCTCAAAGACTTAGCACTAACGCGCTGTAGATCCCAGTCGTAGGCATTCTGCCGCCACCACTGAGGAGTTCTCCCCGCCCTGCAGATCCTTGTCCTCCTTAGAATTCTCATTTACTTTTGACTTCCAAAGACCAGGCATGGGCTACAGGTATTGTATTGCATAAGACTTAGGATGAAAAATCATTTTCCAACCATAAAAAGTTGATGAGGAACTAGTAATGTAGCTCAGAGGTAAAGTGGTCACACTGGGACACATGAGGCCCCCGACACACTCCAAAAACAAGTTTACAAAATTGAAATATTTGGCCATGCAGTCTGTATGTAATTATGACTCCATCAGCTTTTTGTTCAGTCATCATGCCTGCGGTTTTTTTCCTAAATAATTTATAGTAGTCATTGTATAGTGTATACCATGTATGTACCCAGCCTGAGCCCCTCCCTAAGCTTTCTGCAGACCACCGTGGTTCAGAACCACCTGTTTCTATGGTGACTGTGACACCATCAGGACGTCTCTCTCATCTAAGACACTTAGATTGCCTCTGATTTGATATGTGTTTGTGCTCACTCTTTTCCCTACTAATTTAGGGAAGATAGAGGAAGTGGTATTGTTACTATTAGATAATACTTATTTTATGTAAAACGTGATTGAATGTGTCAATTTATCCATCTTCCTTTTCCTGTTATTCCCTTTGCTATAGCAACTAGCAAAACCAGATTTCTGATAGAACTTCCTACTATATGATAGGGAAAATGCAATTAATTGCTTCACTATAAAATCTCTCAAACCCCCTCCATTTTATTCCTAGTTCTAAAAAAATTAGCTTCATTTTCTCTATGGTGAGAAAATACAAGTGCTACAATAGCTAACCCCATGAAAGCAAGGACTGTGCCTTCGTCTGTGCATCCTGGAGTCCTGAAGGAGCAGTCAACTAACACACGCACACACGCACCGTGCGCACACGTGCGCACACATACACACATATCCTGGGGTCCTGAAGGAACAGTCAACTAACACACACACACACGCACACACACACACATGCACACATGCACACACTGACACCACCTCCACACCATCCCTGCTTCATTCTCTTCTGGCAAGCAGATCTTAATCTGTGGAGCAAATTATCAACATTATAAAGTGATATAAGGGGTCATCGGAGAATTAGAAATAAAATTACCGAGTTCTTTCTGTGCGTTGCACACTGCAGTGCTGCCTGACTGCACAGTACTTTTAACCATAAGCAGTTACTAGCACATTAAAGCTGAAGAAAGCACCCAGCTCACTTGAACCCCATAACAGTAATGAGAGGAGAGTAGACCACATCTGGAACCAATTAGAACGGAAGGTCAGCTGAGCTAGAATCACCCTTTACTTCATGGATATGAGAATGGAAGCTATTAATTTCTAGATGAATCCAAGGTGCCACTTGAAATATCTTCTACAAATATTCTTGATTTTTGAGATTATCTATTTGAAAATAATTGTTTCCTTGTGATTGTGGTTTTTCAATTTCTACTTCAATTTTAGATTACAAAACTCTTAGAAGAACTGAAAGAAGCCAAAGAAAACCACACACCAGAGATGAAGCATTTCATGGGCTTAGAAAGGAAGATCAAGCACATGGAGATGAGGCATAGGCAGAGAGAGCAGGAGCTCCAGCAGGTAAAGCAGGGGTGCGTGCGTGCGCTACTGCAGCGCCTGTGGGTAAAGCGGGGGTGCGTGCGTGCGCTACTGCAGCGCCTGTGGGTAAAGCGGGGGTGCGTGCCTGCGCTACTGCAGCGCCTGTGGGTAAAGCAGGGGTGCGTGCCTGCGCTACTGCAGCGCCTGTGGGTAAAGCAGGGGTGCGTGCGTGCGCTACTGCAGCGCCTGTGGGTAAAGCGGGGGTGCGTGCGCGCGCTACTGCAGCGCCTGTGGGTAAAGCGGGGGTGCGTGCCTGCGCTACTGCAGCGCCTGTGGGTAAAGCAGGGGTGCGAGCGTGCGCTACTGCAGCGCCTGTGGGTAAAACGGGTGTGTGCGTGCGCTACTGCAGCGCCTTGCCTAGCTGTGGCTTTTACATCCCTACCAAAAGCTTCCTCTGGTGTTTCCATTGTCTTTTTTTCTAACTCTTGTATTTTGTGTATATGGATGTTTTGTCTTCATGTATGTCTGCACTCTAGAAGAAACATCAGATCCCATGGGACGATAGTTATTGTAAATGGCTGTAAGCTGCCATGTGCTGGGACTGGAATTCAGGACCTCTGAAAGAACAGCCAGTGCTCTTAACCACTCAGTCACCTCTGCAGCCCCACCCCTCATTATCTTCTTAAGAAGGCACTAATCCTGTCAGCTCAGGGCCCCAGCAACACAACCTAATTTAACTTATTTCTTCACTCCAAATACAGCCACACCAAGGGTTAGAGCTACAACGTGTGGTTTTGAGAGATGATAGGACATTCAACTCGTAACAGATAGTGAGAGATTTACATAAACCTTTAGAGAAAAAAATACATTAAGCATCATAGTTGGTCTGAGTTTTCCCAAGAGGCCCTGAGTTTACTAGTTAGTATTGTCGTACTCTTTAACACGGTTAAATGTTCCTCATTTCCACTGTGACTTGGAACATTAATGTGGATTTTCATATTTTCAGATAATACAGCAAACACGCCAGGTAGTAGAAACTGAACAAAACAAGGAAGTTGAGAAATGGAAAAGACTTGCGCAGTTGAAGAATCGGGAGCTGGACAAGTTCCGAACAGAGCTGGACTCCATACTCGACGTTCTGCGGGAGCTGCACCGACAGGGGGTTGTGGTCCCCGTTGCTCTTTCAGGTGAAGAGAACACAGCAGAGTTTTAGTCGGAACTTGGATCTGAGTGACCTCGTTGGAAGACAGATGAAAACATGCCGCTGTCGGGACAGCCGCCACACCGCTATGCGTGACCACCACAACATGTCAGAATAAACTGCCATGAGCCAACAAGGAAAGAACATACATCTTGATTTATCTTACTGGAAACCATTAAACATTTGAGATGACTTATGAGCAGGTTCCATAATGTCAGAAGACCATGACTAGCAGGTGTACTGTGACAGGGCTCGCTCCCAGGCTACAGTGGGTGAAGGGTACACATCCTCAGCCACAGTTTATAGATTAAATGCCTTCCCATTTTCTGGCTGACAGAAAGTCAGCTTTCTCAGACAGTCGAATGAGAGCCTCGTGCTAGGAACAGTCTCGGCAGCTGAGCTGTAGAGTGTCCTCAGGAATTTAGATGGCAGTTGTAACTTCTGTACAGGGAAACAGCAAGTTCCAGGACCTTCTGCACCTGATATAAAGTGACAAGTAATGGCACAGTTTGCTGTGTCCGTTACTGGAAAGCAGGTCTAGTAAACGACAATCAGAATTTCTGGCAGCAATTAAGTATATAAACAATATATGATGTTTTTCCTTTTCTGTTGAAAAAGAAATATGTCCATTAGAAAAAATAAAAATGTGCTTAAAAATAGCTATTTTATAATCCCATTTGTAAAAGTATATCAGACGTGTGTGATGTCTATAAATGAAAGCTGCTGCCAGTTTGTTTTCAAGTGTCTCTCTGGAGATTGAGCTGTCATGAACACACGTGGTGTCTGCACTGGATTCTCCTGGGGTTCTGTGTGGAAGAAAGAGATGGGTGATGTGTCTGGGCCTAAGCTCCAGACAATATGGCAAGAGCTACATAGAGAATTTTAATTTTTAGTCAGTTTAAAATGTAAAACGAAACTGTGAACTAAGTCTTAGAGTATATTTTACATTAGTCGCACATCTTAATTTAGACTACATTCCAGCTGCCCGTGCCAATAAATGCAGTCCTGAAATAATACTTGCAACACAGAATATTTCCTAAGGGATGGGTGAGCAAGTGTCAGTGAGCTCATGAGCAAAAGTTGTGAAGTAAATCACCTGTTAAATAGAAGAAGTGTGATTGTCTTAATGCCAACATTTTATAGTGTATTTTCTTTCTGACAGGGGAGTAGAAAACATCATTTTCGATTTTTTTCATGTACAACATTTCAAAGTTGTAATACAAATTATTTATTTTACTATTTAGGTGTTCTGTGTTTATCAGTATACTTGCTCTGCATCCCTTTTGTCCTTTTGACTAAGTCTATATATGAGCCATTAAAAGAACAAGTCTGGTTCTTAAACACAAGGGAGACTTGCAGAGAAGGTCGTGGGGACCAGGTTAAGCCAAGTCTAAATGCATTATTTCTGTGTTTGCGTGGGTGTCCTGCACAAACATTTTTGCCTTGAAGAATGGAGATAAGTATATCCAGGAGCTGTTGCAGTCATGCTGGCCTCATCTACCTTAAACATTCTAGCCTTGTGAGCCAGGCCTTCTGCAGCTGTTTAAAGAAGGCACAAGAGAGGGTGGTGTGGCCTAGCACAGATGTCTGTCTCTTAATGAGGTTATGGGGTTCAAAGGGCCCCATGTGCTTCCTGTGTGGTCCTTAAAAGGCTAATTCTCTTGTTGGGTGGAAGCATCCGAGCTTTATTGATGCAGATGTGTTTGGAGGCTGAGATGGCCTAAGAGGGTGAGGGACTAGTGATGAGCATGAAACACCGTTTTCTAGTAACAGTAATAGGATGGGGTGCTGCTTGGGGAGGAATGTGACCCTACACTTTGGGATGACATGGAGTGAGGGCTGTGGTGGGCCGCTGGATTCCAGTGAGTTCTTTCTTTCTTTTTGACAGTACAGGGAATCTGGCCCAGAACGCCTGTATGCCAGGCAACTGCTCTTTGTTTTGAGACAGTCCTGCTGCATGACCCACATTTAACTCAAATCCTCCTGCCTCAGTCTCCTTAGTGCTAGGGCTATGTATCACCCAAGTGACCTTCTGAAGAGCACTTGGTGGCAGTGGTGGTGGTACTGAGACAGGTTCTCATCTAATCCAGTACTGCTGTTTGAGCCCAGGGCTTTGAGCATGGTAGACAAGCACTCTTGTTGACTGAGCTACATCCCTAACCTTTGGAGCTCTTATTCAAAAGTGGGTAAGCCAGGACAGCCTTTCAGGGGATTATAATGGAATTAGACTTGCATTGACAGAAGTAGTAATGGCCTCTCCTAGGTGAGGCCTCCTAGGTAAGGCAGGTGATGAGCCAGACAGTGCTCCTTTAACTTGAGGCAGAGAGCCACCAACTCTGGGATTCTACACCTGGGATTTTAGTCCCAGCAAACTCTCAAAGGTGATCTATAAGTCCACAAGGAGGTATGGGTTTTCCAATTCATGCAGATATAATCCAAGGGATTCATATTGAAAGAAAAAAGCATATGACATGTGAAGGAACAGTAAGTTGTACCACACCAAACATACTAATATACACACGCAAAAGCAGAGATTCTGAAGACCTCATCAGGCTGGGGTGCAACTCAATCAACAGAGTGCTTGTCTAGCATGCACAAAGCCCTCCCTGGTTCAAATCCCGGTGCTGGACTAGATGAAACCCTGTCTGAAAACTAAACTTCGCATTTCAAAGAGTTAGAAAAGGCTCCTAACAATTTGTATGACTGAAACATGGATCAATCAAGCAAACTGGAGACGTTTAAGGGCTGTTACCATGTAATTATCCATTAGCTATTAGTATATGGCAAGGGTCCAGGAGATCACCATGCCAGCCTACATATTTTGGTGGGCTTTATGAGGTTTTTAAACAGATAGCTTCCTGTGGGACATTTTTTCCATCCTGATAACTGACAGGCCCATTTGGATTAATTCCAAAGGGAGGGACAATGTACATCTTCGCTCTTTGCCAAAAAATCTTCCATTTGATAGTTCTCCAATAATATCCCTAGCAGTTCATAATGTCATGTCTCCATTCAGGGCCTGAGAAGCAATGCAGATCCCCTTCTTCTGACCAAAAATAATACTGATAGGGCATGTTAGAAAGAATTAAGGAAAAATGTATATGAATGTGTAAGAATAGTGATGTTCTGCCAGGAAGAGCCTTCTAATGGCCCTCAGCAAAGCCCTTGTCGCCTCCACTGTCCTTCTGTATGGTATTTTAAGTTTTAAGAAGTGGCATTGTAATCATTCTCTGCCCTTTAGTATTGCAAAGTATAATAAGAAGCAATTATAGTCCTTGCCTTGCCCTTAGTCTATCACCTACAAAACTGAAATGTTGTCAGGAACATGGAAGATAGGCACTTGATTAGGTCATCCTGGATGATCTTCAGGCCTAATAGTTTCTTGACTCTAATAGTTTCATGACTCTTAAGAGAAAACTTACTGCAAAAGTGCCCCAGAAGTAAGTAGCTTCAAGGCAATGACTACTCTGCCATAGCATTTTATACAATTAAACTAAGCATTCTCTATATGAGATTTCGGTTGTTTGAAACAGCATCTTGCTGTGTGATCCAAGATGACGTTGAACTCCTGGAGTTCCTCCCATCTTAGCCTCCCAAGTGGCGCCATTACAGGCATGCCATTGTGGATTTAAAATTTAAATGCTATGGGGTTTTCAAGCCAAGAACTGAGATTGTATTTAGAACAAAGTTCTGCGGGTGCTTTTCTGACACGTGATAAAGCAGCCTGTAAGTAGTCAGGATGCTTTTCTAAGGGTTAGTAGCGTGATACAAATAGGCTTCTCATAATCTCCCCAGAAGTAGTCAGAGTAGAAAGGAAGACAAAAGGGAAGCATTCATACATGAGCTCAGCTTTGTGCTCACAGGAGAAATCATCACCCAGGAGAGTATCACAGAGCAAGGAGAGAAGGCTGGTCCTCACATGCAGTGATATAACCTCGTGTGGTTGTAGTCAGTATAAATAGTTCAAGCTCCACAAAAGGCAGCCTCAACACATTCCCATGCTACACATCACTGGGAAAGATGACCAAAATTCCAAACCACAGCAGTTACTCCCAAAGGAGGGTCAAAACAGGGCTAGGAAGAAATCTAGTAACTCAGAGGCAGGAACCAATACCCTTGTAGTCAAATGCTTCTGATATTGTTATGGATTAGATTCCTCCAAGAGTACAGTGAGGAGAGGGGATGGCCCTGTACACATCATCACAAGCTGGTTAGAGTTTGGGTACTTAACAAATAATTATCCCATTATTCCTGAAATTTCAGTAGCAGCAATAAAGTCAGAGAAGTTGAATAATGAGCTAAACAATGCTAAATATGTCAAGTGTCCCTAACATGCAGGAAATTGAAGAAATAAGACTCCAAATATATTTACAAATACCTTGGCCTGATAGCTAGGCTTTACTCTGACTAGATCATACCTTAGATGCTCCATTTATTTTAACCTACATTCTACCACAGGGCTGGTTACCTGTGCTCAGGTACCTTGTCTCCATCTCTTTCCATCTTCTCCAGCAGTGCTTCTCGTGCCTGGCTCTATGCTCTTTTTCCTCCCAGATGTCCTACCTTCCATCTCCTGTCTAAACCATAGACCATAGGCTTTTTAATTGACAGGTGACGCATCCATACAATACACAAGCTATTCTGCTTATGCAGGCTGCCAGAAAATTGCCTGTCTTGGATAAGCCAAAATGGAAAAGAGACAAGGTAATTCTTCATATAGAAGCAGACTGATAAATATTCATCTAATGCCACATTCACCCATTGAAGGAAAAAGGAGCAATCCGAAAGTCGAGTTTTAGACTTAGAATATAGAGTTTACTGCTGTGCTACCATGAATGTGCCCAGTCTTGTCTGATCTTGAAGTTTGGCATCAGGCTAGGTTAATTCTTAGGTGAGAGGGCATATCACCACAAGCTACAGCCTTGAAACCGGCTAGAATTGCTGCCCTTGAGTTTTGAAATGTATTGATCCCTGTGACCCATGAGCAGGAATTTTATACCCTGCATCTTAAACTTGTAATACCAAAGGACAAAAAAAAAAAAGTCTTCTAGTTTTACAGGTCTGTAGTCTTCTAGTTTTACAGGTCTGTAGATAGAGAGGACTTTCCCAAGACTCACTTACATCTGGCTTAGATGGCTAAAATCATGACAATATGCAGCTTGGAGTTGATACTATAATGGATTACAACTCTAGTATTTTGAGATAACTATATTTTACATGGAGGATGAACTGGGCCGAAGAAGACAGGGAAGGAAGGCTGCTAGCTCTCAATATGTTCTCATCTCTGGAAACTACGTCTATGTTATCTTTCATGACAAAAGGGACTTTGGCAGATAAGATCAAGAAAAGACTTGAAATGAGTTATCCTCAGTAATCCAATGTAACCACCAGAGTCCTGGTAAGAAAGACACAGGGCAATCAGAGGCAGAAAGCAAAAGAAGAGGTCACAGTGACATGAAGTCATGATCCAAAGATTGAGCCACCTGTGCAAACTGATAAAGGCAAGAAAATAGATTTTTCCAGAGCCTCCTATGTTAGCTTTCTCTGAAAGAAATTAAGGAAAAGTATATTTGGGCTTATGGTTTTGGAGACCTTGAATCCATGATCCCTCCTTTCTGGGTCTGTGGCAATATATCACGACAGCAAGAGTATCTGGTGAAGGAGACTGCTCACCTCATGGTGGCCAGGGAACAGAAGGGCCAGCAACAAGACCCAACTTTCCAAAGCATGCCAACAACTAGGTTCTCTACCTCTATGTTTGTATCACTTTTATTAGTCCATTAAACTAGGAACCCATTAACTAATCCATAATGAGCTCATAGTCCTTTATGATCCAATCATGAATTAGATTTTTCTGGGATTCTTCCCACCTCTGGTCATCGCTATGCTGGGGACCAAGTCCTTAACCCATGAGTCCTTGGAGGACATTGCACATACAAACCAAAACTTTTCTAGATGGAACACAGCCACATTAATTTTAGCTATCTAGGACTGGTTTTAGACTTTTGTACTAGGATGATAAGAAAATAAGTTCATGTTGTCTAAAGACAACCTATAATATAACAGCAATGGAAAATTAACTGAGAACCAACATCCCTGTGATGCACCTGTAGCCTGCTGGGCTGAATAGAAGTTCTTGGCCTTTCTCAGAGATCTTGTGTCTGCTGGAAGCATTTCAGGGACTGAAAGAAAAGAGGTTGTAAATTATTAGGTTTTTTTTCATGGTTCTTAATATTTAGTGCTTAAAATTATGATACACTCAGGGGCATTCTTCCTTCTGTTTAGGACTCCAAGTCCTCTTCTGACCAACTAACTTCACAATGGCATCTCTTGAATAGCTTTCATCCATAATTAAGATGTAGTCCATGATTTATATTTATATATAAATATATATTTATATATAGTTGAAAGAATTATGTAAATATTCATGAAGGTTAGTAAGATCAATCTTGTTGCATTGTGTAAAACTATACATGAAGGTAGCATGCCTCTATCTGTAAAAATTCATTAAAGTGGCTTTATACTATACTAACTAGTTCATGTTTTGTTCTACTACTTCATGTTAGTCTCTTAAATTATCATACTTTCTTTCGAAGACATTATGGGAAAGGGATTTCCTTAGGTGGACTTGTTCCTAAATGAAGTGCCTGTATGGCTCTGAGTCTAGGATCCCCAAGACACTATTAGCATACACACATTCTCAGAAATCAGGAGTCATTTTAGGCACAATGTAGGATAGCTTTTTAAAGAAATAAAAACTTGCCTTTGTGAAAATCAAACCAAAAAAATTCCTGTGCGATCAAATGCATTTATTTTGCAACTTAAGCAAGACAAATGGTGAACAAATTCATAAAGAAGATGCCACCTGGAGATTAGCAGGTGCTCATGCATACAACTCTCTGTGTGCAAGACCAAGTTGTTTCTGACACCAGCAAAGGGTTGCTTCCTTTGTGAAATGAACATCACATAGCTCACGTTAACATCAGCACAGTCCTGAACATCTGCTACTGTGGCACAAACAACCCATTGACCCTCTCAGCTCCAAGCCAGGCAGCCGACACCCACACATCTGCCACGCAGATCATGGCAAATAGTTTCTTCTTGTTCTGAAGCCAAATAGTTCAGAAGTGTGAGCACAGGGATGCAAACATGGGGACACCCAGAAGGGACCCACATCAGCCAGATGACAATCTGTCTTACAACTTTTTGAGAGCACAAATGCTTGTGAAGCATTTAGGCTGGTACTCACTGGAGTCAAAGCTGTCCCAGTTTAAAGCCGGGGTGGGTGGAGTTCTTCACATAAATTGCTGCAGCATAACTCAGAAACACTGTCCACAGTGCATGTGAGTCTCCTGGTAAAGGTTCCCTAACTCAAGTGTGACTCAGTGAAGGGCTGAGTGAAGGAGGGTACCAAGACCTGGAGAAGCTGCCATGAAAGCCAGGATGCCATGTTCTATTTACTACTGCTTATGTTTTTCTTAGCTTGTCTCAGATGCTAAGTCTGAAAGTCACAGAATTTTAGAGCTGGGATAGGTCATCTACTCCAGACACACCACCTTACCTGTAAAACCGTGGCAGTCCAGAGAGGCAAAGCAGCTTGTTATAGGCAGAGAAAGGTAGGGAGAGGCTAGATCAGCTGAGTGACCTAACCCTCACCCAGGAGGGAGCTCAATTGCTTACATGGCTAATTGTTTTAATAAAGAAGCTTTAATACTGTCAATGCGTTTTTAATCCAAAAACAAAATCATCATCCCCTAAAATCAAAATGGTGCCTTCCATCTCCAAATTCTGCCCCTCTATCACTATATCCCAGTCTTAGCCTAGGCCTTAAGCATCATCCTCTCTCCCATCACCTCCTCTCTCTCTCTCTCTCTCTCTCTCTCTCTCTCTCTCTCTCTTCTCTCTCTCTCTCTTCTCTCTCCACACACACACACACACACACACACACAACACACACACGAGCGTAGGTAGAATGTGGTTTCTTGCTTCACAGAGACAGAATACATCCTCAGGAAGGCACCCACAAGTGTCTCTCAGTCCAGGTCTATACATGACGTTTGGGAAACCGGCTTATTTTCTAGAAGAACAGGTGGTTCTGAAATCAGAAGATCATCCTCCCCAAAGGAATTCTGGTCTGTGTTCACCAAGTTGGGGATGTCAAACTGCATAAGCCTAGTTAGCTCGTCCTCGGGCCTCCCACTGCTTCTGATGGCTTCCTGGAGGTGGACATCACTGTCGATGGCTGTTGTTTGGTGACAAACTTTAACCCTGTCCAAGTGTTCCACTTCATTGATGTAACAGTGGAACAGAGATCTGGACTCCTCATTGCCCTGACGAGAAAACACCTTGTCTGACTCCAGGGGCTTCCCAAAGTCTGACACAAAGCTGTTCATTCGGAATCTCTTTCTCTGAGGACTCCGCATTGCTGTAAAGAAAAGAAGGAGAGGTCACAGATCTGCTGCTCGCATGCCTACAGCTTCATGCTGTCCTGCATGGAGGCCAGGCCAGGAGAGTCCCAGGAGCACCTACTGGGTGTCTCTTACGTTACGCAGACCAGCACCAGCAGTGAGGTACATCAGTTCTGAACACAGGACCTCCAAGGCAAAAAACCTCCTAGATTTTCCTGAGGGCAGATAGGGTGCAGAACCCCCAGCACCCTGTAAGCACTCCAGTGATTCTTAGATCTCCTGAACTGAAATCAGTTTTTAGTCTTTATTTCACGCTTATGCATATGTGGTACATGTGTTTGTGTGTGTGAATGTGTGTGCAGGTGTATGTGGAGCTCAGAAATCCACATTCAGTGTCTTTTTTCAATAGTTTTGTTTTTCATTTTTGCTTCATTTTATTCCTTTTATGACACAGGATCTTTCACTGAATCTGGAACTCACTGGTTCATCTTAGACTTGCTGTCTATCGAGAACCAGGGAATCCTCCTGCCTCCACCTTCCCCATATTGGGATTACAGTCACATGCCATACACTGGTTTTTATGTGAGTTTCCAGGATGCAAAATTCAGGTCCTCAAATTTACATGGCTATCGCTTTAGCAACTAGACCATTTCCCAGCCTTGCATCAAAGTCAAACTAGGTGCCGCTGAAGAGTCAGAGCCCTAGGCTCTCTGGAGATAAACTCAGTGATCAGCATCTTCATAGAATCCCCAACGATCATTGCTATACTGGTGTTCAACATCAGAAGCCTATCACACAGCACAGTGCTCCAGCCCTGTCAGAATTTGCCAAGTTGCTTCTTTCCTCTGGGCCCCCCATCTCTGCAAGAAACCTTCTACAACATGTCTGATCTGGTCCAGGTCCTCTGCAGGGACCCTGTGAGCTTCTCCCCATTTATCTTCCTCTCTGTTTTATGCCCATTTCTCCACTCCTCTGCCACCTGCTTCAGCTCTCCAGGACCAGAATCGTTCCTTCATGCCTACATTCCCAGTGCCACAAACAACAGTAGGTATATACTCATTGCTCGGCATGTTTCTGTTGGATGAGTGAATGAATGAGCACATCAGTCATGAGGAGATCTGAAATGAAAGCAAATCTTGTCCCGGCAAGACGCCTTGTCTACAGATCCTACAGGCTGGAAATAAATTCACAGACATGTTCGGCTATGGCCTAAAACTAGAAGCAGATGCACCTGAATGGACGGATGATCAGCACTAAGTGTGGACTCCAAGAAGTCCAACAAGTCAGTTCCATGCAGGTCTCTCCTCTGCCTGTATTTAGCTACAGGAAACCACCTTGTCTCTGCTCCGTACTTCTCCAAGAGTTGCTCAGTCTCTGCCACAGGGTTTCCTCCCTAGGGTGCTTGACAAGTACAGACCATATGGTACTTTGCACCTTCCACAACTGGCCAGCCAGGGTGGTTGCATAGGTTCAGATACCATGATACTGGAGGGCTATCTTCCTGCTAATTGTTAGTGAGAATGGCCCTCAAGGGAGGTAATAAAGACCTTGCTGTTGTGTCCAACATTACCACATAGCACTTCAGTCTACAAAGTTTGTATTCAAGAACCTTGGGTAACAGGTGAGAGAGATCATACAAGAGCAAGCACTGACTGTTCTTCCAGAGAACCTGAGTGCTTGGGACTACCTGTGACTCCAGATCCAGGGATCTGACACCTTCTTCTGGCCTCTACAGGCACCTGTACATGCATACACACACACACACACACACACACACACACACACGCAAACGTTTAAAAACTTCAAGTTACAAAAAAATATGTTTTAACTAAGTTTGCAATATTGTGGGCCACATACATAGCAATCTTCAGCCACACACAGCCTGTAGGCTTCAATTCACAGAGGCGTGCTAGAGGGTCTTAAAGCAGTGTGGCCCTCACTGAGTCATAACTGTGAATACTCTCAGGTAGTTAGCACAGTACCTATCAAAAGATGCTCTCTAACAAGCAGCGGCACCCTACCTTAGTTTTCAGGAAAGAAACACATGCATTATTGCTGGGATTTATAAAACTGTGTGCCTGTGGTGGCCTGGGTACCATTACACAGGTTCTATGCTCTCATGACAGAGGAGGGCCTGCTGTAGCTTTAAACTCTCAAACTTGGAGGTCCTAGGGAAAACTAAGCTCCAAATATCTATAATAGCAGTTAAATAGCAGGTTAAAGGACATTTAAAACCGTCTGATTCTCCTGTGGCTCTGGCTGAACCTCTGAAATATACAATTACAAGGCCTAACATCTTAAATTCCATGTTAGCTAAAATTATATCTAAACCCAGAAGCCTCAAGATTCAAGAACTGGAACCTTGATAGGGTGCACTAATGGCTGGTACCATCATGAAGAGAGAGTGTTCAAATACTGTTCACCAGAAGACGTCATCCCCAAGAATCCTAGCATCTTTCCCCCTTTGGTACAGTTCACACCACTGTGTGTTCTGCAGCCGAGTATTTACAAGTCCTCCCACATCATCCTAAGTCTGAGAAATAAGCCTGTCATCCTGCTAGAAACCTGAACCTGTTTCCTTGTTTTGTTTTGAAAATGTATATTCGTTGTTTTTCATTTGGATTTCACAAATCATCTCCAACATCCTGTTGCCCAGGTTAGACCTGACCGCTCTGGTCCTTGGCTTTTTCTCACCATAGACTACACCCTGTCTATTCTCCCAGCCTGTGGTGTTATCAGCACCACAATAAACAGCATCTCCCAGAAGAACTCGTCCAGTCCTCTAACCCATGCAGTGAGTGTCCTATTCACCATGCCCCCATTCTACTCACCCCTCCAGCCTGATATTCCTGCCTTGTATGTACCTCCCTCCCATGCCGTCCCTCATCAATCCTCTCAGTCACTCTACACTCTAACTACAGTGGACCTGACTGCCCCCTTTGAGGCATCTGTTTGAGGCATCGGTCCACCAGCGGGCCCCTGCCCTGCTGTGGTCAATGTCTCCATGGCAAGACTCTGTGATCTAGCAACAGGAAGTGTCTGTTTACCCTCCCCCCTCCTGCCATCTTTTTCTGGTTTCTTTCCTAGGTCATGTTTCTCTACTTTCTGTAGAAGCTACTTTCCTCTAGCCATTCATTCCTATACACAGATGTGCACACTGATAAATATATGTGCCCTTCAAAGGGTTTTGTGAAGATATGGGCCTCTGTGGATGCCGTATGAAACACCGAACACAGCCAGATGTTATCTACCGGCTTGTCTAAAACCCTGACTGCTATGAGACACACAGCCATCCCCAGATACATCCTCTCGTGACAGAAAACCAAATAAAGTCAAGCAGACAGACAGACAGACACACCACACACCCTCTACCTGCAGAGCACAACACAGGTTATACCCGGAATCAGTCCCTGAGAATCTCCTTTAGTCTGGGTCACTGCACACTGACTGTCCTCCACATCTACTGGGGGAGGGGGGCTGCGGGGAGGACAGGGGGGGTGCTGAGCAGAATGAGGCCACCTGCCATTTCCAGCAATCACTTCCATGGGGCTCTTACAAGCTGAGAAAAGTCATCCTCAGAGTGGCATTCTGTGAGAAAATAACCGCTACCACTCACAGAGACACAGCCTGTGCTGACAGTTCATACATGCTGTAAATCAGCCTGACAGAGGCACCCAGCACACACTTCTGTGAAAATCCTTCCATGTAACAGGTTTGGTGATTAGCAGGGAGATGTTGGACTGTGTGGGCAGGGAAAACTCCATCACTTCAGAATTCCTCTCCACATGGCCCCGGGCAAGCAGTAACTAACTACACGCTTAGTAAAACCTCCTAATTGATGGTTAAAACAAAGACGGTTCAGCAAAGGTTTATGGGTTGGACCCAACACAGCGTTTCTACCTGTTGACAGTGGTCATCAGTGTCTTGGGATCTCAGTGTTCCTTAGCAACCGCTCACCACATCTGCACCCTGCCCCCTAGACCTGGGCTGGCGGTCAGCACCAGTGATTTCAAGAGCTGACATTTTCCTGCCGTCTGATCTAGTTGCACACCCCCATCCTATAGTTGAGTGCCATAGTCTGCTAAATTACAACATGAGGCAAAATGTCATTTCCAGTTTTATAAGGTCATGAGCAAGTCTGTATCACCCTTAAATAAAAGCTACTCTTAGCAGGATAGAGGGCAATGGCTACAAAAAAAAAAAAAAAAAAAAAAAAGTCATTTGTGGTAGATGTCTGATGCCTGAGACTTGGAATTTTTTTTAAGAAGTCCAAAATATCCAACATAAAAATGAATCGAAAAACTGTCTAACCCTAACCCCACACCTCTCTCTGACAGACGTGTGCTAATGGGTTATAATGTTCCACCAAGACACTCCTCAGTCTCCCCTGCAGACAGGAAGGACAAAATGTCTTTTTACTCCCTGTAGAGCACCCTGATAAAAGCCTTCCCGCTACACATACAAAAATACTCCACAGGAAAAATAATCACCATCAAAGCCAAGTCTCCAACCTAAAAGCTTTTAAGAAAGAAGATACCAGCTTTATACCTGGATCTCTGCCTCCAAACCCCTGCTTTCTTGAGCCCAAAGACACCTGGTTCTCTTATAGACAGGGAGCTGACCGCCATTCCCAGCCCTGAGATCAGGTGGGCAGAGCTAGTTCTGAAGAATGAATGACAGAAGGAAAGGGTGGGTTCTACTCCCCATCTAAAGAACAGAAAGGTGGGAATCCCCATGCATGTTGTCATAACAACCAAGGAGCCTGAGGGGTGGGGCTGCAATGCTCTACAACAGTAGTTCTCAACCTTCCTATTGCTGTGATCTTTTACTACACCTCCTCATGTTGTGGTGACCCAACCATAAAATTATCTGATAACTGTAATGGTGCTACTGTTATGAATTGTAAATATCTGATATGCTACCACCTGAAAAGAGGTACTTTGACACCCCCCACACACACAGGTTGAGAACCCCTGCTCTAATGGAAGCGGCTCTGTCCCTTACCACCCCTGTAAGTCACATCACTTGAGGATGATTTAGACTCTGCTGTGCTCTACTAACAAGCCCAGGGACTGCTACATCCCATAACCCAGTCCAACTCCCTTAGTCCTTCTCAGCCAAATCTTAAGCATGGTCCGGACTCTGGGAAGCAGTATTGAAACTATCCTCTGAGAGTTGATCCACTACCTTCTCGAGAGTAAAGGACACTCCCCCTTCACTTTGTTAGAAGCATGCAGGGTCCCAGGGAGCCCTGCTCTGTATCTGAGCATTGTTTAGAATGACTCCTTAAGGAAGTAGACTAGACAAGGATCTCAAAAAAAAAAAAAAAAGCAAACATCCCCACTCTGCCCTTCCTCTGCTCCTCCCCTCTTTCCCCAGTACTCTGCCCCCTGTGTACATGTATAGAGAAATGTCATTCCAAAATTGGCTCATTCATACTCTGTGAGCTTCAAAGGCTGCAGCTGCAGGGAGGAGGTCTTGTTTGGACTGTCAGTGTTAGTCTAGAAAGGCACTCAGCTCCGTGAATGAAGCCCACTAACCATAAAGTATGTAGATACATAAGTATTAACTTCATCTAAAAAAAAAAAATACGTGTACAGAAACACCTAGAGCAGTGTTTAGTCAAATAGCTAGACATCGTGGCCTAGCTAGGTATATGTACAATGTTTTGCCTACTTGTATGTGTCCAACATGCCTGCTGTCCAATGAAGCCAGAAGAAAGCATCAGATCCTCTGGAATGAAGTTATAGGCAGTTCAAGAGCAGCCATGTAGGTGCTGGGAATCAAACCAGGGTCTTCTGGAAGAGCAGTCAATGCTCTTAACCACTGAACCATCTCTCCAATACGTTTGTTTGTTTGTTTGTTTGTTTGTTTTACTTTATCTTTTCTTACTATTAAAAGCTAACCCTATGTTTGGATTTCCTAGACAATACTATGAAAAGTGCCCCTCATATTTTGGTGTTGTTTTTGTATTTAAAGGATTTCTCTAGTTCCCAACATTTCAAGCAAACTGAGCAATGGGGTGAACAGTTCCCCTTTGCTGGGATCTTTGTTATAGCTGAAGTATAAAATAAGAGCCCTTGCAGTGCTTAGCCTCGAAGCCTAAGCAAGAATTCAGATCGACAGTCAGAGGGGGTTCTGGGTGGCCCCGTCTGCTTGGTCTAGGGGTAGAAGTCCCCTCTTTTACATTAGGTGGAGATATAAAAATATCTCTCTGGGTTCCCTGAGGGACAAGCCTGACTGCATAGGGGTTGATGTCAAAAGTATCCCCTCTCCAGGAAAAAGACATTGGGATGGGTATGGCCCTCATGCCTCACTGGACAATGACAGGAGGATCGGAGCCATTGCAAGGTCCCCTTCAATTATTGGAGGTCAGGCCTCTATCCCTGCCTTCGCAAGATTAGAATCGCCAAGGCCCTTCTATACTTAGAGAAGGGAGGAGATGTCAGGGGCAGACCTGCGTATACACTGAAGGCCTAAAATCACATAGCCTAATCAGCATGGCCTGACATACATACATGCTAACACAAAGTCTTGGGTCTCTGTGGAAAAACACTGAAACAGATGGTTATAAGCTATTGTAAACAGGCAGCTTCTGTGGAAACTTACCAGCCTGAGTAGTCATAGATCTTATAAATAGGCAGCCTCGGTGGACAGTACCAACTAGATAGGACAAGTGAATCATAGGCAGAGTCGTAGTGACCTGTCCCCTGAACCTTCATCCAGCTGATACCCTGTTCTGAATGGTATCGTACTCCCCCTGAACACCTATGCTCTGGTGTCATTCCCTTCCCCACATCCTGCCCTTTTGTGTTTATAACCCCTGTGTGAATAAGTAAATTATGTGTGATTTAAATAAAAAAAAAAAAAAAGAAAATAAGAGCCAACAACAGTCAGGAGAAACCAAGTAGTGAGACACAGGCAGAGTATTGCTGCCTGGCTCAACTCTGTAAACACATTAGCATTTGCATGCAATTTCTTCCATAGAAACGCTTTTTGGAAAAAAGGAGAAAATACAACTTAATTTCAATATAAAAATCAGATCTAGGGTTAGTATAAAGATGTCAGGAAAGGACAAGAAGCCTGATTTCATGAGGGCAAAAAGCAGGATCTCTTCCACACAGCACCTGCATCTGGGTAGCAACCCATGCCCCACCCACTTCCCCTCCCCTGGTCTGCCATGCCCCAGCACTAGTGCCCCGCCACTCCCACCCCACCACCCCCCCCACCCCCACCACCCCCCCCACCCCGCCGCCATGGGTCAGCCCAGGCAGTACTGGTTCTGGGTTCTACTTCTCTATAAGCACAGAGCAGCCCAGACTTACTCCTGGTGTGGGGCGCCTGTCTTCGTCAGCAAAGTCAGCACAAAAAACATGAAAATCACAAAGACCGCAAGACCAACCCAGAATCCAATCACAATGGAATCTGCAAGACAGGTAAGGTGACATTAGTGTTTCACGTGGTTTGGTTAGCTTACACATTTCAGGATTCTGAGCTTTCTAGAGATACTAGAGAGCACAGACTATGACAAAAAGTCAGAAACATCGTGATAGGGTGTGACGTCAACTCATAGGTTATCCCACGCTTCAATCTTCTACTTTGCTGCCTTTGATTAATTTTTTTTATCAGAGATATTTAAAATGAATGATTTTACTACACTTCATGTTCATGTTGACACAATTCAGGTCTAGGTCAGTTTTGGAAAGTACATCTATAGACAGCCTCCTGACCACCATTAGTGAGTGAATACCTTCTGCTCCCCCACCCACACCCCCCACCCCACCCCCCCCCGCGCAAGCTGCTTTATGCCAGCTCTGACACTGAGGCTGGCAGATGAAATGTACCACCCAGGACAATTAATTGGTGCCAGAGGCTGAGAAGGTATCCTGCAGGGCTGGCTTTTATCATTACAATGGCCAACCTTGTCTCCTAATTCACTCCTACTTTAAATCTCATTTTGTCTAGGGGACATCTTGTCCCTGTGTTAGCTTTAGCTGCTAGCTACAGCTTCCTCACCCCAACACTCGAACAGACTTTCTCATCATTTTGGAGCTGGTGAAAGTCTGTCTGTCCCCGAGGGTCCACTGCTTCACACCACCATTTTGGCAAGCTGCCTCTGATTTTCTTACTAGCATACCCCTCCCTCCTTTAAATCAGAGCACTCCCGGTTTTTGTTTTGTTTTGTTTCTCTGAACGGGTCTTTCCTTGATCCAGTCTTGAGCAGTAGTCAGGGCTGTAGATAGTTTCTGATTAAAGAGTTTTCCATTATAGAAGGTTTGAAAAGCAATATGAACCCCCTAAAACCTGACTTCAAACTTTCAACTTCAATCTTTTTCCCAGGCTTGCAAGGTACCACAGGCATGATAAAGAACAGCAAACTGCCTCTTCTAAAGGGCCACCCTGTTACAGAAGGAACAGTGATACTATACCATGATACTCAACTAGGCTCCGATGTTTACTAGGTTAAGTAAGTTAAACCATTTTCAACTTCCGTATTTCCAGTTTATAGTAGGTTTATTGGGATATATATCATCGTAAGTCAAAGCTGAACAGCCTTGTGTATGTGGCTGGGGCACAAGGATTACAGTCAGTTACAGAGCCTGGTACAACAACACACACACACACACTCAGGGTCACACCCTATTGCGGGGCAACAGGGCTGAGTCAGTCTGCATTTTCAACCTGATTTTCTTACCTAGACTTTAAAAGTTTACCTACTCAAGAATATAGTGAATATTAATAGAACTCACTCATTCCCCCTCCACCACTCCTCACCCTTTTTTTCTTTCTCTTTCCCCCTCCCCTCTGTCTTCCTCTCCATGGCAGCTTCCCTGACCTGTTCCTTGGGACCAACGAACTCACCCAAGAGTGGTTTCCCAATAAAACTACTCTGGCTTAAAATGACTCATGTCACTGGTGAAGAAATAACTTATCAATGTGTATCAAATTGCAACACATTTTCTAAAGTAAAACTGACAATCTACTCTGCATAATTTATACTTGTCTATAACATCTACTACTGACTAGACAGACATTTGAGATAGTATATTTACACTCTGGATAAAAAAAAAAAAATTAATGCCTCATTCCTAGTATCTTAATTCCAAGTGCTAAAGAAACAGAAATTTCTTTAGAGATCGCCTTTTAATATAATGGAAATAAGCCATAAAAGTATGGGGTGTGTGGAGGGGGATCTTCGGATGGTTCAGCAGGGAAAGTGTTTGTGCAGAAAGCCTGACGTTCTGAGTTTGTGTCCCAGTACCCTTCAAAGCTGGCATGAGGATAGACCCAACTCCACAAAGTTGTGGCTACATAATACCAAGACACCTGTGTGCACCCACCCACACATCATACACACAAAAACATACAATAATAAAAAATAAAATTAAAAGACATAACACCAAAACCAAACCACGTCTTCAAGGGCAGCTGACTTGAGATTATAAATCTCAATTATCTGGGCATGTGCTATGATGAACGGTTATCTCCAAGTCTATGCACTGTACTATAGCAACTGCTTTATAGAAAAAGTCAACTCTAAAACTATACACCCGTGTCATGTTTCAGCACTACTGTGATGAATGGCATTTCCAGATCTGTTTATTGAGAAGGTCTCCCCTGCAAACCCCTCCTTGCTTAATAAGCCTTCCCAGCGACTTAAAAGGAATTGCTGAGAAGCTGCCTTGTGGTTTCATCTCTACTAAATGCTTCTGTGAGACCCTGATATATCTTAGAGCAACCCTCTCCTCTTCCACATTCAGACTGTCTTTAGAATCCCACCTTAAGGATTTAAAATGACCAATAAAATTATATGTTAGCATATGTAAGAGACAGAAGACGAAATTCATGTAAAAGGCCCTATTTTACTGTATTGGTTTCCCTGGGTGTTTGTGTGTAATAAGCATTTGACTGGGATTGCTACTGTAATTAAAAGCTGACTTCCCAGAGAGGCCTCAGTACCCAGTCTCTTTGTTCAGAATCTACAACAGCAGCTTATAGCTTTCATAGGAGTGGTGGACTGGTCCCCAGTATGCTTCCTCCTTCCTAAGCAGGGAGTGATCAGAGGGGGAGGAAGGGGATGCTGAGACTGCCGCTACCCTTTATGGAACTATCCTACAGTCCTGCATCTCTAAAACCTTGCGGTTGCCGCTGCTTCTGAGGCCACAGCTTCACTAGTAGCATTCCTGGGCCCTCTTCAGGACTCTGTACCTCATGCTACCAAACCTGTTTCTCTCCAAGACCTATCCTGAGGTTTTCACCGCAGCTAAGGGTGAACTCTCCCCAATGCCTCCCATGGGCTTTCTTTGTGGGAGACTCCAACCCCACCCACTACAAGCTCTTTTTCATTGATCCCTCCATGCCTTCAAAACCACTCCCTTATGAAGACTTACAATTATCAAGTTCAGGTGCCAACTTGGACTCAGCCTTGGGCCCTGTGAGCCACAGGCTCTGTGGGCTGACCGTGAGGAAAACTCCTCAGCTTTTACCTCAATGATCCCAGTCTCAATCACAGCTGAGTTTTCTTAGCTCCAGCTAACCTTTGTCCATTTTCCCAATACAGCAAAGGTTTCACTTCCATGGTCTGAATTCAGATATATCACACAAACAGCTCAGTAGAGTCTTTGCTTCCCTCTGAAACTTCTAAATCCAGACTTCCATTATGTGCCTTGTGCTCTGCATTATGAGTTCCCAAGATAGCGCTCTGAGCTCTGCGCACTCAATGGCTTTTTTTAACCCAAATTCCAAAATTCTCCTCTGCAGTCCTCCAAAATACAGTCAGGCCGAAAACAGCAATCCTCGATTTTCCCAGTACCAATTTCTCTGCTAGTGTCCTCCCAACCCCAACCCCCATGATAAACACTGACCAAAACCAACTTGGGGAAGGATGGTTATTTTGCCTTATATTTTGCAGCCCAACATCAGGGGAAGTCAAGGCAGGAATCTAAGAACTCAGAACCTGGAGGTAGAAACTGATGCAGAAGCCAGAGGAGGAACACTGCCTACAGGCTTGCTCAATGCCACCTGTCAGGGTGGCATCACCCACAGTGAGCTGGCCCCTCCCACATCGACCATTAACCAGGAAAATGCCCTGCGAACTTGCTCACAAGCTAACTAAATGGAGGCGAATCCTCGATTGAGGTTCCCTCTCCTCAGGTGAGTCTACACACACACACACACACACACACACACACACACGCACGCACGCACGCACGCACGCACGCACGCACAGCACCACTACACGCACTCACTACCGGACAGCACAACACACAAGTTTCCAATTCACACCCACTCACCAGCCTCTTAGCCTTGAAATGCACGTGATTCTTGCCAGTCTGCCTTAGACTGCACCTTAGTACCTCAATGGCTATGGTAAGGAGTCCCTCACTGGTCCCTAAGGCAAAGGCTATTCCTGTTCAAACCTTGTACAACTTCTCAGAGATAAGCCAATAGTCTCAGCCTAATCTCTATGCTCCTCCCTTGACCTCTATGCCCCGCCCCTGATTTCTATGCCCTCCCCTGACCTCTATGCCCCACCCTTCATGTCCTGCTCTCCATGACATCTCTACACTTGGTTTCGGCCACTCTGTATGGAATTCATTCCCCTGGTGCTAGGATGATCTCTGTTTTCCTGCATGGTCCAGTTCATTCCATCCATGAGACACTGCCATGGTCTTTCCTCAGACATGGGCTCATCTCACAGTTCCTCCAGATCATTCCCCCAGATCTCTCCCTTCCAGTAAGGCCTTCCATGGATAGCCACAAATTCAAGCTGTTAGAGGAGGTGCCTTTGAATTTTCGGCTCACTGCTGTCTCTCCAGCACTTAGCACGATACCGTGTATCACAGGGGCCTAGGAAATATGCTGAAGTCATAAATGGATAGTTTCCACTCTAAGTAGCAACCATGATTTCTGTAGGTTGAAGAGTTTCATCTGAGGAGGCAGCTGCCCTTACCAAATGTGGTACAAATAAGGGGAGTTAACCATAATGGTCAGACTTGCTCACAATACACATTTCTTCTGAAAATGTTCTGTTGCTATTCTATTTGTCAAACTAGCTTTATAGGTTGCCTAGTAAAACAGCGTGCCATATTAAAGGTGAGGGTTACTGCTTTATTTAATGGAAGTCCGGGCGCTGGAGAGATGGCTCAGCTGCTAAGAGCTCATGTTGTTCTTGCAGAGAACCAGGTTTTGATTCCCAGCACCCATCATGATGGCTCACATTTGTCTGTAACTTCAGTCACACGTGACTTGACACCCTCCTCTGGTCTCTGTGGTCACTAGGCACACATGGTGTAGGACATACGAGCAGACAAAACACTAATACACATAAAATAAAAATAATAAAATGAAAGAATGTACAGATGTTCACATTCCCATGGTTGACATTTCTGGACTTTTTACTTTCCTGTTATGGAGGAAACATGTCTATTTATGTTCAGTTCCCCTCTCAGCCTCATACACTGTCAGGTTCTGTGTCTAGAGCCTTCACCTTGGTCAGATTTCTTACCTTGGAACAGTGAATATTCACCTGGATTTTTTTTAATTATTTTCCCAATGTTAGTGTTGAAACAAAAGCATTCTCATTAACATTACAGTCATTAAATTAAGTATGCAATGTGCCACAGCTCTGCCTTGGTTTTTAAAGGAAGTTCTTTTTTCAAATAATAATCATCTCTATAACAACAACAACAAATGGTCAAAAGAGAGCTTCTTTGGTTGTCTCTGGAAACACACCAATGGAAATTACAGCAGCAGGCTGTCTGTGGAGCCCCTCAGACCAAGGAAAAGAGGCAGGAGCAGGCTGACATGGCCCTGATGACATGGTCCTGATAGAAAGGCTCACATTACAGAGAACAGCATGGCTCTCTGCCAGTCTCTCCCATTTCCACCAAAATTCAGAACAGACAAGTGTCCTTTCCTAGAGGTTATCCCATTAAAAACAACAGATTAAGAACTTAGTGAGTTTAGGAGGGTGATTTCATACTCAGACCACAAATCCTTCATCAGATAATTCAGGACAGCCTATCCTAAGAGGTTTGTGCCCTCTCTCTTCATCCCCATAAATACTGAGCAGATGTCAGCAAAGGAAGGAGAAAAGCATTTCATTATTACTGCAAGTGTGAAGGATATGTGATTTAGCTAGTGGCTTTGCTTAACAAAACAAGTGTAGAGATCCCTCCTTGCAGCAAATGGGTGCTGCTACATATTACTGTAACATATCACTGTGCCAACAGGGAAGGAGGGATAGAGGAAGGGAGGAAGGGAAGAAGAGATAGAGGGAGGGAGGGAGGGAGGGAGGGAGGGAGGGAGGGAGGGAGGGAGGAGGGAGGGAGGGAAGCATGACTGTACTATTCAATGTTCCACTTGATCTGGACCAATTAAGGGCCTAAAATGAAGGGCTGAGAGGTGGCTCAGCAGTTAAGAGCACTCAGTGCCCCTGTAAAGGACCCTGGTTAATTTCTCTGATCAAGTAACAACTACCTATAACTCCAGTTTCCAGGGGAACTGATTTTCTCTTCTGGCCTCTGAAGAAACCACCTACCTTCACACGCACACAAGCACACAAAAATCAAGGAATTATAACAAGTCTAAAATGTTTGCAGTGTATATGTATTCAATTGGAAACAACTGGACAATGCAGACATGTTACAGCATGACCCAGAGTGGCTCCAGTGCATTGTCTAATGTCAATTCTGCCTCCTAAAAACAGGACTGCTTCATGTGAGCCAGAAAGCACTGGGCTGGAGCAGAGTGAAACAGTAACCTTTCACAGAATGCCATTGCTTTGCAGCAGATCAATAATACCCAATTCCCTGCATCATAACCGATGCCTATGATGGCCTCTATGTCCTCTGATGGGAGGTTGTCTTCATCTGTCTTGTGAGCAATGCTCTTCACAAATCTAGAATTTCAATAGGATTTTTAAATGCTTTTTAATATTTATTTTTATTTTATGTGTATTGGTATTTACCCTATGTGTGTGTGTGTGTGTGTGTGTGTGTGTATACCAACTGTGTAAAGTATCCATGAAGGTAAGAAGAGGTTATTGTATCCTTTGTAGCTGGGGTTACAGATGGTTGTAAGCAGCCATGTGGGTGTTAGGAATAAAACCAGTGCTCTAAGGGCTGAGCTCTCTTCATCCTTCCTGTGGTTTGTAATGGTATTACTGGCTATTACAAGTGAAGAGTCTGTATGGAATCGCTCTATGCCCTATTTCTATACACATCTTTATTGTTGTTCTGTTTCTTTGTTTATTGTTTTGTTTGTTTCTTTTGTTTATGTGTTTTGTTTTGTTGTTATTTTGTTTTTGTTTGCTTTGTTTGTTTGTTTTTTTCTTTTGTCGAGACAGAGTTTCTCTGTGAAGCCTTGCCTGTCCTGGAACCAGGCTCTATCCACCAGACTGGCCTCAAACACACAGAGGTTTGCCTGCCTCTGACTCCCAAGTGTTGGGATTAGATAGACAGATCCACTGCCTGGCAGGACTTGGAATAGTTAATTCCTCCTTTAAAAATAATAAATAGATAAATAAATAAATAAATAAATAAATAAATAAATAAATATCTCTTTCTAAAGCTAAAACACATATTCACACTCTTCCACCAAGTAGTGTTTGTTGTTTTAAATCCTTTGTAAGTCAGAATTACCAATGCCCCCATATCATACCACCCCACAGAAACTAGCCAGTGTGAAAGGGATGCTTTGTATTTAGAGATAGAAGAGTATTTTGTAAGAAGACAGAATGTTAGGAAAAAGCAGTCATGGGGGACTTCACAGATTAATACAAACAGACACAGTTACCCCAAAGAGCAGCAAAAGTCTTACATTTATGGGCCTTCAGTCCTTCGAAGGAAACCGGTCCAATCTCATAGTACTCGTATTCCCAGGTGTAGTCAGGGTTAGATGGTGACTGTGGGGATGTCCTGTTAGTAGCCAACTCTGGGCAGACATCTCCATCCTGCGCACATGGAGAAAGGCAAGTGCAGAACTCGTCAGTTCATTCACAGATGTACAGCTACCCTGACTGACTGTGGATGCATTCAAGCGTTTGAGATCAAAGAGCCCCTCACTCTTACCACTAGGCCACCAGCTGCCCATACCCCATACCATGTAGCCTTTATTTTCTTCCATCTCCCATAGACTACAGTACATATTACATCAGACACTCTGTGTATGCTGTGAACTGTACTGAATGCTTGGCATGCAATCAATGTGAACTCCTGGGAGATGAACAGGGAAAGGGAAAGAAGAGACTATGTCAGAACCTCTGAGATTGTACATCCGCCTCACCACCTAGACCTGTGTGGAATAAGTAACATCAGTGTCAGAACTGAACTGCCAGTGTGTCTGTCTTAGGCACACTGTGTAGAAATGTAGATGTACAGCCCAGATGTCAGGAAACGGGGTAAAACATGAGCAATGGCAACTGTACCATGGGGAGAGGAAGCCATACTTTCAAGATTTCCCAAATAACTTTTTTGTTTATTGGGTTATTTTAAGTATCTTCTTTGGGAGATGTTAGAATGTGTGCTTGGGGTGATTACAGACCGTGCAGCCTATGTGTAATTACCGTGTGTAATTACATCTAATGTAAGTGTGACTCCTTGCTAGGGCAGAGCCACAAAAGTTCTATAGATCAGAACCCTACAAACAGATGGACAAACAGAAATCATTTAGGAGAAAGTTTGGATAAAACACTAATCAAAATCAAGATTTCCTGAGCAACCTCCACCACCGCACTTCTGTCTTTAAAATACCTCTCTGGAACTTTGGCTACCTGCCAGGGTCTTGGAGTCATCCAGAGTCAACTTTAAGATACAGCCACAGGGACAGTTAAGCAAAATCATTACCACCATTCTGGCCCAAGGCGCCTATCTCCCCTTCATTGACTCATCTCTCCCAGTCCCTAGACCTGGGACCCACAGTGTTGAGGACTCAGAGTCAGCACAGAACACACCCAAACACCAAATCCACAGCACAAAAGAGACTTATTACTCCAGAGGGGACAAGCTGGGGGCTGCCTCTGGATCAGGGAAAGACAGCAGCAGAAGTCTCTGCAGGAGTGGTTTTAACAAGATAAAGGGGAGGTCTGTGCTACGATGAATTGGTAAGTCCTTATTGGACATGATAGTCAGTGTGGCCAAAGAATGAATTACTAGACCTTAGTGCTTTGATAGCTGGACCTTGGAGTTTTAGTCAGGCATAAGGAAGTGGCCAAATAAGGAAATAGACCTTGGTGGCTAGCTTCAGGAATATAATCTGTCAAGCAAAGGACAGGGCAAGACCTGCCAGTGCCTAGTTTGTAATGCTGGTGAGAGAGCCCTTCACAAACTACCCAGTTCCACAATGTCCGAAAAGTAAGGTGCTGTGGCCCACAGATACCTGCCAGGGTCAGGAATTACGTCACTCCCCTCAAGGTAGAAAGGCAGAAACAGAGATGTCAATGCTTACATAGGAAAAAAGGCTCCATAAACCAAAAGGACTGCTGACCTTCACATAAGTTAAATGTTCAATTACCCATCTCATATCAGTTTAAACTAATGTAAAAAACCATTACCACATATGGTGGTTAATCTGATCAACTTGACTGGATTTAGAATCACCATGGAAACACAATTCTGGGTATAACTATGAAGATGTTTTCAGGCAGCCTTAAGTGCGAAGGGATGACCCATCAACAATTAGGTGATGCTGGCCCATGGGTGGGGTCCCAGACTGAATGAAAAAGGAGAGAGCAAGCCAGGCACTAACATGGCTCTGTCTCTGCTTCCTAGCTGTGGATGCAGTGTGAGCAAGTGCCTCATGCTCCCGCCGCCATGTCTTTCCTACCCTCAAACTCTGAGTCAGAATAAAGCTGGCTGCCCTTACTTTGTTTCCCTGGGTATTCTGTCACAGAACCAAGACAGATAACAGATGCAGAAGGTTGGTACCATAGAACGGGGCCTGCTGTCATAAACCTGGCCTTGTGGTTGTTCAGCATCTGACTCCCTACCCCCCCCCCTCCCCCTTCTCTTTCCCTCTCTCCCTCCTTCCCTCCCTCCCCTTTAGTTATCTGCTTTCAACCCAAATGGCAGTTCCAAACATAATCCCCCTCCTCAAACTGTCACTATATACTTCTACCTTCTCTGCCATTACATCGTTGGCTGCTATCAGCTGCCTTCCTGCTGACTGATTCCAAGTGGGGACAAGGAAACTTTCAGGGGCCTGATTCTTTCCCCTTCACACTGTTTTCTGCTTAGGAGCTGTGTGCTGCCCTGACCGGCCCAGGCTCCAGCCAGCCAGCTCCACAGTTCCCAGTCACCAGGCCAAGGCCAACCATGTATGCTTACAAGCAGACATTTCAAACTTTCCAAATTGTCACCAATAACTTATTTTTTTTGTATAACATACGTCACATATTTTGGGCCTTATCAAAAAATCCTGTGTTCCAATTTAATGTCAATTTTTTTTTTTTATTCAAAAAAGTCGTTCTCGGATTTGGAAAAGGACCAACAACCAGCTTTTCTACTTCATAACAAAGTGATTTGTGATTCAAGGCTGATTAGCATCACTCTTTTGTGTTTTTTTTTTTTTTTGGTTTTTTTTTTTTTTTTTGGTTTTTCGAGACAGGGTTTCTCTGTGTAGCCCTGGCTGTCCTGGAACTCACTCTGTAGACCAGGCTGGCCTCGAACTCAGAAATCCGCCTGCCTCTGCCTCCCAAGTGCTGGGATTAAAGGCGTGCGCCACCACCGCCCGGCAGCATCACTCTTAAAGCTCTTGCTACAAACCTAATTTCGAAGGGAAAATCTTTTTTTAATAAGTTGGCAAATTAAGTTGTTAATGTTTCTAAGTCTCAGGATGTTAACCAACAAAATAAACCGAAAAAAAAATTAGTAAGAAAAAAGCATTCCACGGATGGAACAAGACGTTTCTTAAAGGACTCTCTGTGAGCTCGGCCTTTGACCTAAGCTATGATGGCTGGAGGCAATGCTGGCAAACCGGTGTGAGTCCCCAGGTCTGAGTAAGCTCCATGAGGTGTATGGGAGATGAAACAGTGCGCATGCCTATGTGTTCAGTGATTAACAGCTACTTTGATTTGCTTCCAGCAACATTTACAAACACTAACCAAAGAGGTTGTGTTCAATCAGAATGGGCAGCTGGCAGATTGGGATGTGTTTAAAACTGTTTGTGCTTTGTGCCTACGCTATATCTAAATGTCAAAAAATAAATTATTGATTTTTATAAATATTGGCCTGCTCATTCTAATATTTATAACTTATTTTATATGTTTTCCTTTTGGGAAAAACTACCTGCTGGGTAACCACCGTCTCAACCACAGTCTTTAAATTGAACTACAAATACCTTTCTTTCAGCCACCACCTTCATGTCTTTAAAATACACTTTTTTAATCATTCTAATTTCAAGATGCCACATATGAAAGTGTTATTTCAAGCACAAAGGACAAAACTGAAAAGTTCAGAAAGATCGCAGTGATTAACAGATCCATACACTTGGAAATCCTTCCTTGAGCCTCTGGTAGTTATTTCTCCCTCCTGTAAGCCTGTCTTCCTGATTATTCAACCTCATCATTATCAAATAGAAGTTCAACTCTTAACCACGGGCCTCCAAAAGCTACATCTGGAGTGGGATTCAGCAAGCGGCTCCTGGCCAGTAGCCCTTCAACTATGAATATGTGTAAGTGTAGAGAGGAAAGAAGTTACAAGTCCCAAGCTAAAATTATCTAGGGCTATTTAGCTTTTTAATAGTCAATCCATTACCTTCTCTTGGTGTTATTGTGCCTAAAACTACACACTGAAATTATCTCTAGAGACATATATAAAAATCCACTTCTTTTAAGACTTACTTTCACATGCTAAGGACTTTCCTACAGCCTCCCTTAACCCACCTTCAAATGTCAAACCCGTACCCTTCCGAGTGCCACCCCACCCACTTCACTCCTTCTTCTTAACAAACTGAATCCAAAAGTTTCACAACTCTTCATCTACACCGGTTACTCCTTAAATATGTTTTTATTTTCAACTCCATAGCCTCTCCCTCCATTCTGCAAAGTCATCTATCCAGAATGCTGTCACTCATGCTACTTGGATTTCTGAACACACAGATACTGGACTACAACCCAGAGATCAACAACCACTTAAACATGGGATAAAGGGTGGGAGAGCTCAACCTAATTCCCCATATCCTTGTTTAACTCAAAGCACTCAGACTTGATTTATGTATTTGTAAACAACAACAACAACAAAATCCAGCAATGTTGGATTATGGCTTGTTTCTTTAAGACACTGGTTATTCTGAGGCCAGATCTCACAGCCTAAAGAAATCAGGCCCTGTCGGTCTCCTGAGGACATTGAAATGTACAGGTTTCAGCAGGAAAATGCAAACCTGAGGAGACCTGACCTCCATGAAGCCCTGGTCCCTAACAGATGGTAACAATGACAGAGCAGTGTAAAGATGCATGTCCCTCCATCTCTGCAGTCCTGACCTTGAGTTATGTCAGGTTCATGATACCTTTAAGCCATGGGTTCCCCTGCAAAACGTTATAGAAGTCAGTCATTCTCTTTGTGGCCAGGAATGTGGGCCTTCCTGATGGCTCACTCTAGGACCTGGGGTCCTTCCTAGAGACACAAGCAAGTGTTTCTGTGTTTTCTCAGAAATTCAGTATGAAACCTATCTCCTGAGGTGGCTATCTCTCTCACACACCCGCTGCTTCAGTCTTCACTTCCTCTTCTCTATTTAACAAGGACGATAGGAAAATGTGTACTTTGGCGAGGTGAGGCAGGTGAATGCGGACAAAATTATAGGTAGGGTAGCCAGTACGGATGTGTTATTAAACAGGTTATTGCAATTAAAGAGAAGTCAGACAACATCTGGAGGTATCAGGACACGGCAGCATCTTCCACAGGATGGTTTGACAGGCATACAAAGTAGAAGAGCAACACGGTCATGGAGGCTTGGATCAAGGTTCCAGGAAGCTACTGAGGGCAGCAGAATAGAGCAGGATCAGATTCCTAGTAAAGAGGCCCCCGAGAGGCTACTGTATGAATCAGGAAAGTAGATGTTTAAGTCACAATGGAAATTTTCTCTCTCTCTCTCTCTCTCTCTTTCTCTCTCTCTCTCTCTCTTGTGACGATTCAGGGTAAGAATAAGACATAGCGTACACTGTTACTATTACCTAAGAACCCTTCTGGGACAGAAAAGCCACTGTGTTTATTCTTTGGATATCACCAACTCCTTGGCCAGCTAGTTCCTACCAAACCTATCCTGTGGTTAACCAATTTATGTGTTCTGGGCAAAGGAAGAAAATTAAAAGTAACATATATGGAATGTTGCTTAGCAATCACCTGCCGTGTGTGGAAGTCCTCGGCTCAAATTTCCAGAGCAACAAAAAGGAAGAAAAAGAAGACAGTTTGGAGAGAAATTATTTATAATAAAAATTGCTCCAATGATGGCCATTTGGATGTTTAAATGCTGTAATTATCAGCGTTTACATCTCAGGATTCCTGCTACTTAGCTGACTTACCAACTTAGAAATATGGTAATGATGGTTTCTTTTAAAGGCCACTGCGATGTTGTATCCTTTGATCAATGCAAATTGACACTGAAGCCAACGAAATAAACAGAGTGGAGGGAGACAAAAAGATAATGATAAGTACAGGAAACAAAGAAAATAGAAGTGGAGAATGTTGTTCCTCTCCTATAAGCGGCACACCACAAACACACACCTGCCCAGCAGCAGGTACACAGCAGAGACCAGCAGGATTAAAGCAGCCACATGCTACTCTTACAAGAGCCCCAGGCTGCAAGCTATCTGGTGTCAGACAGCGCACTGTAGACAACATATCTGTATGAATGTTTCTTTTCTCCTGTACACTATTTGCTTTCGCCTAAATAAGCTATTTAGGGATAGATCAGTCAACCCTATTACTTTCATGTGCTATGATCCTAAAAGAAAAAAATGTATAATAGGAAAAGAAGCAGAGACCTAGCATATCAAACCAGGTGGTGAATGATACCAGAATCAGCCCTGAGGTCCTGCAGGAAGGCAGAAGGAAAAGCTCGATATGCCTTTTCCCAACCAGCCAGCTACAGTTGTAGAAGTTGTCAGGAAAAAAAAAAAAAAAAAAACGAGGAGGAGGGGAAAGGGGTGTCTTGTTTTCACTGTCTGTCTCCTTTTTGCTTTTGACTTCCAAAGGTAAACTTGAGGACAGAACCTGTGGTCTCGTTAAAAAGCCATCTGGTACCTTTGGAAAAGCCCGGCAGGCAAAGCTTTTCCATCCTTGTCCCAGGGTAGGTGTTTAGGACGTGAGGACAAACAAGTAGAAGACAGGTAAAGCAGCATTTTAATTTGCCTGCTATAGACGCCCAGAGCTGTCTCTGAGCTTGACTGAAAAGAAAGCTGGACCTGTTGGCTGTTTGGAAGTTGCTATCCTGTCTGTCTGTCTGCAAAGCTGGCTGGTTCACGGGTAGTGACACCCTGACACCAGGACTCACACCAGGGAGCTAAATAAAGTGGTAGTGCTCTCTGAATATACAAACAGGGATCAATCAGGGGTGTCCACCTTGGTGCCCTGCTGCTCTAGGTATTTAATGTAGGTCAGATTGCCCGCATATCATTAGAGTCCTTAAAAATAACCGTGCTGATGGGAAACACATTCCAAACAAGCTTCCTGGAGTGGCAGAGAGACGAATTGTTCTTTTAAGCAGCGGAAAGCACTGTTGACAAGGAAGGCAGTAACAACAATTAGGACTACACCTTAAAACCACACTGGAAAAGGGGTTAGCTTTTTCAGGTGCACCCACGTAGTTCCAGAACAACCCACGGTGGGAAACATGATTAGCAGGCTCCAGACACCTTTCCATGCTCGAAGTGAAAACCATCCATCTCCTCTTCCTCCTCTCACACCATAACACTTTTTCATTAGCTCCTCTGACTCTTTCAGCCCCCAAACTAGCCTCCCTTGCTCCCCCTGGGCATTCCTTTCTTCCTTAAAAGCAATCATGTCTCCCCATCTCCCAAACATGCAACTTCTCTGATGGGTCAAACCAAGAAAGGGGGCTCATTATGTCCACCCTTCTACTAAGAAGATGCTTACACCAACAGGCCAGTTAGATAACCTTCATTTCCATGTTAATGTAAACATCTGTGTTTTCCAATAGTCCTAGGTGACCCCTATGAAAGGGTCATTTGACCCCAAAGGGGCAGGACTCTCAGGTTAAAAACTACCTGTCAAGTTTTATGCCCTCTCCTGCTGTTTAACCACTCTACACTGTGACTGACAACAAACAAGGCTTCAGAATGTACCTTAGACTCGGCCCCTGTTTGCCAGAGTACAGCTGGGACTGGTTTCAGAGCGCTTGTGCGCACGCACATGTGTTCACATAAAAAATAACAAAGTTTTGTTTAAATAAAAATGGACTAAGATAGCTCAGCCTGGGTCATAGACACGCTGTATGCGCTATGGAATCTCATGATGTTAATAATGCTTTACAGAGTTATACTTCTCTTCTTTCAACCCTGAACGTGAGAGTAAAATAATAAGGCTTCATTCTAATAGAGACTTTAGATGCACATCAAAAGGGATGTCATGGACACACAGGGTTATACTAAAAATAAACCACAGAAGCTTCATTTGGAGAAGACTCCTTGGGAGGTGCTGAGGCATGGTCCTGAGATGCACTAAGTAGTGGAGGCACGGTGTTCCAGCCCCTCCATAGACTCATGTGTCTGAACACTTCTTGCCTAACTCGTGGCACTATTTAAGGATGTAGAATTTAGGAAATGGAACCTTGATGGAAGAAGTGGACCAAAGAGACAGACAGAGTCTCTCTCTCTCTCTCTCTCTCTCTCTCTCTCTCTCTCACTCACTCTGTGTGTGTGTGTATGTTCTGTAGTACAGCTGACTCTACTTCCTGTTCACTCTGCTTCATGACTACTGATAAAACAATGTGAGTTTTGGCTCCTGTAGCCAAGCCTTCTCTAGTATGGAAGGCATGCCCTTGAACTATAAGCTAGGATAAGTCCCTTCCCCTTTAAAGAAAAAAAGAAAGAAAACATTTAAAAATAAATAAATAATAGTACTGGAAAGATGTGTATCTCAATCAGTGCTCTGTGGTGGGGGCTGAGAGTCTTCCAAACAAGAGTAGCTTAGGGAATGGAGGACAATACTGAGCTAACCAGGTATCCTCGTATATCCTCCAGGCCACAAACAGTCGTTCTTCTTTCCATAGCTTAGGGTTGAGGAGTCTCTTTGGGGAATCCCCCTTTTTTTCCATCTTGGAGAATCATGAACAGCTAGAGACCATCTGTGTTTAGACTAGACCAGCTCTGGAAACTCAAGTGGGTTCTTAAATTCTTTATTTTTAAGCTACTACTGCATCTGTGTGATAGCCTCCTATGGCTTAAGTACTCACCTGTGCTGAGAACAGATGTAAAGGACTTAGAGGGACTTGGTGACTTCTAGATGGTCTATGACAAAGTACTAACTTGCTTTTATGTATGTCATTAACTTTACATGTGCATCTATTTTCAAAAGT
This sequence comes from Mastomys natalensis, assembly GCA_021653895.1. Lineage (NCBI taxonomy): Eukaryota > Metazoa > Chordata > Mammalia > Rodentia > Muridae > Mastomys > Mastomys natalensis. The sequence continues at coordinate 252,937 of JAJTUV010001233.1, forward strand.
TATGGATATGTATGTGAGCATCTGTACACACGTATGTGTACAGTAGATACATAATAGATAATAGTGATCAATAGTAAATTGATAGATGATGCTAGTGAGCAGATAACTGACATGATCAGCAGATAGATGGAAAAGATAAACATGGAAAGACACAGGTACACAGATGAGTAATAAACAGATATGACACTTATACACTGAATCTTGACCACCTTATAATTTATACATCGGAGCCCTAACTGCTGACACTTGAATGTGACTACATTGGAAACATGTGAGTTAAATGGAGGCCATCTGATGGATATCCTGAAAGAGACGGGAATACACAAGGGTACACACACAGAGGGACTACATGTGAGCAGACAGCAAAAGGGCAATTATCAGAGAGCCACAGACAGAGGCTTGTGCCAGGGTCTTCCCTTATGGCCCTCAGTGGAGAATGCATGTCAGTTGTTTAAGCTTCCCCCAACCCTGCCTGTGATATTTTATAGTGCAAGCAAACTTATGTAAGTCCTGAATTAATTTGAGGAAAACACTGTTCTCTTTGATGAATTAAACTGTCATTAGAAACGAAATTGTCATTTAACTGAATTAAACTGAATTTGAAAGTCCATTATTCCTGACTTATTTTATCCCAATCATTCTTACGTTAATAAAACAATAAATATACTTTTGAAAAGAAAGTATCATTAATCCACCCTCTTCCGTGCCACTTTCAACAGGTACATTAAGTTCCCACGAAAATGTGCTAAGGAGTCCCTGCTCTAAAGTTAAAATTAGGAGAAAGTTCAAATCAAAACACTGTGAGCTTAACCATGAGAGACTTAGTGGAGATCAAAACGTCCAGGCCTGTACACTCTAGAATTCAGACTTATATATGGAATTGTTCCCACCCCTGCTGATCTTCAGCTCTCAAACACACAGACACACATGCACACAGGCATACATAGAGGAAGACAGACAGACACATGCACACAGTCATATGCATACACACACACACACACACACACACACACACACCAGTAGAGGGCACCATGACAGCATGATGACATAGAAAACAAATACAAAAGTATCTTTAAGTAAAAAGTCTCAGGACTGGAGAAATGGCTCAGCCTATATTAAGAGCACCCAGGATCAGTTTCTAGCACCCATATGGCAGCTCACAACTGTCGTCTGTAACTCTAATTCTAGAGGCTCCAACACCCTCACATAGACATACATGCAGGCAAAACAACAATTCACATGAAATAAAAATAAATTTTAAAAGAAAACAGTCTCTGTATAGTATAGGAGCCCGAGCTGAGCACAAAATTGGTCCTCAAAGTTTCTGCCCTTTTTCTTCTATCTCCAAGCTTTCCAGACTCTGATCTTCTCTTCTCTAAAGAACCGGTAGACATGAAAAGTTTCCTCCTTTGGGATTGAAATACTTCATTTTGCAGGGAAGCCCCTTAAACAAAAAGGTAAACAAATCAAAATAGTTTTAGGAAGTCCCTGAAACTAACTAGATTCATCAGCTCCCCTCCCTACTTTCCAGAGTAAACAATAAAAGATAGGCGCTACCCTCAGACCCTAGAAAGCTAAGCTGCAAAGACTGGAAGAAGCAGAAAACACCTGAGCTGCCTTGAAAAAAGTTTAGATCAGGGTTGTGTGGGAAGGACACTCCAGCCCCTTGAGCTGCCTACAGGCTGTGCAGTGTGCTCCAGGCTCCCAGCTTTGCAAGCCATCACCCGTGCTGGAGTGGGTCTTGGTGATGTGTTTGAGTTACTTCTGCTCCTATAAGTAATCCCTCACCCATACTCTTGTAAGTAACCCCAATAAAACTCATTGGTTCACTGAGTTGCACTTTGGTGGTATCCATACTTTGGTCTATTGTGGGCTCCCTAGCTGGGGTTGGTAGATGTATGTGTTCCATCTCCCTGAGAAGAGTTTTGTCACACAACGGGAGCAGAGCACCATCTCTACTCTACTATGGTACCCTGCCCAACTACCTTAGCACATGGGATCTCCTCCCTTTTCTCAAATTCCATGAGGAATTACTTGAATTTCTTACTCGTGAGAGAGTGTGGTGGTTTGAGTGAGGAATGTCTACCATAGAGTCAAGTATGTCTCCAGTTGATATTTTCACTGGGGAGATCTGGCAGGTACAGTCTTACTAGAAGATGTATGTCACTTGGTTATACTACCTCACTCAGCTGGGAGTTTGTTCTCTCTACTTCCAGTCTTCTGTTAAAAACAAAACTCCTAAGGGGGAAAAAAAAGATGGAACTCCTGCCACTGTGTCTACTACTTGCTGCCATGGCTCCCAGCCATAATTGATTCTTATTGTAAGCCCAAATAAACTCTTCAAGTTGTTTTTGGTCATAGTATTTTATTGTAGCAACAAAAAACTAGCTAGCAGGGAGAGTATGAATTCAACTCCAGGATGAGCCTGTTGTTTACCAAGTACCCATGCTGATTTATATGCTGTAGTTCTCAAACACTGGAGCCAGGTGAAATAAAACTTTAAACATAGGCCATTTGTGTGGCCCTGGGGAAGCACTCTGTACGTTTTTAATTATTGGAGTTTTTGAAACATTTGGCACAGACTATAGTAAGTGGAATAAGCTATTCCTTAAATCACTTGGAAGGTAACTTGTCAAAAGTAGCTTAGTTTATATTTCTCTCCAGTTGTATCCATCTCCAAACTGCACACATCACTCCTACAGCCCTGAGGCAAATTGTTCTGTTGACAGGTGAGTACAAGGGGAAGGACCGGATCTTGTAACTATAGGAGGTTGAGACAGTGCAGCAGAAGCGCTCAGACACAAGGACCAGCTTCTTGGTCTGGTGTTCTAACTGGAGAGTTGGGCATTGCTAACTTTCTCCATTTGCCTGGCCTTCAGCCACCTTAGTGAAACTGCTGATAAGAAGCAAGTCAGCGCCTGAGTGAGCAAGGGCGGTGCTGGCTTCCAGCACCCTGCTGATTCATCTTACAGGTACGACTTGACCGGAAGGGAGCAGCTAGAAAGTAGTGTCTGGCACGTGTCTGAGGGGCCCCAAGTCTCCAAACATACATAGCTCATCTTCTTTGGGTGTCACTGACTCAGACTTGATGGGCTGCTTTCTATGGTAGATAAGTAACTGCAGATAGTAAACATAAACATCTATGTGATTGTCCATGGAGACCATCATCTTGCTTCTGGCACCCCAAGCTCAGCCTCAGATTCCCAGGAATACAGGTTAACTCTCCCTGTACCATTAGGCTGTGTAGAAATTTGAAAATATTGACATAAATATGACACAGGCTTGCTGTCCAGAGCTTCATGTCAAATGTCTGTTTTTTTTCCGTGGAATCATGTTAACATGTGTGGGTTTCAGGGGAAGAAAGGAAAGGTTTATGGTCACATTCTCTTACGTTTCACTTCATGTCTCTTTCTTGACTCACCAAGCACCGTGAGTCCACCTGTGGGAAGCAGCTGTTACAAGGACATGTGTGAGGAAAGCAAATGCACCCTTGAGGAGATGATTATTTGAAGCATGTAAATCATTTTCACCTGAAGGTTATGACATTTTAGTAATGTCCTCTAGTCAGGGAAGTAATTATATAGGTCTTGGTAGCAGAAGCCACAATTAAACCCATGTTTAACTTGAAGCTTTAACATCTCACAAAGAGATTCACAACCTCTGCTTTTTCACTCACATCTAAGCAGCATTATCACGGACTGAACAAGCATGCGCACAAGGAAGGGAAGCAGAAGTTAACATCTCACGTGCTTTCTCCTTCTTTCTAGTAGGAATAAATACTTTTCATACTCCAGTAGAGAAAGAAAAAAAAAAAAAAAAGAGAACACTTTGTACCTTGGCATAAATCAAAAAATTAACAGTATTGAGAGCTTAGGAGTTAGACGGACTCCCGGTTAGGCAGACAGACCAGGAGCAGGACCATGCCTAGCTAAGGAAGGTGGTAAGTTTCTTCAGCCTCCTGACTTAAAACAAAAGCTGGGCAGCTTTTGTGTCCCACCCTCAGGCCCCCTGCTGATGGACTGGTTCAACAAGTTCAAGGCTAGATCAGGACGTGTCACTCAACACTCACTAACCAACCAACCCTGAAGGGGGAGGGGGAATATATCTCAAATTTCTCTGCTGCCCCCTGTTATGCTTCAGATTTTGCCTGGCAGAGAAAATTAACTTGATCCAGACCCCAGGCACCTAGACTTTGTCAGTATCATCTTAGATGGACGCTAATTCTAATTTTCCCTCCAAATGAAATCTTAACTGTGTTCTACCTCCTAAGGAAAACACACCTCCACCTGTCCTACCCAGTTGTTTGCTATGCTGCTGTCTGAAGAAAAGTCACAATTTTAGGAAAATGAAATTCATGTGAAAGTCATTTTCAACCACAAACAATGCACAAATGCACACTTGGTACTGTCCATAATTTTGCAGGGTACTTCTCTTCATGTGTTTATTTAGGCTCTTGAGAGCGTGCTCTCTCTCGCTCTCTCTCTCTCTCTCTCTCCCTCCCTCTAAATTCTGATAAGCCTCTCTTTTCAGTGGGAGTCTCTGAAATACTGGCTAAGGAAGTTTTTTTTTTCCTAACTGCTCCCACATCTAAATCTTCCTCCATCAGAAGTAAATGGAGCATCAGACAGACAGCTTGCTACTCTTTCCCATTCTAAACCAACCATAAAAAACAAAACCAAAAAAACCCTCATATTCTGAGCAGCCTCATTTGGTGAGACCTGCCCAAGTATTTGCCTGGTTTTGTTTCCCAACACCCTTTGAATAGACTCACCTTTCCTGCCTTTCACCACAGAGTATCTGGATCTTCTACTCACACAGCCACTTCTGAGACCCAAAAGAACTGCAGTGCCCACACAGGAAGCGCTGGCCTCTCACTATGCTTCTTCTGGGATCAGGAGAACATTTCTCTTTCTCCATCATTTGCTGAGCTGCTGGACAATTTCTCACCCATCCAAGTTCAAAGCAAGAAGACAGGACTTCCCTGGCTTAGTCTCTGAGCTGCTCAGTGACACCTGTCTTCTTTCTGGTGGCTCTCCCTGCTCCTGTGCTGTCACTCTCCAGCTGGTCCCAGGAAATGTTCAAACATCCTTTCCTCACCAAATCTGAACATGGTGGGTCTATTCAGCTACCCATGACATCTAGTGAATTGCATGTTCAGAAGGCACATATGCAGGTTCAACCGATCTCTTTGAAGACATCTCTTCAACAGCCTCTTCTCTCAGTGCTTATATTATTATTCATCTTTTATGTCTTTGTGGTACTGGGGATGGAATACAGGGTCTCACTTATGGTAGGCAAGTGTTCTGTCACTGAGCTATACCATCCATCTGGCACTCACATGTTGTCTCTGTTTCTCTCTCCTATGTGTGTGTGTGTGTACATACATGTGCGTGCAAGCATGCATGCACATATTCTGCAGTTGCTTCTGCATATACATGCTTATATGTGTGGAGGTCAGAGCTCCATGTCAGGCGCCTTCCTCTATTTCTCTCCACCTTTATTTTTCGAGACAGAGTCTTTCATTGAACCTGAAGCTCACTGACTGAGCTAGACTGACCAATCAATGAGCTTCAGGGGCACACCTATCTCTGCCTCCACCTTGACCCTGAGAACTAGGGCTAAAGGCATGCACTGTTGCACCCAGCCTTTCCTGTGGATTCTGGGGATCCAGACTCTGGTCCTCATGTTTGCCAAGCAGGCATCTTGCCAACTGAGCCATCTCCCCAGCTCCATCTTCTCATTCTTGGAGTGGCTAGTGTGCACCTTCATCAGAAAGCTTACCTTGGTGCCCTCACTTTATCTATGGTCACATTTTTGTGATCAGGTGATAATTTCTGATTGTTTTTCTTCTTACTTCCTAACAGAATTGAATGTGAGCACTGGAAAACAAAATCGAGCTTGCCTCTAATCCTATGGGGAACCCCTCTTCTCCACGGTCCTGACCGCCGATCTTACGTATGCAGCCATCTCCTGCTCATTAGCTATCTCAGGACTGGCTAAAATGCTGGCTATGACTCTTCTTTGCCAGGTTATTGTCTGTTCCTCAATCCTTGTCTCAAGCTTCCTTCCTGCAGATTCTTTGATGTGGCCCCATCCCGTCAATATGTGCTGTTCACATTAAACATGGAGTGGAGTAGACCCTGGGCTCCTCTGATCCTGTACCACATGGAGGGAACAGGTAATGCTGGTTACATGCCTAGCTCTAACCTCAGATCTTCTGTCTATTGGCTCTTACTCTTGGTACCTTATTCCTCTGCATCTCTGTCTCTTCATTTGTTAAATGGGCATAGTGATGATTACAGTCCTATATAGTGGAATTATTATGGGTATTGAGGTAAATTTCAAACACTTCTATCATCCTGACATCTGAAAAGCCCCACACAAATGTACATAAGGAATGGCATGTCTTTATCAATGAAATGCAAGGCTGGTCTCTAGGCCTCACTTAGCTGGCAGACTACTGAAACCCCGGGGATATCTATCACATGAATGTAGCTCATCAGGGAGGAACTATCCTATAATCTCATCTCATCTCTTCTCTTCCTACCTCTGCCTCTTCCCCCAGCTCTTTGAGACAAGGACCCATTGTGTAGCCCACGATGGCCTCAAACATATCCCCATACTTTAGTCTCCTAAGCAATGGAATTTACAAACGTATGCAATTCATCTTACTCTGTGTGTGTGCGCGTGCGAGTGTGTGTGCACGTGTGTATGTATGTGGAGAGACATATGCATGTGTATGAATGCTTGTGTGGGGAAGCAAGAAATTGATACTAGGCATTGTCCTCTATTGCTCTCCACCTTTTTGACACAGAATCTTTCTCAAATCTGAAGCTCAGTGATTCACAAAGACTAGTGGGTCAGCAGGATTACAGCCACTACATCTGGCATTTTTAATGTGCACACTGGGGATCTGAGTTCAGGTATCACGCTTCTCTGGCAAGTATTCTACTAACCACATGATGTGTACAGTGCCCAGGGAAGCCAGAAGAAGCATCAGATCCTCTAGGATTGGCATTATGGACAGTTTGGGTGCTGGGACTTGAACCCAGGTGCCTTGGAAGCGCAGCCAGCACTCTTAACCACTTAGCCATCTCTCCAGCCCTTCATCTTCTATTTTAAAACTGTCTCTGAACCTTAATGTAGAACTAGGGCTTCAACCTGACGGTCACAAAATTCTAGGATTAGTATCTTTTGCAGATACATTTCCCCTCAGATCTGTAGTTACTGCAGCTTTAATCAACATCTCCCACAACAATTTATCTTTGTCAGAGTAAGTGGCACTAAGAAGGAAAAGGCATGGAGACAGAGCCCTACTTACTCACTTTACCCACGCCCCCACCCTTGCCCTCGCCTGTTGTTTGATACAGTAGGAAGCTGTCTTTTCAAGATTCTGCAAAGCCAGGTACACTTTATATTATCTACGATGGTAGGGTAGGTGACTCCAATGTATCTGTAGGTCCTCTGATGTGCAGGAATAACAGTCACTTTGCCCTGAGACTAAAGGAGACAGACCTATAGGAGGAAGCACCTCAGGGACTTGCAGATCTTTCAAATCCAAAACCATTCAGATTTTTTGTTTGTTTGTTTTTGTTTTTCGAGACAGGGTTTCTTTGTGTAGCCCGGGCTGTCCTGGAACTCACTCTGTAGACCAGGCTGGCCTCGAACTCAGAAATCTGCCTGCCTCTCCCTCCCAAGTGCTGGGATTAAAGGCGAGCGCCACCACGCCACCACCGTCTGGCTACCATTCAGATTTTGATGGACTCTGAGTTGTCAAAAGTCCCAGTATCTCCCAGCTAATAGAAACTAGGAAAATGTGAAAATGATGTCATTTGCATAGACCCTGAGTGAGCAGAAGTGGGTCGGCCTAGAGGGCAGGCATTTAGACTGAGAATGTAGCAACATCAGGATGAACACGGAAATAACATGCTCAGGAATGCACGTGCACAGAGTGCTCGCACAAGTCGATCGCAACTCTAGCTCTCCTAAGTGCTAAGTCTTCCCTTCTATTGAGCTCCATGTTTTCAAAATGCTGGCTGCCACCCACTAGGCTACCATCATTACCTTAATGACTCATCATTGGTAGAAGCATGGAGAGGGCAAGCCTTCATCCACAACCCTGTTAGCCAGAAATTCCCTCGCGGAATGCTTTCCTGGGTGGTCCTGAGCGGTCTTTTAAAAGCCTTTGTTCTGGGAGGTGATGTTTCCATCTTTTGAAAAGTCTCCTGGCTCTATTCCCCTCCCTCACACCTGTGCCGAGGTGACTCTAAAACGCTTTCACTGTTACAGGGTGCTGGCTACTCAAGCTTCAAACTGCCCCTTTCGGACTTCAAGACCTCCCCAAGCAGTTTGGGCAGGCCTCTACCTTCCCGAAGGAGCTAGTTATCCCCGCCCCACCCCCTACCCGATCAGGTCAGCATCACCGCTCCAATTATCAGATGCAGGTCTGACGGGATGGATCCTCACATACTAGGCCATTCTCTCGTACCTGTTTTTATTGTTGTTGTTGTTGTTGTTTTGCTGCTGTGCTCCCCGCCTGGAATCGCAGCGTTAGTTTACAGATCTCTCTCCGCCCCCATAGTTAGCTTGTGGAGTCGGGTTAAAAAAATGTACTTAGCTCTCTCCTCTTTTTCACCTGTGTGCTGGAAATACTGCTACTTACTTGGGGGAGGGGACAGTTCGTAAGGATTAATTTATGTGTGGCAGTTCCTCTCTCTCTTCCCTGGATTGCCAGGGACACCTTCTTCCAAGCTTCTTTTGCTCTCAAAACATTCCCGATTGCTTCATCGTTGCCAGATTAAATCGAGTACAATATCCGGGGCTCCATGTCATCTAAAGCTCTGTGGGAACCGAAGCATCAAAACAGTTTTCTGTCGCACTTGCTCTCAGAAGGCCTTCCCCGGTTCAGTACACAGAACAGGGCAGAGAAAAACGCAGGAGGGACTTGGAACTGCAGCCTCACGGGTAAGGTGACCCACCACCCGCTGGCCCCCAATTTGAACAAACCTGTCAGTGCAGGTTAGTTCCGAGAAACAGACTCACTGCAGGGGGCGCGCATCCTGGGGCTGGGGGGACCACACCCTTGGTCTGGAGGTGCAGGTTCCCCAGCCCCTGGGGCTCTATGGAGGCGCTGCGGAGGCCTGCCGACCCTGATGGCGGCGGGAAAGTTTCTCACCTGAGGCAGAGGGTGTGGCTGGGTCGTGGTGCCCTGCGCCCCCTGGATGCTCAGCTCAGCCCGCAGAGCTATATCCAGGATCTCCTGACTCCTCGGGCCAGAAGGGCTGACCTCAGCAGCAGGGCAGGCTTCGAACTTGAGAGCCCTTCAAAAGGCCAGCAAGCTGCTCTAGGTACGGTCTGAACCCGGATAACTCTTTCCCACCCTTCTCATCTTCACCTACTCCAATCCCAACACGCGTGCAGACTGAAAGGCACCCGGACCCCAGGCTAGCCCCACACCCCGTCTTGCCCCGGGTTACCGCAGGCTTTACACGGTCCAGCTCCTCCGGTGCGCGAGCCTCACCGCCGCCGTGCCGCCGCCGCCGCCAGTGGCCGGAGCTGTGCAAGTCGCTGCCTGCGCCGCGGTGCGGTGGAGACACGCGCTCGCGACCTAGTGGCGGAGGCGGTGCTGGGCACAGAGGCTGTAGCTGAGCTCCTGAGACGCCTCCCCAACCTTAGAGATCCTCAGGAGTACCCACCCCTCCCAGTGTGGGTAAGAACCTGCGAAGAGCAAAGGAAAAAAAAAAGATGTCCAGGGATACTTTATCCTCTCCGGCTCTGTAGTGAGTGTCTTAGGGCTTTGGGTACAAGCTATCACAAGCTGATCAAGATGAAATGGGGCCACATGAACAGAGAGGCTTGCCAGTTATTCTCAGCTGTGTGTTCAAGTTCAGCGAGGCTAGAGTCCTACATAACGCGCTGCTTCATTTACTATCTCGGTTTTGAGTGCCTCCTCCAGCCTGTAAATACACGTGTCAAGGGGCATCAAACACCCTCCGGACTGATCCCAAAGAGTTAGCAGAGGGCTGGGAGCAGGCTCAAGTTAACAGCCATGACTCTCTTCTGCATCTGTTTGTTCATCCAGTCTATATCCGGTGCCAAACACCAGCTTTCGGAAGGATACATCTAGTGAAGAGACAGACAATAAACATTACCAGTAAATACAACTAGGGCTATGTGAGTTAAGTGTGGGCAAAAATACAGAAGAAAAGTAGGGCAGTAGGGGAGCAGGGGTGGATGGGTTCAGAGCTAGCCTTACTCTGTAACGAGGAGGTGAGAGAACAATCAGGCTTGCATATGGGAAAAGAACACTGTCATAGAGCCAGGCTCTAAGATGTCCCTTAGCATATACTTGTGGGTGGGTGGGGAGTGGTTTGCAAGTCACAAGTGCCACATGAAAAGGTTCACAGCCATGTCGGTTTTGCAAATTAAAAAAAAAAAGCAAAACTTATAACAGGCAGCAATGGTGCAATACCCTAGCACTCTCAGAGTTAGAGAGCAGTCTGGTCCACAGAAAGAGTTCCAGGATAGCTACACAAAGAAACCCAAGAGGGGAAAGAGGGAGGGAGGCAGAGAGAGGACTGCATGGGAAGGCCCTGCCAGAAAAGGATTCCTGAAAATCATATCTGTGATAGCAGATTCATGGACCTTTTAAAAACGTAGTTTCACTGTTTTTATAGCATCTCTGTGTGTTCTCCTGCCTCATCCGGCAGGCAGCTTGATTCTAAAGGATACACTTTAACATCTGTAGTGAGAGTGGTCTGTGGTTCCCAAGACCTTACACTGACTCATTCCCTTTGCAGAATTCTGTTTCTGGGGTTGTGATTTGTCACCCAAGCAATGGCACCTCTACCTCTGTCAGAGCCTGGGGACACTGCACAGAGCAGCGACAAAACAGAGCTGCCACTGCTGTCACAACTACTGAACAGGCCAATATCCACCTTAGCTGTGGACAGCGTGGGGTGAGGGTCTTTCCCGAGTTAGAGGGCAAAGAGTATACAAGATGGATAGTCCAAGCATGTTGTGCTTGGGGGCAAAGGCAGGTGGCTAACCATTAGTTTCAGAAGCCAAAGCTGCAGCCTCCCAGAAAGCAACATCAGGAGGATAATGAAGCTGAGATGTCCCTCCCAGGTATCTCTAGCTGTCTGTCACTACTGGCACATATCTACTTCTTTCCTCCAGAGTCACATCTTTCCTCTTTTCCCTCTAGATCCATCTCAAGCACCACATCTTTCAGAAACCCTTCCTCGATGCTCTGCTTGGAACTCTTCTATGGAGCGATAAGTTGAAGCACAGGAGTGCGCACATCCCCTTGTGATTGCACTCATCACTGTGTGATTGCGCACGTCCCTGTGTGTTTGCAGTCTCATGCGTGCCACAGTAAGTATGCAAAAGGGAGAGGACAGCCTCAGGCATCTGTTCACACTTCCTACCTTCTTTGAGACAGGATTTTTCATGGGTCTACAGTGCCCTGTCTTACTGTAAAGTGGAATTACAGACACAGGCTCCTTGATCCAAACTCAGGTCCACAAGCTCACACAAGCACTTTACCCAGGATCGCTTCCCTAGCACCATCAATGAATTTACAACCTGAAAGTTGAAACTTCTCAAATAGTACTTTTCCACTTCTTGAGAGTTTAGCGTGCATACCCTGACCCCTCCCAGAGACCTGCTATGCAGCTTCTGTAGGAGATCATGTTTTGCATCCAATGGGTATTTAATGGCTGTGCTTTTATTATAAGCAGCAAACTGATCTGCAAAGCTTTTTCAATTCAAGGAAAGTTAGTAACAAGGCTAAGTTACATGTGTCTTTGTCCATTCTTAAAGGTTGTCCTTTCATAAATGGATGTTGCCCATTCATAAAGGTTGCATTTGTTTGTCTTGAGGTGAATTCTGCTTGCCCCTTTCTGAGATTGGAAAACTAAGGCTTGGGCATCGTTTCCCTAAGTCTACAATTACTCAGTGGCACAGCTGAGATTCACACTCAAAATATAATTATCATCATCGGGAACTCATACTTCCTGTCTTCCAATCATTCATTCATGTGTTCCTTCTACAGATATTTGCAATTATTTGCCCTGCTCTGTTAGATCTGCCAGGAAAATTGCAATGATTAGCTGCTCAACAGATCTTACCTCAAATCTAATAAAAGGGAAAGAGGATCGAGGAAGTAATCAAAACCCATATCATGAACTCGACACACACAGCTCATGCAGAGAGAGCCTAAGGAACTCTTTGTTTCACACCAGGTGTTTGGAAAGAGTGCGAACAGTAAGGACTCGTGAAAGACAGTTAGAAAAGCCTGCTGCACTGACTGAAGGAAATTGCAGAAACTGGAGGAGGAAGCTGTGCAAACCCAGGGCTGGATTAAGTGTGATGAATTGGAGGCTGGCTTGATTGCTGAGGATGGGGTAGGGTGGGAGATGGGGATGGAGGGCAGGGAACTCCGGAGTTGTTGAGAGCAAACAACAGATGAGCCAGGCAAGGCCAATGGGCCCAGATCCAGAGGTCTAGAAATACTTTCGTGGAATACATCATCCTGGAAATGTGTGAAAAGTCGTTATATCTGCGTATTCCTCTCAGAGGAGAAGTCCAGGGCTTTAGCAACTTTTCAAAAGGCTTAGTGGCCAGAAGGTAGGGACATCAGGTTCCTGTCTTGAAACTTAATCTGTGACCAAATAATTGTACCATCAATCAGAATATGCAGGACACCTGGATTTTAGGACACAAGGCTCGGCCCTGTCAGATGTCTTCAAACATGAATACTGCCATCCCTAAACAGAATGGTGGAGCCCTCCAGCCCCTCACCAATACTTTCTAAGTGGGAATGGAGGACACTGCTAGCCAGCCAGCAGGCCAAGAGTCGGGGAGCTGATAACCCAGAACATGTCATGGGGAGGGAGCAGAGAGGAAGACCACAGTTTACTGAGACCATGAGCTACAGTGTTTTGCGCTCTCCACTGCTCCAGCTGACTTCACTAAATGCTAAGTTATGTAACCCCAGAGTCATGCATTCTGATCCCCAGTGCTTGAGACTATTTGGAAAGAGGACCTTTAAAGAGGTGATTAAGTTGGATGAGACCATGTGGTTAAGTCTTAATCCATACAACCAGTGTTCTCATGAGAAGAGCAAATTAATACACAGAGAAACAGTGGGTGGATATGAGCATAGAAGGATGACTATGTGACAGCAATAGATTGCTCATCCAAAGTCAAGAAGCAATATCTGAAACAGCTCTGTCTGTCTGTGGCCAGCTAAGGAAACTTCTAGTCTCTGTGAGGAGATAAATTTCTATTATTAAAGTTACACAGACTATGGTATTTTGTTATAGCCAGACCCAGTAGACAAATGATATCAATTTAAGACTCAAAATAATGTATTTAAGAAACTTAAGATGACAGCCAAATAGCTTTAAATCTCAAGGGCTTGCCCTGTGTGGGCATGGAGTCCTCTACCATTACGTTGCTCATATGCCCCTAAAACCCAGTTGTGGGAATATGGGAATGGAAATCTGAATACAATGTGAGATGCAGGAGTGAAGTGGAAATTTCTGGTTTCTTTGAAAACTCAGTAGTGTCATGTGATGTTTTTCTGGATGCTGTCTTGTAAGAGGATGTTTTGCTGAAGTAGACACGTGAGAAGGCACATGATGTTTTTCTGGAGTGGACACTTGAGAGGGTGTGTAATGTTTTGAAAGAATATAAATATAACCACACAGACAGTGAGGGGATGCTCTTGCATTGCTATGAATTGCTATGCCTTGCAACACTTCACTGGTCTTCACTTCATAGAGAGAAATGCACCAAAGAACTTCTCATGGTATTCAAGCTGATTCTTGCCGTTTCCCTTGACTCATTCAAATTGCAGTTTCTGCTAGATCTGCTGCTACTGACTCTTGTTTGGTGTTTGCTATTGGACTGGACTGCTGATGTCCTGACAATAAAGATTGGAATTGTTCCAAAGAATTACTTCTAAACAGGTCCACAACCTTTTCCTATTAACCGTCTCTCTCTGCTACCTCTGGTTGATGGGTTAGAAGGGAGGTTGAAGCATTAACGAACCCTAATTAAAGCGGACTTTGAAAACTCTAAGCCTCCACAGCAGTGGGGAGATGGAGTAGTTGAAGCAAGGCATTAGTGGAATTGGTCCCTGGAAATGGAAGTGATAAGAAGGCTGTTGTCTGAAAGAGCAGCTAGGGACACAGGAGGCGAACAAGTGGGTAGAATGTACATGGAAATGGGTAACAAGGAAAAGGACAAGGATCTACGATGACGATCATAGCCATAAGCCTTGGCACAGGGGTCAAACGATGGGAACTGGAGCCAGACTGTTGCTGGTAAGAAACTGGTCATGTGATCACAGGGTGCCCTTACAAGGAAGCTGGAAAGAAAGAGGAGGACAGGACCACAGGCCTAAGGAGAGCCATGGGATATGGAGGGCTGGTCATCAAAGCTAAGTCATCTTACTAGAAAAACTGATGGCAGGTCTTCCAATACAGACGCTAAAGTCCTAGCCTTAGTGTATGGCCATAGTTGGAGCTCTTTGTGTTTGTTGGTACCAGGGGCAACGCTAGAGACACATGCTGTAGGTACAGCCAACACAAAGAGTAAATTAATGAGATGCAAAGTGTCCGGCTGTGATGCTCTTGGTTAGCCTTTACTATTTGAGGGTTTTGTTTATTTGTTTGTTTGTTCCCCTCTTCATATTAGAGACAAACATTTTTTAAAGATGGAGAACATCTTTTTACAAAGGAATAAGGAATCTGAAGACAGAGTTGAGGGAGAAAATAATTGCTGAAATAAGATACTAGACAAAGGGATAAGAAAATAAATCAAGAAAATGCTGCAGGAAGAATTGAACATCCACTTATTTATTCATTCAGTGCTGGGTATTATGTAGTGCCCTTCTGGAGATAAGGAACTTCTTCTCAGAGGTGAGGTAGATATGAAAGAATGCATCCAGTTTGTTCCTTTCCATTTGCTTAAGATGATACCATCTCTTCAGAAGTTTCTTTCATGGAGAAATAATAAAAACCAGCAATGAAGCACATCAGAGATGTTTACCTAAGCATCCAAGTAAACAAGCATGGTTTGGAGACAGAATGAACCTGGAGAAGACCCAGAGGCATCACTGCAGAGGTAGAGAGAAGATAAGGAAAGGAAGTAGAGAGAAAATGGGATGAAATGGGCTCTGCTTCCCGCTGCTGGCAGGGAACAGCTTGCAGCTCTTAGGATGCCAGAATCAGAGACTCATTGTTGGCTAGAGACTTGAGGTGGCATGGTTTGTTTTCCAATTGATTAGTGTCGCGTCCGCCTTGGCCAGCAAGTAAGACGCGACACGGTAGGATCCTTCTCAGTCAGCTTTATTCCAGGAACGACTCTTGACATAGGGATGGGGAACTGGACGGGGGACCTGGACCGGGAAGGGAAGGGCCTGGACCCCAAGCAGCAGAAAGGAGCTGCTTATATAACTGCCCTAGGCGGGCTGGGTGATGTGTCCTCCCAGGATAGGTTAAGCTGCCAATACCTTATTAGCATAAGCCCGCTCCGAAGGGGCACGAGGCCGACGCATGCTCAAAGGACTTGTTTACCAGTTTCTGAGCTGGCCATTCTGGAAGCCAGCTGCTTACATTGTCAGGTGCTGGTCATACGACTTTGTAACTGTAAACACGGCTGCCTACATCTCCCCCTTAATTATTTATTAAATTTGAATTAGGTTACCTCTGGACCCTTCAGACCTTAGGCATCCCACACCCAAGCATGCTTGAACTCATTCATTAGGTGTTTGGAGTGAGGCGATTGAAAGCACACCTAGAAAGTCGCTGCTAGCGCAGCAGGTCAGCGGTGGAAAACAGAGGTCCGAGCCCTTGTGCAAAGTGAAGGCATTGTGATGGGAAAGTTTATATTTCTGCCATACCCGCCTTCGTGCCTTTTTTCAGGGAGAGGTACATTTGGCACAAAACCTCTATGCACTCGGACATGCTTTCAGAGAATCTATCTCAAGATTGAGAACATCTCCAGTCGAGGCACTCCTCGTACTCCCCGCTTCAGAAACATTGAGGTGATGCTGTAGCCTCATGAGTGTACACCTTTGGCAATGGTCAAGATGGTCAGGATCTAGGGATTATGCCTGAATGGCCATTACCGGGTCCAGAAGGCTCCCTACCTATGCCTCCCTAAGGGAGGCCAGCCAAATACCTGGGGGAGTGCCTTCCTCCATGGCAGTCAGCGCCTGGTAAACAACAACCTTATGTCCTGCATGGTCATGGCACAAATGACACAGAAACCAAAGGCAGAAACCACATCCTAGGAGAACAACAGCTCCCCAGATAAATACTCCCGCTCATTCTTTAAAGAAAATTGAGGGCACCCTTGACCCAAGTGGTGAGCCCCTCCAAAGTAAAGGGATCCAGGCGGGTGCCATTCAGGGTAGCGATCTGCAACAGGAGCCTCCTGGATAGGTCCTCGCCTTCCTTCGACCGATTTCCTTTCAGGTACTCAGACAGGAGGCGACTCTGATTGAGAGACTGAGAAGAGTTATATACCAAGGGAATAATATACAGTCCCCTGAGAGAGGAGACGCAAGAGAGCTGAATAGGTTTATATAGGTTAGCCAGCAGGAAGTGCATTTTGAGCACAAGAAGTAGGGAAAAAGGTAAGGAGGACCGGGGAGTTAGAATGGACCGGCATAGGCACTGGCCAGGTGCGTGTGACGGCCCACAAAGGTATAAAGTCACCCGGTATCCAACGCATATCCCTCTTTTATTTTAATGCCTCTTGCACGCATTAGTTCTTTTAAAGCACTTCTCACGGGGCGCAATGGTGAGTTCCCCATGGTTTCACTTTCCTGATTTGATGCTTGCCAATACCCCAGAGAAAACACAATTACAACACCAAGACAGACCCACACCAAACAAACACAAACACAAAAAGCAAACACTAACATGATACTTCTAAGGTCTCTCGTGATTCAATTGCCACTTTACCATGGACCTATGACCACGGACCTTATGACGCCGCTTCTGCGGACCTTGTAACGGCCCTATCCACCGGGTACTTTCTGTGACGCCGCTTTACCGCGGACCTTGTGACGGCCCTACTCACTGGGCACTTTCTGTGGCACCGCTTTACCGCGGACCTTGTGACGGCCCTACTCACTGGGCACCTTCTGTGACGCCGCTTCACCGCGGACCTTGTGACGGCCCTACTCACTGGGCACCTTCTGTGACGCCGCTTCACCGCGGACCTTGTGACGGCCCTACTCACTGGGCACCTTCTGTGACGCCGCTTTACCGCGGACCTTGTGACGGCCCTACTCACTGGGCACCTTCTGTGACTCCGCTTTACCGCGGACCTTGTGACGGCCCTACTCACTGGGCACTTTCTGTGACTCCGCTTCACGCGGACCTTGTGCGGCCTACTCCACTGGGCATTTCTGTGACGCCGCTTCCGCGACCTTGTGACGGCCCTATCACTGGGCACTTTCGTGCACGCTTCACCGCGACCTTTGACGCCTATCACGGGCACTTTCTGTGACGCCGCTTTACCGCGGACTTGTGAGGCCCTACTCATGGGCATTCTGTGGCACCGCTCACCGGGACCTTGTGACGGCCCTACTCACGGCACTTTCTGTGCCCTTCACCGCGGACTTGTGACGGCCTACTCACGGCATTTCTGTGGCAATAAATATACTGTACCGCCGTTCCTAGCTGCTGAGTTCTGAATCCAACGAAGGTGAAGTCCTCAGTTTTCCCCGTACGGGCCACCATATGTCGCGTCCGCCTTGGCCAGCAAGTAAGACGCTACACGGTAGGATCCTTCTCAGTCAGCTTTATTCCAGGAACGACTCTTGACATAGGGATGGGGAACTGGACGGGGGACCTGGACCGGGAAGGGAAGGGCCTGGACCAGGAAGGAGATGGAAGGGCCTGGACCAGGAAGGAGATGGAAGGGCCTGGACCCCAAGCAGCAGAAAGGAGCTGCTTATATAACTGCCCTAGGCGGGCTGGGTGATGTGTCCTCCCAGGATAGGTTAAGCTGCCAATACCTTATTAGCATAAGCCCGCTCCGAAGGGGCACGAGGCCGACGCATGCTCAAAGGACTTGTTTACCAGTTTCTGAGCTGGCCATTCTGGAAGCCAGCTGCTTACATTGTCAGGTGCTGGTCATACGACTTTGTAACTGTAAACACGGCTGCCTACAGATTAGGACCTATATCAGCCAGCCCAGGAGGAAGCAGTAAACCAAGGCCTGTCTCTGAGGATACACCACGAACACTTAATGTGTCTGGCCCGGAAAACCTGGCTACATTCCAATGTGTTCAACAGCAAGGCTAGAGCCAACTAAAGGAAGTAGTGAGACAGAAAAACTGTGATGGCTCACAGATCCTAGAATGCATACAATGAGACATTTACTACTCTAACTGGGCTGTTTTCTCTTTAGACTAGGATAATCTATCATCTAGCTAAACCAAAGACAGAAACACACATCGGCACAAAGTGTCAACAAAAGCTACCCAAGGGAACAAAGTCTCATTCCTCAAGGACAGTTTCCTCCTGCTGTCTATGGACTTTCAGAAGTCGAGCAAGAGGGTGAACATTCCAGAAGCCCAAGCTAGACTGTGAGACACACGTGCTCAGTGTCCTCCTGTCAACAGGCCCCTCCCACTCTCTCCCTGCAGTAGTTCCCAGTTTTCCCACTCGAATTTGGAGGTTATTGCCTATTATAATATTTTTCTTATAATTTTTGTCCAAAATTGGGTTTAATTTGCTTAGTCTCGGTTTGCTGTGGGTCTTTTTAAATTAGCACAGTCATTCCCACCTGCAAGGTGTTTCTTTTTATTCTTTGGTTCACGCAGCAGGACAAGATATAATCCAGCAGGATCTTACACACAGGCCCTGTGAATCCCAGGCCTTTCTGTCCGATGCTTGCACATTTACTCAAACTATCCATTTTGCATCTAGACCCACTGTTCTTCTATTACACATCCTCACAGACATCCATGCACAGAGTGTGGCACCACGCAGACAAAACAGCTAATACCTGTTGTGTCGTGTGTGACATTCAGTCAGGAAGATAGAGCTTTGGGAGCTTTGAAATGGCAGTAGAACACATTTAATACACACACACAAATAGAATATACTTAACACACACATGCACGCATGCAGGGTCAGGGAGGGACAGGGAGGAGAAGAGAGGGAGGATTTTTTGGAATGAGTTTCTCTGATTGTGTTTGAATATTTCCTGTCACGTAGTAATGAGGAAACCTCAGGTTATTAGCTCTGGGCTCCTCTACTTTCTGACAGCAAATGGCAAGCAGGCTTGCTTCTCCTGGCTCTTCGCTTCATATTAGTCTTTAAATTGCACCACAGCCAATTATAAGATGCACCAGAACTATTCCAAAATGGAAATGTCAGTTGATTCTAGCTGATATGGTGATTCGTTAGATGGGTGTTTAAGCCCCTGCTCTTTTCTGCATGCCAGCCGGCAGGCTTTGTAGGTGAGCCCTGGCTGTGAAGTGAATAAGGCTATGTCCCCCCACCACCTCGTACTCACCATCCTCATGGAAGGCTTCTTCATTTCTGGTTTGGGCCTTTGCCATTTTAAACATGCACCAATCCAGTAGCAGGCCTCAAACACCACAACAAGAACTACATCAAGAGCCACTACCAAGTAACTAAAGTGGCCTTACCACAGCCAGTGTGGAACTCATCCAAAATGTCCTCCTTGTCCAGCCCTCAGTAGCAGCGAGGCAAGCCCTTACAGCACTTTCCTTTGGGCAGTTGCTCTGACACCTTTGCCACAGTTGTCATCTTTGGTGACCTCTTTGGGACTCCCTTAACTGTTCAACTTTGCATGCACATGCATGTGCACACACACACACACACACACACACACACACACGGGTGTGTAAATACATATATACACGCATTTTAATACGGTGCAGTTTTACAATTAGCTTTGAATAGAAGACAGTAACACTCTGAACTGCTCCACGCTATGCTGAATACTTGGCAAACAAGTGATGCTTATTCAAAGAACTCTTATCATCTCCCCTTTAAGCAAAGGAGGGACTAATGCTTATAAGGTCAGGAACATGGGTAATGTGGTAAAAGCAGTCATCACACTTCTGCCTCTCCCCAGATGATCTCAAAGCTGGCTCTTCACATTCTGGCCCCACTAGAATGCATGTCTTTGTGGAACCAAATATGAAGAAGATGGGTAACAGTGAGATGACACATTATAGATATAGATGTAGATATATATTAAGTGTAGGTGTAGCTGTAGATATATAGATATATGTGTGTAAATATGTGCATAAAATCTCAGAAATATTAAATATACAGACACTGAAGTTGTTAACTCCTGTAAAGATAGCATCAACGTGCAATAGAAGAAAACAGCATCTGTCCTTCTCTGCCACAACGTCACCAATGGCAGGCAGCATTCTCTTAGGCAAGTGTGAGACAAGGCCATTCCACAGTGCCTAGACAGTGCAGCTGTGGTAGCCATAAACTCGACTATTGATTTTTTTCATGTATTGTTAATTTATTGTATTTTATTTTTTATTATATAATGTCTATAAACAACAACTTTATCATTTTTTGACAGAGTCATGCTATGTAGCTTAAGCTGGATTCAAACTGTCAACTCTCCTGCCTCAGGGATTATAGGTGTGCAATGCCAATGCCAGACAAACAAAACCTTTTAGTAGTGCTAATATTTCACTGAGTATGTACCATAATTTACTTAACTCATTCTTGGTAGAGCTTTAGGCAGATGCCAGATTTTTCTACTGTGAACATCTGTCTTAGGTAATGCTGGACATGACAAAATACAAAGTGTTTCGGTGGAACCCTACTCATCCCCTGCACAGGCTAAGAGGCCTGTTTGCTCTCCTTCCCCAACCCTGCCTACAGGGAGAAAATTTGGGCTGACACATCATTTCTCCCTGTCTCAGTGTTTCCAGCTATTTACCCACAAATGCCCTCCCAGGGGCTTAACACTTATTACTTTATACGGGCATAATTTCACAGGTGCCTTGTGTTAGATGAAAACCAATGATGGAAGGGGATGTCTCAGCAGGCCCATGCCAAGGCATCTCTTCCCCCTGAGGGACCAGCCACACGACGGTATAGCATAGAATAGAGTTTATTCAGGGCATGGGGAGGGGAGCCATGAGGGTACATGAGGGTAGTAGAGGGGGAGAGAGAGAGAGAGAGAGAGAGAGAGAGAGAGAGAGAGAGAGAGAGCAGAGAAGTAGAGGAGTAGAGGCCGGTCATGACCATGTGGAGAGAGGGAGAAGGGAAGGAGGAGGGGACCGAGAGAACCTGCAGGCAAGAGCTCAAGAGAGCAAGAGAGAGAGGAGGGGGCAAGCAGCCCCCTTTTATAGTGGGCAGGCGTACCTAGCTGTTGCCAGGTAACTGTGAGGTGGAGTTTAGACAGAATACTAACACCTAGCTCACTCATCTCACCCTGAGCCCCAAACCATAAATTCCCATTTGCTTTAGCCTGATGTCACTGACCTCCACCTGAGAGAGGTTAGTGGACTCATCTGAGAGCTACCTCTCAGTAAACCTGCCTTTAGACATTTGATTTGGCTTCAGTTAACTCATCTCATCAGCAGAGACGCTATGACTAAGTAGTTATTCTCTCTGTCCCTTCATGTTTAACTTACACCTGTCAGCATTTTCTGTACCTGCCGACAAGTGCGGCCAGCATAGTAGAAGACGATACTAGTAAGCATTTTTATTCATTTAGCAATACTTTCCTATCTTATTAACTTATTAGTGTCCTAAGTTTATGAATGAGAAATCATTCCATTTAGTCTAGACACAAGATATCGGAAGGTAGGAAAGGTAGTGACTGCATCCAACACATGAAGGCTGAAGATCTGGGGAGGATTGACTGGTAGCTTTAGGTAGAAGTAGGTTTCACATGAGTGAGAGAAAGTTCTGCTAAGTGGCCCAAAAAGCATTCCCCAGTGGCTATGTTCTGGAACAGGCTGGATACACAAGCATGTGGCAAGGACAGAGTTGAGGGCATTAACGTCACCCTGCAAGGATGGACATCATGCTTTTGTAGATCACTTCCAGCCCAGTGATGCTAGAAGAAATAGAGAGATGGAGATGAAGGAGATGGAGATGATGGAGATGGAGATAGAGATGTTCTTCTGTAAAATAGCAAAGAATCTATTTGCAATAATTTTGAATTGTTTAAATGGAAAGGGCAATTTCTTCTGTTACCATGTGTAGTCAGTCATTCAGTATCTATGTACCATATGTGTATCAAGATCCAGGCGTCCCTTTAGATGACAGGGAGCTAAGCAATACATACCAGATTCCCTTCTAATGGACCCATCTAATGTCTGGCATGTTCTTCAGATCCTTCCAGGGTTTTCTTCATTTGTTTCCATGATGTGTGCATGAGATGAACAGGTTATCCATGCTGTGGATGAAGAAGTGGAAGCTTCATGAGAACACTCATGGAGTGTGGGAAGAAAGAGAAGAGCCTCCAGCGCTCCAGCCTGCCTCATGGGTTGACCGGCAACCCCTGCGTGTGGGAGTTTGCTATCCCCTTAGCACAGCTTCACACGTGTAGAGTGGGAAACAAGGCCTGATTTCCCCAAAAACTGCTACTTTTTTTTTTTAATGTTGCAAATAGCTTAAACCTCAGATGCCGTGCTGGCTACAAGCCTAATATGTTTTATTACTAAGTCATGAGGTTCTTAAAGGCAGATTCTGTATCCCATTCATTCTTAAGAACATCATGTCTGGTGCATAATGCATGTCTGATACTGGACGTTTTATGTGTTTGTTAATTGGTAAGCATAAAAAAAAATAAGATACTACTTTCATATTGTGCTTTTAAAGGATGCTGTTCTCAGAAGTACAGTACAACAGAAATAGGAAGCCACGGTATTTATTGTGCCATCAAAGGAGCAAGACAAATTTGACAAGGATATATGTACTAGTTACAGAAATGTTAGGTATATTGTGCAAACCTGATGCCTTAGGAAAGCAAGGGTCTGGTTTTGTCTTCTTTCCAAAACATTTGAGAACTGTGTATGTTTCTGTTGTTGTTTTTCCAGCACATTTCAGTATTTTCTGCTTAATTAAATTCTGTTCTTTAGTTTTCTAGTACGTCACAAGGCCTTCATAATAATCACCAGCTTGTGCTATGACAATGAGTCACCTTACAGCATTAAGGACATTCTCAGCTCTTGGAAATTGAGAAAGGGAGATGTGATGCATGTTCCTTTGATGGATTTCTGGCAAGTTTCTGTTCAAAGAGAAAAGATAATGAAAAGATGACAGCATTCTGTTTTCCAGTTCTCACCAGCTGAGAAAGACACATACAACTTAAAGCAGAAGTATGTCTTCTCACCAGACATGCTGGCTGTTTGGAGACCCCAGAGCCTTGTTTTAAGAGAAATCAAGCAAAACATGATGTGGTGACTTGAATGACATTCACCTTATAGGCTCATATATTTGAATACTTGGTCTCTGTTTGGTGGAACAGTTTGGGAAGGATTAGGAGGTGTGGCCTTGTTGGAGGAGGTGTGGCCTTGTGGGTGGAGGTGCGTCACTTGGGTTTTGATTTGAGGTTTCAAAAGATTCACATCATTTTAGTGTGTCTTTCTCTGCCTCTTGAGCTGTTGTGTCTCAAGATGTGAGCTTTTAGCTCTTGCTCCCCCATCATGTTTGTCTGCCTGCTGCAAACATGATGCCCCACCATGATGGGCATGGACTTTAACCTTCTGGAACAGTAAGTCCCAAGTTAAACACCTCATTTTATAAGTTGCTTGGTCATGGCATTTTATCACAAAAACAGAGATGCTGATAACAGATCTCTAGCTGGAGAAGGACAAATGGCATTGCTGTAGGAGGTTACCAGAAAGCTTGGGCTACGCTCACCAGACCACCTTGGATTGCGTCTAGTGGATAAACCTGGGATCTGCGAATTCTAGGGGAATTCATCATCCAGGGAGCTATGCAGCTAGCCCAGTCAAAAATTCAAACATTTTAAGACTCAAACTGTCCATTGAGCTGTGCACATTGTTTTGATGCCTTCTGTGTTTCTGTGAGTCAGCATGGGTCAAACACTTTGAAAGGGGGCCCTGGACCCCTGGGCTGACTGGCTCATCTGTTTGGCTTTCTCTCTGTTTCCCTGTGCCTCTTGAGAGTACATGTGTCTCTTAGAAATCATGTGTAGAACCGATTGCAAGATGGGATTTCTAATTCCTTTTATTGTGATTTTTCAATCCTTCTCTGCTGAGCAGTCCAGAGTCTGGTGAAGCATTCGGGTGAGCATTCAAATGTAAATACCAGGCTGGAAGGTCCATAAACTAAAGTCAGGTTTCCCACTGAAGTCCCATAGGTTCCATGTCTGTCATAAGTGTGGGAGGACTTAGAGCTGGATTCTCAAAGATGAAGTAGTCTAGATAATTATTAAGAGGACAAAGGAATGAGACCTGTCTAGTGACATTCTACTTAGAATTTCCTCACATTCAACACAAAGAGCTTCACTGCAAATGGTTCTCCCAATCTCTTCAAAGGCTGCAAAATCTGTATCATTGGAAAACATCTGGGCAAGAATGTCTCTGATAATAGCAGGATGGAAGGCTTGAGGAAAAGCTAACCAGGCAGGACATCCAGCCAAGAATTCTGCGTTCTGGGTGGCATGTGGATCAGGAGCCCACTCCAGCTCTGACTCTTACCAACCTAACCACTTGGTTAACAGAGTCTGTTTTTGTCCTCAGACTCCAATCACTTTGGTTTCCTGCTCATTTTCCCTCATGTTACATTAATTCCCTCCTGGTTCCGCCTCATCAAGGTACCTACTTCATAAGAAAACAACAAAGTTCAAAGTATATCCTTGTGACAAAAGAAAAGTAGGTTCCCACTGATCTCTTGTGTTTTCTCCTGTACAACTCAGAGGAGTTCATAAGAAGCGTGTTGTCTGTTTGTTCCAGAATATGAGTATACACACAGATGCTGGGCCCACCAGAAACCTTTGTAGAATAGAGAAGCTGTCATTTCCCTCCCTGGAGCAGTTGAAAACATTTAACTTATAAGCCAAACTGAGCCATTTGTGCCTATAGATAACTATTAGGTTGTTAGAAAACCAGTCCTCCCCTCTCCATCCCCAGCTTCAGAAGTCAACAAATGGCTGGCCATGCTGTTTGAAGAATAGATTCTTCCATTCCCTAATGGACATTCCATCAATGCTGTGATAAAAAATTAGCCATCCATGAGGTAGTCAACTGTAGGTTCCTTTTCAGATGTCTCACTGGTCGAGAGAAGGTTCCTTCTCTACCAGACAAACCAGACTTTTGTAAATCTCAGATGGAGGCAGTGAACTTCTGCATACCCCCCCCCCAAAAAAAAAACGTTATAAAATATAGCATGCTTGTTTGCAACAAAATAAGAGGCTTGGTGGGAGACAACATCATAACATTTTAATTTTCCTTCTCCTGAAGACAATTGTTTAAATGTGATGCACATTTATGTGGCCTTTGCTATAAGTGCCTTACAAAGATTAATTTGTTCAAACTACCATTTGATGTTAGTCAGATACTATCATTAACTTCATCTCCATTTCTCAGGAAACTGAGCACAGAGAGTTGGAACTTGCACAAAGTTATCCAACCTACTTGATTCAACTCTAGGACAGTCCCTATGCGCTGGTTCACTCTGCTGTCCTATCATATTTCCCTCATGTATACGTATGTGTGGTGTACCTGTGTGTAAATGGGTACACGCATGTGTACAGTCACATGCGTGTGCAAGTGTGCATGTGGAGGCCTAATGCTGATGTTGACAGTCTTCCTCAGCTACCCACCTTATCCATGGATGAAAGGGCTTTCAGCTGAATCCAGATCTTGCTGATGGAGCCCTGAGCTTGTCCTTGGCATCCCCTCTCTCCACCTTCCCAGTGCTGGAATGACAGGCATGTCACCTGACACAGCTGGCATTTACATGTGCTCTGGGGATCCAAGTTCTTGTCCTCACATTTATATGGCAAGTGCTTTACCCACTGCGCCATCTACCTTACTCACAAGATTTAAATGCATTCAATTCCTTCTCTGTTTTAAAATGCTATTTCTGTATCGATAACAAAAAGTACACTCATTATATCCTCGATGTATTCTGGAGGACTCTGCAGGAAAAAATGGGCAGAGATATGTGCACAAGCCAGTGAGGAGTGTGGGCAACGCCTGCTTGAAGTCCACCATCGTGTAAAGGCTTACAAAGGTCCCCCCATCTCTGTCCTCCCTTCCTGGGAGGGTCTGACTGGAAGGTCCCATCTGTTTCCTTGTTCTTTTTCCTATGCTTAAGTTCATGAATTCATGTTACTCACTGAGTACTAAATAATCTTCCTGAGATGATTTATTCATTAATCCATCCCATGAACTCCTTCCTTGTGTCAGGCTTACACTGGCATGAAGAACACTGGAGCCTCTTCCTGTAAGTGAAGAATGAGGCTAGAATATGATAGCACAGGGAATGGAAACCCTGAAGTGGATGTCAGTCCTGAGTACCTTGGACAGATCCAAGAAGAGTTATGCATCCCTTATGTATTGAGCATCTATACTAAATGACACCAGTATGTGTCATAATGAATATTACTGTCTTTATGTCCATGGCTTGTTTTGTGTATATGTAAACAAGATAAGTTCAATGTCCACCTTACCAAGTTTTTACAGGAAAGCTGCTATTGTGTTAATTATTTAATGCGGCTGCCGGCCATGACGACTATCTAAGCTGCAGCGGCTCTGCCTAGCCCAGGTGCCATATTTCTTGGCCGGAGGCCACGTGCGTGCTGCAGCTAGAAATAGCCAACTAGAAACACCAGCCCTGCCACCCATGAGATGTCAGCATGGGAGATGGCTCAATCTCCCACGCTGTCTCTGCAAGGCTGGGCATTGCCCAGGCCATCCTGCCACCCACGCAGGCTCAGTAGAAAATGAGGCTCTAATGCTTAAAGATTAATCAAAGGTTTATATATTTGATAATGATCAGTAACAAGATACCCATGCAATCAGAAGTGTCACCCAATACCCAACCTAGATATACCAACTACCTTTGACTGCTACAGACACGTGAACATCCGCTTCCATCTCCTCTCTCTCTCTCTCTCCCCCTTTCTTTCCCTTTCTCTCTCTCTCTCTCTCTCTCTCTCTCTCTCTCTCTCTCTCTCTCTCTCTCTCTCTGTCTCTTGTTCTCCTCTCCTGTCTCCTAGCTCCTCCTCTTCCTTTTCCTCCTCTCCTCCTTACTCCTCCTCTTCTTCTCCTAACTCCTCCCACCTTAGCTCCTCTACAAACTGCCAATAAGAAGGTACAATTATAAATGACCTAATATTACACATTGTACTTCTAGGGTGGCTGGTATTAAATACCACAATGCCCTGGTACAGCAGTATCTTTTATAGGAGTTCCTTATTCAGTCTTACCATTACTCATTTTAGAAGTTTATCAAGACATACAATAATGGACACTAGCAAATTGAATTGTGATTTCCAGACAATTTCCAGGAGGGATTTGGTAGCTCTGTAGACAATGTGTCACATACCAGAGAGCCAGTGGCAGAAGTTAATTGAGTGCAAAGGGTGAAGAAAAGAGCCATTGGAACACACATGTCTCTCCTGGCTGTTCTATGTAACTTAGCATCATCTTTCAGTGAGAAGAAGGCAGTAGCTTGTACTAGTGCCCAACCCTATAGTCTTCGAAGACTGTTTTACTTAGGCATAATAGACCAGTATGCTCTTTTTGGGAGGAAGGGGCTATTGTTTCTTTCTATACCCCTGTCTGTACCTCTGTATATATAGCTGAGGAATGTGGTCCCTTCCTAACCAGAATTAGTCAAACTAGACAGGTAGAGCTGCTAGGAGACGTTTATACCTGTTTGATTAGTGTTCTGGGTGCTTAGCTTCAGTCAGCAGCAAGTTAGTGTTTTGGAGAGAACCGATCTCAACAAGAACACCTTTATTTTAATATTTAGCTCTGTGATTTTCTTTGAGAACACCTTGGTTTCATGAAAAAGGATGGTTATGATAGCCCCAAGTGTTTCTTGAAATCTGCATTTCACTTTCATATTCTCTAGATAAAACCATAATGCCTTTTATAAGACAACGCATACTGGAGGTGTTCACGTATGTATAATCCATGTGCCAACTGGCATGCTAGGCACTTTAAAGATCCATGCTGTGGAGGATCCTGGTAGCCTACACAGAATAGAAAGGCCATCTGGATACAGTTACAAACTAAGGAACACATGGTCTCATTAAGAAAATGCTTGAGGGCTGGAGAGATGGCTCAGTGGTTAAGAGCACTGACTGCTCTTCCAGAGGTCCTGAGTTCAATTCCCAGCAACCACATGGTAGCTCACAACCATCTGTAATGTTAATGCCCTCTTCTGTGTGTCTGAAGACAGCTACAGTGTACTCACATACATAAACTAAATAAGTAACTTCTTAAAAAAGAAAAAGCTTGAAGAGAGGCCCTGGGAGGCTTCCATGGGTCAATTAAACAAGTCTCCAGGGCAGTGTGAGATGTTGGGTTTGTGCTCAGGGGTCTGAGCAATGGACAGAGGGGGCGTGATCTGAACAGTGTTCTGAAGTAATCACTGAGAAATTGCCAACTATGGCAAGGGCACCATGCTGAGATGTCTTGTAAGAAAAAACGAGCAAAACTGTTCAGATCCAACCTGAGGCACAAGAACTTTACACACTTTATTTTGTGTTTGATTTTTAAAGCATTAGTCTTGATGTTGATGAAGTTAGCCAGTTTACTTTCTAAATAGACTAATTTGCCCCCACTACCACACAGCTACAAAAAAAAAAAAAAAAAAAAAGCCAGCTGCTCATAACGTCTCTGATTTAATGGGTTAGTAAAGAGTGTGTTCAGGAAAAAAGAAAGACCCTGAAAGAAAAAAAAGGTTATCACTATAGGACCAGAAGTTGTCTTTTTGTTTTGTTTTGTTGAGAAGCATAACCTGAATAAAATATAGTTTAGAAGTCTATCCTAATGGACACAGAAGGCTTCCATTCAAATGTGCAAGAAATTAGAAGTTGGGGGAAATATAAAATTAAAAAGCCAATACTTTTTTCAACCCCAGTATTCATCCAGGATAAAGATTTAGGAAAGAAAAACATAAAACCATGTGCCTTTGTTGCTTTTTCTATTGCTGGGACCAGAACTTAAGAGAAATAGTGTGTTTTGGTTCACAGTTCAAGGGTGCAGTTCATTGTGGCAGCATAGTTGGGGGAGCAGGAGATTAAAGCAGCTGGCCTCACTGCATCTGCAGACAGAAGAAGAGCAATGAATAGCTGTGTACAAGCCAGGGTCTCAGCTGAGGGAATGCGCTGCCTACAGTGGGCTAGTCTTCCTGCATCAAACAAGGTAACCAAGATAACCCCTCAGGCATACCCAGAAGCCTGTCTCCCTAGATCTCAGCAGTTGACTATTGAGATTAACCATCACACTGCCATTAGCCTTTATATAACCTTCATATAGCCTCTAACTAAGCATTTATTATCTAGAAGCTATCTATATTAATAGCTCATGGAGACTACAGATGAAAAGTGTCCATAGTTCTTCTGATGTTACTTAATGTGGTCATCAGAGTCCCCTTGGGCTGTAACAGTGGCATTTTCCCATCCTGCCAGAAATGTTAGCTTATGGGCATATGTAGTTTTTAAAAACTACTTTCTCTAAGTCCCGGGGCTCCACATGTCCCGTTAGAATGGAATGTGAGGCCTCAGAACAAAAAGGAGGCAGAAAATGTCATCAGGAGTTTGGAAGCTGTGATTTAAAGGACTTGATAGCCTTTCAGAGAGCCATAAAAATACAAAGAAGTAGAGAGTCTCAGAGATATGTCTACTGAGCAACAGAGAAAAACACTTTACAGCAATTATAGAAACTTGAAATAGGGACTATTGGAATGTTCTTGGCAGTGGCAATTTCTGTCTCTGTTATTGATCAGAATGACCCTGCTTGTCCTGAGCCACACAGTTTTACAATGTCAGGTCATACCAATTATTTCCTTCTAGTTGGTTGGTAATTTGACTTAACCTGACAAATATCAAGTGACCCTAAAAGTCTAAGAAAGATCAAAGACTACCATCTCATTCCCAATACCCTGAAATATCAGTGTCCTGCTCTGCACATCGCAGAAGGATGAAAATACAATGGACAAATCACTTCTGGGGAGTTTTATTCTTTCAATTTTCTCTTTTGCCAGGGCAGATTCTAAAGATCCTGCCACAGAAATCACCACAAATTGAACAAAATTCTGTTCCCAGTTCCAAATGATTACAAAACAATCTCATGCTTTATTTCTGTAATAACATGAATTTATGTGTGTTCGATCTCTCACTCTAAGCTCAAGCCTGGGAAAATGTGAGCTGGGTGGAGAACAAAAGTAGAGAAAGTAAAGAAACTTATTAAGAATAAGCCAGAAGCAGATGTAAATTCCGTCTGCTTTCTTACTGCGGGGCCCTCTACAGCTTTTGCACTTGTAGGAAGAAGCCCTCATAGCACAGAGAGAGGACAGATTTACCATGGGAACTCTTAAGCATCTTCTCAATAAAACCAAACTCCTTCCCAGAATGCCTTGCCAAGTTACATTAGTTCCCACACATGACAGTGATTCTTCATCTGTGTTTTTATATTAGTGTTCTAAGGAAAGGTTTAGGTAAAATGGAACTTAATTAAGTATAGTGAATTAACAAGGATGAAGCTATCATGAAATACTAAAATGTAGCCAAAGAATTCCTGAACTCTAATAGTCAGATTTTGCTTCCCTTTGACAAAATACAAAATGTCCTGGCAAAACAATTTAAAGGGGAAAGGGCTTATTTGGCCTCGTGTTTTCAGAGGGCTCAGGCCTGTATCCCTGGCTTTACTGATCCGATTCGTACTGAGAAAGAGCACAGTGGGGACACCTGAGGCAGATGCTAATTATCTTATGACAGACAGATGGCTAGAAAGGGAACAGGGACCAGGAATACTTGTAACCTCAAAGAGCACCCCTCCCCCGAGTCACCTGTTGTCCTATAGGTCAACCCCTATTTTATAAAGTTTCTACCGCCTCCCAAAAGTGGGACCCAAACCCCAAAATGGCCGTCTGGACTCTTCTCAGGTTGGACTTTCTGGCTGGCAGATAAACAAAAGGCTAAAATCATCATTGTTAGATCTCCAGTGCAGCAGCTTGGACAGATAACGCCAGGCCAGATGGTTCCATGAAAGAGGATTTATTTAGGACAGAGAGAAGAGATTGAGAGGAGAGAGCAGAGAGGTAGAGGAGTAGAGGTGGGGAGAGAAACAGGAGAAGATGGCAGGGAGGGGAGAGAGAAGAGGGGAGAGAGAGAGAGAGAGAGAGAGAGAGAGAGAGAGAGG
The DNA here is from genome assembly GCA_021653895.1 of Mastomys natalensis. Lineage (NCBI taxonomy): Eukaryota > Metazoa > Chordata > Mammalia > Rodentia > Muridae > Mastomys > Mastomys natalensis. The sequence goes on from JAJTUV010001233.1 coordinate 284,333, forward strand.
CCAGCCATGACCATGTGGAGAGAGGGGGAAGGAGAGGGGGGAGGGGAGCCTGCAGGCACTTGGGTAAGAGAGCAAGAGAGCAAGAGGGGGAGGAGGGGACAGACAGCCCCTTTTATAGTGGACCAGGCCTACCTGGCCATTGCTATGTAACTGTGGGGAGGAGCATACCTGGCTGTTGCCAGGTAACTATGGAGGTGGAGTTTGACAGAATACTAACAATCATTGCTCAGAAACTTGTGAAGTAGGCTTCCATCTTCCATTTGTCACTTCCCACCATAGCTGACTATCTCCTGTCATGGGACATCTAGTTCCCTATGAGCACATACCAGAGCCCCAATACTAGCCCAGTGAAACTCGCCAATATTCACTCTAACTCCAGGCTGTTGTGATTGCAGACTTCTGCCCAGGCAGCTACCCATTCTCTTTAAAAATTAGCAAGGCAAGAATTTCTCTCTTCTCCTCTCTCTCTCTCTCTCTCTCTCTCTCTCTGCCTCCTGAGAGATAACAATAACAGTTATGAGTTTTCCAAAATAAACCTTTCCTTCCACCCACAGAGTGGTCTAGTTCAGTGGTTTGACTGTGGTCTCACTTAGAGGGACCAAGCATTCAACATGTGAGTCTGTGGAGACTCACATAGTCAGGCTGTAACCTTTTTAAAAGTAAATTCACAAAACTAGGAGAAGTTAAGAAAGAAATAGCAAAGCAACAGAAGGAAATGAAGCAGTGACTAGTAAGAACCAGCCAAGAATCTGAAGGAAGAAAAGGTAAAGCTGACATAGTGGTACTATGTGCTTGGAGTCTAGGCACTCAAGGGGCTAAAACAGAAGGACCAATGGTCAAGGCCATCCTCCACAGCAAGAGAGCTTGAGTCCAATCTGGTGTACATGAGACTCTTAAAAAAGACAAAACACACTAAACTAAATAATAAAAATAAAGGGATGGATAGAGTGAATCCAGCACAAAGCTGTAATTACCAGTAGGCAACAAGGAAAACAACTCTCTACACACATCAGAAAGAAAACAGTGGTGATTGCAAATCCAGGCAATGAAGTAATTGAGAATGTTATATGCCTGGAAACAAGCAATTGATTTAACTGAGATTTGAAGAAGAGGCTGAGAAGGATAAAAGGTGTAAGGACAATAAACTACACTGTTTCCACAGCAAGGATACAGTTAAAGACTGGAAAATAGAAATGGTGCAAAGAAAAATACAAAATACATTGTCAGGCAACATTGAGAACCTAGGAGAGGCAGGCAGGAAAGGATCCGGAAGTAGCCTGTTTCATCATTATTCATGGAAGGAAGCAATAGGTCTGACTTCAATGAAGTGAAGTGTGGACGACACTGTCAATCCATATCATAAAAATAACCATGAAACCCAGTAAACCTACTAAATATCAGATGGATTGTTTATAATGTAAAACAAACTAAAGAAAACAGATGGCTCAGGGGACAGTAGTACTTGCTGTCAAGTCTGATGACCTGAGTACAATCTTCAGAAACCCACAGGGTGGAAAGCATGTGTTGGTCTCCAGAAGTTGCCCTCTGATCTCCAGAGAAGCACCCATGCATAGTTATGTGCACATGCATGTAATAAATACACATAAAATTAAAAACAAACAAACCTACAGAAAATGGCTTTCTCCTGTTTAAGACTTGCCTTCCCTTCTGCAGGGGTTTTTCACCATGCGGGTTTTGCATAATTATGCTTATTTCTTGGTATTTTATCTTGTAAATAGGCGTCTTTATCCCACCATTTTGTTATGCTGATGCTACAGAGAAGAACTTCATATGCATGCTTTTTGAATCTCACTGTACCTTACTGGAACTGAGACACACTTCAGGGGTGTTTATCCTTGTTGCCTACCAGGAAATTGCAATTTACCCCTTGATCCTGAGGGATGTGGTTGGCAGGGGAACCTGGGGAATCCTGCAGAGATTCCAGACTGAGTTGAACCCATTCATCCACTTCAGTATGTTGGAAGAAAGTGGGTGGGTTCATTGTTTGTTTTTGTCTTTTGTTTTTGCTTCATATGCACTTGTTTAACTCACACAATGTAAAATGCATCTACTGGAAAGGGAAGCTTGTAAACAATGATTTCCAGCTTCCAACTCCCACAATAGAGGAGAGAGGGAAAAAAACCCCAAAATCCAAAAAACCTAACAAACAAAAAAACGAGGTAAGAATGAATGATGATTGCCAAAAGCATATGCATCATAAATATAAAACATATATGAAGCTCACAAGATGTCAGAAAGAGACATGAGATTGGACAAAGCTTATAAATATTTCATAGAAAAGTAGGTGCATATACAAATAAGACACACTAAGCAGGATGGCTTTTTGTGTTTAAATCTCTTAGATATGTAAACAATTGTTCACATTCACATGTGGTAGTAGAAATGCAGATCGGAAGTTTGCCTACATGCCAGACTCATCATGTGACTGGAAACATCATACAATGTTACCCCACTCTGATGGTGAGTGTGTGAGAAAACAGGAGTTCTCAAAGCATTGCCGTGGTTTGGCGTTATCTACCAAAGCTACAACTGCATATATCACTTGAAGCAGAAATTCCTCTTCCAACAATTTAGCTTCAAGACAGGTGCCTGTGTGTGGATTGTGATTGCAAACACCTGTGCACACTCTTAGCGCTCATTAGCAGAGGTGGGAGGCTGGGAGAGTGATTAAACAAATGGTTGTATAGTCCTACACAGTGGGATTCTATAGTCTACAGAGATAGTTCAATGGTTAAGGGCACAATACCCACAACAAAAGCCAAGTATCTTGTTTTGGGTCCCTGTTCTAAAAAATACCATGAAGATCTCCGGCCTGGCCGGGTGTGGGGGTCTGGGACAAGGGGATAGAATGCGATCCGCCTCCTAGTAGCTTCCAGAGCTGAGTGAAAGGAACTAGGAGCCAGGAGCAGAGTCAAATGCCTGCCGTCCGATTAGGGTCTGGGGTTTGAGGCCCGTGCTCGACCAGGTGCCCAGCTGCTTCTCACAGCCCACTGCCTTACATCTTGGCACATACCTTTAATCCCAGCACTCAGGAGACAGAGGCAGGATTGAGAAACAAACAAACAAGCAAACAAACACAGGAAGGAAGAGAGAGAGAAGAAAAGAAAAAGAACACAAGTTTGAAAGTGCCTTGTGTGGGACTGGAGACATGGCTCACCAGTTAAGAGCATTGACTGCTCTTCTAGAGGTCCTAAGTTCAATTCCCAGCAACTACATGGTGGCTCACAACCATCTGTAATGGAATCCAATGCCCTCTTCTGGTGTGTGTGAAGACAGCTATAGTGTACTCACATATATAGAAAATAATAAATAATTCTTTTTTAAAAAGTGCCTTGTGTGCGTAGGGGTGTATGTGTATACACAGGCTATGTGTATTCCATACATAGTCTTGTAAAGGCCAAAGTTCAACAAAGGATATATTTCTCTATTGCTATTCATCTCTACTATGGGCCTCAGTATCTCTCACTCAGCCTAGAACTTGCCGTTTTGGCGAGGCTGTTTGGCCAGGGAGCCCCTGGAACTGCCTGTCTCTGCTTTCCTAGTGCTGCAGTTCTAGGCATGTGCTCACTCAACTTTCATATGGCACTGGGGATCCAAACTCAGGCCTTACTCATGAGCTGTCTCCTTGGCCTCTGAATTGGCTTTTATATGCAAAAAAAAAAAAAAAAAAACCCTCTGCAGTAGCAAGCAGAAAACCCACAAAAGCATTTCTCTTTGGAAAGGTTACCGTTTGAAAGGGCCCAATGGCAGGCAGGGTATAGTTGATACTACTGGGTTTTATGCTTGAATTATACATGTGTTGCTTAGTGAGGAACAAGAGATTTTATTTAAAAAAGAATATTGCGGTTGGGAGTAAACGAAGTTATCAGAACCTCAGAAGAATGCTGCAAAGCCAGTACCAAAAGGCCTGAGGATAAGCCCTGAGAGGAGAGAGTAATAGCTCAGAAAAAGGCAGTGTGACAGATGACGGTGTGTTTTCTGCTTACTTGTATGTATTAAATTGTTGTGGATTAAGCAATACATACTTTCTGTCTTCTTCCACTTAAAGCTTGGCCTACTGTGACTTCTTAGTTTTCAAACCCACTGTAAATTTGTTTCATGCCTCTGAGCTGATGCTAGTCTCACTTCCTGGAATATCCCTTGGCTTGTCTCTCTAGAAAGCTTCTTTCTCTTCACTCTTGAAATTCAGCAGGTCATAACCTCTTCAAGACACCTTGAGATCCTCCTGGAATATAGCTAAATTTCTGTGCCTGTCTGAGACTTTTGTCGTCTGGCTGTGTCTCTGATCTACTGCAATACAGGTTTGGTACCTTATTAAATTCTGGGAGATTCCAATGTTGTCTTTTTATGTGTTGAAGCCTATATGGTGAGGTGACCCATAACTAGCACAGTACCTGGTCTTTGGCTACATTTGCTGCATGTAGAGTATATATACAGAGAAACTCCAGGGGAGTGAGAAACTCCAGGCACTCCTTCTATCTATATTCCAAACACATGAGGAAGCAGAACAAGTAAGACTCTGCTCAACCAGGGAGCTGGAGAGATGGCTCAGCCATTAAAAGCACTCACGACCCTTACAGAAGACCCAGGTTCAATGCCTAGCACCCACATGGTGGTTCTTGACTATTGGTAACACCAGTTATAGAGGATCTATCAAAAATACATATGCATATAGGCAAAACAGTCATACACATCTATGGGTTTCCCTGCTCTCGTGGACCGTAGGCTTATATAATCCATGAGGGCAGTGGGAGCAGAGATGGCAAGGGGGAGGGGATTTGGAAGCCCTGTGAGTACCTATGTTGAGTGAACCACACCCAGACCAGCAATCAGTAGGCAGATCAACTTTACTTAGAGTGACTGAAGGCTTATAAAGTTTTGGGGACTGAGGGTAGGGACATCCAGGATGAGAAAAGGTCATTGGCTGGGGATGTAGGGTACCGGGAATGTCTCATTAGCATGGGAAAGCACTTCAGGATTCTCAAGTGCTGGCTGAACAGGTTTTATCAGGAGAAAGGAAATTGGTTCTATAATCTAACTGAGGCTATGTGACATTTCTCAGAAGGAGGAGCATGTGGGGGCTTAGGATTCCCCAGACAGGGTCAGAGGAGAAGCCCTGCTAATGAAGGGAGTCTCCCATACTGTGGAGCCCAGAGGTTATGTGTCATGGTGGACTTCCACCTTAGTTAGCAGTTTCCCCACACTGTTCAACTGTGTGTACTTCCTCAGGAACAGAATCCACTGCAAGTCTTGGAGTGGACTGACTAGGTTCTCAACACACAGAACACATCCATTTCAGAAGATACAGCAGACTTGCTGTCAGCAGCTTTGACAGTATAGCTCCCTCGGCTCTCCGACATGCTTGCTTGAAGGCGATGGTGTGTGTGTGTTGAGGGGCGTGTTTTCTTTTTTTTTTTTGTTTGGTTTTTCGAGACAGGGTTTACTTGTATGCTGCTATTGGAATCAATGGTAGACCAAAGCTGGCCTCGAACTCAGAAATCCCCTCCTCCTGCCTCCCAGCTGGATTAAGCGTGCGCCACCACCCGCTAGGGCGTGTTTCTGATTTCACTTATATTAAAAATCCAACTGGCTTCATGGTTCATTATCTTAGCACTTTGATTATGTCATTAAGAAGTAAAGGAACAAAAAACTTGAATTCCTCTCTCCTCCTCACTAATACCAATATGCATCTCAGCATGAAACATGTTGTCGTCTCTGTATGAAGCTTGATTAGATCTGCATTCTCCATGTCAGAATATCTTCTATGTATGCTTCATTGTCATTTCCACCATAAAATTCAATTTTGGGTTCATATTTTATCTCCAAAGCCTTGTTCTAACACCTGAATCCCTTGGGCTATTATTTCATTTGCTGTAATTGTGATTTATTGGAACGTTGAACCACCTAGAAACACCTGTGCCTCTTTTAGTGCAGTTGATTCTGCAGCTGCGTGAGGGAGGCGGCGTCATACCAGAGTCACCGTTAGAGTCAGGCTGAGCTGGGCTGCACCTGCCGTTCATTCATAACTGTGGTGACGCAGCAAAGAACTCAATCCACTAAAGCCTCACTCTGCACTCACAAAAGAGGAGAGTTTTAAGCTCTGAATAAGAAATTTGCTAACACGCTGTATCTGGAGACTACCAGAGTCTCAAAAGGGCTATTTTAGTCAATGGTTCATCTGCTACTCAATATTCTGCTTCCCTTCATTGCTGTTTGCTTTCTTGCTTTGGACTGCACTGACCTATTGCTACCCTCCCTACTCTAACTAGGCACTTATCTTGGTCCTTCCTGTTTCCCTCTATCTTCCCCAGCCCAGCCCCAGCCCCAGTCCCCCCCCCCCCCTTAACATTCTGAGTTCTGATCACCTCAGCCATCTCCCTTATTAGACGACACCATGTTGCTTTCCTCCCTGTTTCACCAGTGTGTAAGCTCCCATGTCAGACAACTCAAATGCACTAAAACTCTACCTGTTAATGGCATCTGACTAAGAACGTGGAGGGAATCCTGTTTTGGGCACACATCCAAAGCAACTGAAATAGGTTCCTACTTTCACGATTGTGCCAAATATTTTAAAGATGTAGAGTCCTGATTCATTCATTGCTCTTCTTCTAAAAGAGGGGATCTGTTCATATAGCACTGTGCACAAAAGCTAAGAGTGTTGTAATCCAGTGAGAAGGTCTGCTCTAAAATGCAGATGTTGAAGATCAGTCGAAGAGATGGTATTATAAGACAGAGTCATGAGACAGTTCATTCCGCCATGAGAATGGGGCTCCACAAGTGGGATTCATGAGTTTATAAAAGCAGTACACAAGAGCTGCCTTCCTCTCCTTTTATCTTCTGTCTCTTCCACCTCATGAAGACAATGTATCCAGCTGTCTGTCTCTGCTTCTCTCCTAGAGGAAAAAGCCACTGGGCACAATCTTGGAAGCAAAGAGCAGTCCTCACCAGATGTCAGATCTGCTAAGTCCACCTTACCGCCCCCCTAACTTCAGAACTGTAAAAAGTAAACTTCTATTGTTTATAAAGTATCCAGTTTGTAGTATTTTATTATAGCAGCTCAAACAGACTTCATGAAATATTTCATGAAATATGACTTCAGTCTTTAAAAAGAAGAAAATCCATTCCCCCATTTGTTAACAGTACAAATGAAACTGGGGAGCATTATGTAGAGTAAAATAAGACACAGAAAACAAGAACTTTGTGATGGGATGCATAGAGCAAATTTAAAATTGACTAATGGAAATAAAGTGATGGCTATTACCAGGTGCTGGAAGGGATGGAGAAACGGGAAGATGACAGGTACAGGGGACAAAGATTCAGTCACGCAAGATGAATTGGCCTCAGAGGTCTGTGCACCGAAGTGTCTATAGTTAATAGTGCTCTTTTCTATATTTAACATTCTGATAAATGGTCAGATTTTAATTATTCATGTCACATGCCAAAAATAATAAGGACATTTTAAATAATGGGCAAAACCCCTTGGAAATAGCAAGCAGATTTATGGGAGACATATAATTATCTCTAAACTAATCAAGTTTTAAATATCACATATGCTGATCTTTTTGAAAGCCAATCATAGCTCAAGATAAACAATTTGAGAGGGAAATTATTATTATACCAAAATATTTAAAAATGCAAGTCCCAATTTAGTCACTGTCCTTCTTTTAAAAACAGTAAGGAGAACAGAAGGGTTCCTTTAGCCTAAACAGTCTTGGATTCTGAGTCTAATGGTTTTCTCAGTTTTCACAGAAATGTATCAAAATATAATCCTGCCAGAGGCAGACTCAAACGCAGTGTAAATATTGGGGTCTGTCACCTGGATGCTTGACACCTACCAAGGCCACATGTTGAAGGATTGGATCTCAATCTGTGATCTGACTGGATGGTGGTATAACTTTCAGGATATAAGAGCTAGTGCAGCTTTTCTCAACCTTCCTAATGCTGTGACCCTTTAATACAATTCCTTATGTTGTGGTGACCCAAAACAACCATATAAATTATTTCATTGCTACTTCATAACTGCAATTTTCCTGCTGTTATGAATCGCAATGTAAATATTTTTGGTAGATAGACATTTGCCAGGGGTCACATGTTGATAACCACTGGTCTAGTGGAAGCTATGTAAGATTGAAGATGTAACCTATTGGGGTAATTCATCCGTGCTTCCTGTCTACTTTCTTCCCTAAAATCTCTCTTCATGCAAACATTTCTCCAGTAATGATTAATTGAGTTAGGAAGATCATCTTTCAAGTCTGATTACCACCGTGGGATGGAGGAAGAACTAAGCCAAGCAATCATCTTAATGGCAGATAATAGAGTAGTTAGGGCTGCTCCCAGCAAAGACCAACGTTATACAAGATGAGAACAGCCCTGGAAGACTCTTACCTTCAGGACACTTAGGATACTGGTGTGAAAACTGTACTCAGGTTTTCACGGCAGGAATCTGGAGAGATTCTCCACATGAAAGACCAAGAAAACCTGACTTTAAACCAAAGACATGCAGAAGCCTGAAGTAACTCAGTAAACACACACACACACACACACACACACACACACACACACACAACCTCTATCATCTAAGAAGGGAATATCCTAGCAAATATTTTGTTTGTAGAGCACAAATGAAGCCACTACCATCTGCAACATGATGCCAACCTCTGCCTTGTCTTTATAGGGACTTTTAAAATGCAGATGCTGTAGGAAGCCCCAGATGGAGGGGTCTGCATCGTGGCCTGTAATTCTGTCTTCTAAGATGGAGACTTGGAGGGAGGAAGGGCAGAAGGAAGGAGGTCAGAGTGGAGGAGAAAGAAGACTCAGTCGTGGATCCAATGAGTCATTCGAGGCAATGGTGTCTGTGTGGGATGGAGGTGAAAGGGGCTTAGCTACGAGCTCTGAACCACTAAGCCTCTGTGAAACGTCCACTTGTCATCAGTGACTGCTGGAGAGACTTTCCACTGGAAGAATATGGAGACCTTTGGAGCACCATACAGAGTGCAATACAAGCTGGCCATAGGACACTGTTAGTCTCTTAGTTTGACTTAAACCCTAACGGGAGCTATTAACTTTTACCATAAACAGAACTCAAAGGGAAAGATGAACTAACCACAGTCACCATAGGATAAACACCCTGCAGGTCTTTGCTGCCGATAATGGGTCAGAAACAGTACGGTTACTTGGAGTCAATAATGGAGAAGCCCTTTAGAAATCTTAAACTAGAATGTAACCTGCCACGCAATTACAATCACAACCACAGGGGCTCTGCTGACAAGGCTGTAAAGATTGCCCTTGGAAATCACAACAGTCCCGTGTAGATTGTCTGCACAGTCAAATCCTCCCTCCTGGCTGAAGAAATCGGTTGTTATGGTAACAGAGTTCCTAGCAGCAAGCAGCAGAAAACCATTTTTCATCCTCAGCAAGATGCCTTCTCCCTTTGAAAAAAAGAATGCTACATTCAGTCAGGCAAAATAACACAAAAGCCCTAACCATGGACACTCTCAAATTCACAGATTCTTCCTTTACAAATCAATCTCCCCACTCCTCCTTGGCCCCCAATCGCATCCACCGCCCCTTCTTTTTGAACTGATTTTGACCATGACTTGTCTTTTCCGGTTCTTCACAGATGCTCGCAGGTAGCCAACGGCCAGGTCAGCCTGGATAATCATCCTTACGATTTGCTCGTATATTCTCCAACTCCAGTTGCAAACAATCTCAGTGGGATTCCTCCTCCGACCCCGCCCCCAAACTGAAACACACCGCCTTCCTGTTCAAACCGCTCTCCTTCCCTCACTGTTGATTTCACTTCACAGCAAGTCCTCTTTGCCCAGAAGTTCTGGATTCATAAATCTATGGACTCTTAAAAATATTTGTATTGCTGTTTACTTGTGCACAGTGATTTAAACGGAGACATGGTAGGGGGCTGGCGCCAAGGCTGCAGTGTCAGATATGACGTAGAGTGAGCATATGGGATGCAGTAGAAGGCTTGGAGCTCTGAGGTATGAATCATCTCCCCAGCAAGCCCCGGAGAAAGGTCCATTTCTCATCAATAGTCATGGGTTCATGGAACATTTTCATACAAGTACATCTTGTATTTTGGCCACATCCACCTCCTTCCATCTTTCCCTTCTCTCCAATTCCCTTATTTTCATGCATTGCCATAATCTGGCTTATATTTCCATATGCTGTACACAATTTTATTTCTCTATATAAAATCTAGAAGCCACAAATGAGAAAAAAATATAATATTTATCTTTCTGAGACCAAATTAGTTTACTTAATAGAACGGTCTCCCCTTGTATCTGCTTTCCTACAAACAACAGTCTTGTCCCACTCTATGGCCGAGTGTAGTTCCATTCTGACCGCATCACGTTGTCACTATGCATCGCTTGGCAGACAGGCTAATTCTACAACCATGCTGTTTTACACAGTTCCACAGTAAACACAGATGTACAAGTATTTCTGACATATCTTAATAGAGAGTCTTCAGATAAGTATACGGGACATTAGAGTGGGTCATATGGTGATCTTATGTTTAGTTCTTGAGGCTCACTGATTTTTGTCGTGGCTGGACTAACTTACATTCTCACCCTTGCCACACAGCTTCTCCAAGAGGTGTAGCCATTATGCCTGGGGTGAGTTGGATTCTCAATGTTGTTTTGTGTTCCATTCCCCTAGGAGCTAAGGATGCTGACGGTTTCTTCATATGCTTATTGGCCATTTGATTCTTATCTTTTGAGAACTGTTTATCTCATTAGTCCATTGATTGATTGATTGATTGATGATTGGTTTCTTGGTAGTTGTCCTTTTAGGTTCCTTATATATTTTGAATAGTTATCTTTTGTTAGATGTGTAGCTACCAAAGATCCTGTCCAGTAGGTGTCAGTTCACTGGGTCTGTCATCTCCTTTGGCGTATAGAAACTTTTCAGTTTGATGCAACCTCTAAAGGACCCATTTTTCTTCCTTGTCTGTTCTGTTCTGCTCTTCCAGCAGTTCCTAAGTTATTATGATACACTGTTGTTCTCATCTCAAAGGGAATAAGAAATGGTTTATTCTGGAGCCAAATATGAGTGGCTATGGTGAGAAATATGAACTTAAATATTTGTCCCAAATTCTATGTTCTAATACAGCAACAATCATGAAGTTTTTATAGTTACAGAACAAAAGAACAGCATACATTAGGAACTTGCAAATACGTTGGTGGAAACATCAGGTAGACAAGCTATAGCGAAGTACTGATGTCTCTGCTATGGGATTCAGATGCTGTGTTAAGACCATCTTAGTTTTTTGGGCAGCAGAAGCTAGTGATCTATTAAGACATTCCAAAAGGTTCCTGGTGATGATCATAAAGACGTTTGGTAAGACACAGAAGTGAACAATGCCTGGGTATTAAGGGAGCTAAAGAACGCCCAAGATAATATGGCTGTAGATTTATAACATCCAAACGTATGATCTTCTAATAAGTCACTCCTGAATCTTCAGCACGGCTTGGAAACTACACAGCGGGAGCCACAGTCTCATCTTCTGCAATGTTGTAGATCCCATCTCCTCGCACTCCATAGCAACGCTTAAAATGCAGAAGTGTCATGATATACACTCTGTGCTGGCCTCCCTCTGAGCACCCACCCTCCAGCTAGTTTTTATACCCCCTTATTTTAATGTCAGAATCAAAATAGTTTTCTTTTCCCAAACATTGAAAACAGAGTGCCCCTTATAGAATGTAACCTGTTCATGTTCAGAAAATATTCACATATATTATACATATACATGTATATAGCACTTAAGTGTTGTATGTATATATAACATATATGTAAATGTATAACATGTATATAATACATATATACACATATAACACGTATGTTATATACATGTATATGTATAATATGTATGTAATATTGTATATATAGGGAGTTAGATATATAGATAGAATAAACTCACCCAGAGGCCTGAACATGTGTGGAATTGCTATTGCATGATGGGAGGGGAAGAATTTGTCTATTCCTCAGCAGATGAGGGAAGTCTGGGAGGGCAGAGTCTCCAGAACACTACTGCAGGCAGGGGTCAAAAAGGACTGCATTTAGGTGGGTCATTTTTTTCTTTTATGTATTTTGTGGGTATTACATGTGCCCATCTTTGGCATGCCCAGGAAGTATTGTGCTTGTTTCTAGACTGACACAAAGGAGCTGGGATGGGAAGACTGAGTAAGTTATGTCAGATAGAAATGCTCCCGATCTTAGACAGCTCTGGAGCCTCATTTCCACATGTTCAAATGTTTGACACGTCTACATAAGTCAGGCAGGAACAGGAGGCCCCAGATGTTGTCCAGCTTATGTTTTATTGAGTTTATTAACATTTATCAGGATATCTTTAACCCTCTCTAGCCAAAGTGAGAACATAAAATTAAGTAATTGTTAAGGAGTGTGGGAAAGGACACTCCTCAAACATTGTGATTACAATCATAAAAAACTATTCAGTAGGGAAAAAAAGACCTGAAGACACACACACACACACACAAACACAAAAGAAATCAACTGTTTTGTACAGGATTATGAGTAACTTTCTATTACATTTTTTTGAAAACATTATATAATGTGGTTACATTAATTTACTTTCAAGTTTATTTATTTATAATAATGTGATTTGAACACAAGACTTTGCACATGCAAAGCTTTATTCTACTAGCCTAGTTAAAAATTTTAAAAAAGTGATTTTTTTTAAAGGCTATTTAGCAGTGAGGAGAGCTGTTTGTATAATACTCAAAAACTAGAATAAAAGTAATGCTTTTATGTGTCTGCAATAATATAAAATAGAAATATCACCAGATATAATGGTACACATCTTTGATTCCAGCATTTTAGAGTCAGAGCAAAGAGTGAGTATCTCTGTGAATTCCAGGCCAGCTTGGTCTACATAGTGAGTTTTAGGCCCGCCAGGGCTACATAGTAAGCCAAAATGATCAGTCTGATTCAACTAGGAAGCAGACTCCAAGAGAGTGGTGTCAGATGGCCAGGGAACATTTCTGGTTGGGAGGAAGAGAAATCAGGACCACACAGGGTTATTCCCTCTGGGGGGCTGGAACACATGGACAGTGGGTGCAGCCACACAGGGAGAGGAGTTGGCTGCCCTCTGGCAGGGGCTGCCCTCTAGTGGCAAACCTCACAAGTCTCCTGTAGTTGAGGCAACAGGTCCTTTCTTGAAGATAGATCTAAGCCACATGTGTCCATAAATATGCAAATGGTATGTATAGACTAACAAAATAAAGTGTCATCCAAAAACTGTTTAAAGATACTTCTAATTTTGCTACATCTTTTTATTTCTATAAAATGGAGTGTCTAATTTCACAGCACTGTGTGAAGATTAAATTGGACAGTAGAACGCAATAGAGATTGTCACAAAATATTCAATAACTGGGTTTATGTGTCACAAAGTACTCAGTAATAGGACTGTGTGTCACAAAGTACTCAGTGGCATTGTTGGTCTTTGTCTTTCACCTCCTTCCCTAACATGCTCCCCTCTGAAGGGCTAGACTGTCTCTCCACTTCCTGTGCTCAATTACCTTCTCCCACCCCAGCACCAGCCCTTGTATTCCTGCTTGCTGGCATTGGAAGTCATGTAAGGATGGGATGCTGGGATCTGCCGCTTGAGGAATTTATCATGACAACCAGGAAGATGACAGACTAAGCCTGCCTGTAAGGAAGAGGATATGACAACGGACCTAAGACTCCTTGATAAGTAAACAGTAAGTACCTTCCTGATTTAAGCCTCTTACTTGGGCCTTGCAACTGGAGGCCACAAGTGTTGCTGACTGGCATAATGGGAAGTCAAGAGAGACAGAAGACTGGAATTATCACATGAAGCAGATAAATTCGCTTGAGTTCTATAAGATACAGGGCTATGTAAATATAAGAAATACTGTCTAATTATAACTAATGATGTAGTCACTCTGATGTATCTTTTGTCAAACTGATTCACTTCTTAATCTTCAAGCTATCTTTCTTCCTGTGAAACAAAGGAAATGAACCTCTCCTTTGCTTCCAAGCTATTTGGAGCAGGACTGTGAGGAAAGGAGAGGATTCTAATGAGATTTCTTGTTTACTGCCCGTCTACCAAGGTGACTAAAGAAAATAAATAGCAGCCAAATAGCACCTTAATTTAGTGAACCATGGCCCTTACCACTTCTGCAAAAAGACACACACTCTGAAAAGCTCCAGTATTGCTTATAACTGAAAATGTAAATGACTTTTCCTCTTTTATTGTTTAGTAAGTAGGATTCCCCATGGAACCATGGGAAGGCAAATCAATCTCTATTTCCAAAAGGAGCTGTGTACACACCCACTGACTGGCTCTGGATCCCAGGGACAGACGTGCAGTGACTGGTGTGAGCATCACTTGCTGGGATCCTCCCAGTGAGAACTGGGAAGAGGCAAACGTGTAGTGCATCTGAACTTATGGCCTTTATCTTAGCTCCCAGTGAGTACTTGCAGGAGGTAAAGCAAGGCTATCTGTTGTCTATATTAAAAGGGGTAGTTGCAGAAACGAGAGTTTGCCAAATTCTCATTGTAAGAGCATTTGGAGAGCCACAGGACTTTGCATTAGAACTTTGAAAGCTGGTGCCTGACACGCCTTCTGAGAATGAGCAAATGCAGGTCTGGGAAGCTCAGGCACACGATGCTTGTACCATGAACTCAGTAAGGGACACAAGGTGGATCATCAAGATGTGCCTTAAATCAAGAGCTGCCAATCACAGAAGGCATCTAAAATACAAATCAACAGCAGCAATAGCTCTGCCTTCCCTCGAATCTCCTCAACCATCAGGCTCTACAGGGAGAGGTAAAGGCAATTTGTCCTGGAGCTCAGTCCTCAGCCTCTGCTCAGGTAGTCAGCCATGTTTTTCTAATGCCTGATGTCTCTTTGGATTAGATACTTCTTAGAATGCTGGCTCTAGTTAGAGCAAACTGGTATCAATGCACGTGGTGGAAGCAGGGATGGGGTTTGTTTATGTTTTCTTCTGATTTCTGTTAGGCCTCTGGTTATTTCAAAAATTGTGTTTCAACTCAAGGTTCTTTAAACACCTTTGCTTATGTCAGAGTCTTTGTAAACTCATATAAAACAGTCAAGGAAATTCTGTTGCATTGCTGCTGTCTGTAATCAGCATCATTGATCGTTCAGATGAGAAGCCTGTTGTGTGGGCAGTCCCACTGTGTGAACCCCAGCTCTACATTTACTCACTACAATTGAAGAAGTATCTTGTTATTGTGCCCATGAGTTGTACTTGTGTTGGGAAACAAGTCTCTTTGTGGTCATTAGCACCATTCCATAGCTTTGCAAGAGGGCTACAGTTGTGTTTATTTCTTCAGTCTGGTAGATTCATTGTTATATTGAGCTAAAGACTCACATTTTTTTTTTTTTTTTGCATCAAAAGTAGAAGCTGAGGTGCTCTATGAAGCCTTCAGTGCAGCCCCACAGTGGAGTGCTGCTAATAGTTACTGGCCTCTTCATATGTTCAGTGCATGTGTGTCCTCTCTGTAGTATACAAGCTGTGCACCTTAGAACACTTTCCCAAGATAATGGCATACAAAGTGGAACTGTCTGTGCTGTCAACCTTTTTAAGACTCGTGCTCATGGGATCCCAACTCTATCAGATTACTCTCTTTAAGAAAAGATCATCCAACTTGCCCTAACACTCCAAGACATGCCTGCTAATAAATAAAAGATGTTGGACGCTGGATGAGTGTCCAACAGAGCTTGCCAGAGTCCAGTCTCTGACCCTGATAGCTCTGCTAATCCAGCCACCCATGCTCCTGCTGGTTCTTTGCTCTGTCCCCAGAGATTTCTCTCAGCAGTGTGCCCCTCCGTATACAAATTGCCGAATGCCTTCTGCATAATTACGAAGAGAGGCAGAGTCAGTTGCTTAGATGCGTGGACTGCTCAGTACACCATCCACTGGAAAATGTAGTAATCCTTTCCCAGTCTTGTTAATGATCGCCCATTCTTAGTGGCTTTGAGTCAGTGGTGCACAAAATATGATGAAAAAATGCATACGAGACTTAATGATTTTTTCCTCACAGTGGCTGGGCCCTATCTCTAGGGCATAATAATTCTGGAGATTTCCTAAGCCTCTGGCACTTATATAAGATGATTGTTCCTTTATTCCCTGCTCTGAAGAAGAACATTCTCCTCATTAACATCCCATAAGAAATTAAGCACATCTTTACTCTAGGTTTCGTAGCTTCAAGGGGACAGAGAAAGGTTTGCAACTAACGGAATTAGAAATGATTTGTCATGTCTGCTGAGATAATGTGGCTAGCTCAAACGTGTAATGATCACTTGCATTTCTTACACAGATGTTAGACAAAGATTATAGACCAATAACAACAGCCTGGACACACAGCCTTCACAGTGTCTGAAGAAAGTGTATACAAGGCTGAAAGGGGGATTCGTTGGTCATTTTAGGCAGGGTGAATTACCCAAAAGAACATGATTTATAGTGTAATTCAGAGATGTTTATTTTCAGTATTAACTTTTTTTTTTTATCTTCCTTAGTTTTGCTTTTGTAAATACTGCCTTTGGGAGGATGCATTTTTTAGCCTGCCAATTGCCAAATAATTATTTGTAAGGAAGTTGTTTTGTTTGTACAGATGTGGAGGACTGTTTTCTAGGTTGGCTGTCTGTGTCAAGATGCAGGCAGAAGAGACTCAGTAGGGAGGGATGATGTTGACAGGTTGGCATTCAGTTCCAGGGGCTGATTACTGGCTTAGTCAGTTCCTGGCAGAGAAGCTACAGCCTTGGACTCCCACCTATCCTGGGTCTGAAAGCTTCTAAAGGTTAACCATCTCTGCTGTGCTAATTTATCTATGAATTTAGTGGACATTCATAAGGATGTTGCTATGTGCAGGCACTATTCTAATCACTTTCCTAAGACTCCTTGGATAGTTCTCAATAATAACCTGTTTGCACAGATAGCTTCAGAGCCTTCCTTAAGTTCACCCATGTAGGAGGCAAGAGCCATGAGCCTCTTCTCTTTCTCCTACCTCAGGCTGCTTCCAGGAAAAGTCCTCAAGGGATGATGGGCCATACCATGGACCATAGCAGAGTCTGGGAAGATCAGATATAGAAGGTCAAGATGGGCAGAACAAAAGGTATGTGGGAGGGGACCACGAGTAGGCTACAGGCAACCCAGTGTCATGTCAGGAATGATATACCTAGCTAGATGTGGCTCCTGACATGGTGCATGCTGGAAGTCTCTTCATTTCTCACTTATCATATAATAATTATACAGCAAAATTCGATTCTTTTAAGTAAAGAATCCAACTGCTTATTCTTCATATGTATTGTCAGCTAATTGTTCAACATCTTTTTAATTTTTTCATATGATTCAGTTTAAACCATGCTTTCCCTCTCAATATAATAATAATAATAATAATAGTAATTGCACAACAATTTGAAATATCTGAAAATGTTATCTGCATAAGACCAAACATGGCAAACTGTATTATCCTTTATCATTGTCTAATAATCTAAAAAATGGGAACATGGCTTCTACTACTTCTTCATCTCAATTGCATTTTGATGAGGACTTTTTCTTCCTTAACTTAGAAAATGCTATTTTGCCAGTCATCATGCACTTCAGCATTCATGAGAAATCAAACTGTAAGGAATTATGACAGCCAATTGTTGAAGCCAGCTTCCACAGGTAAACTGAGGAGGGGCATGGGCTCAGCCATTCATCAGCTTGGCAGACTTTTCCCTGAGGGAGTGAAACTTAACTCTCTGGGACCATAGAAGAAGGAGAAAACACACACGCACGTGCATACACACATGACACAACACACAACCACACACACACACACCATATTTGGTGGGTGAAGCAAGGCTCCAACAAGCTATAACAGCTTTATTTCTTCTCCTATAGCTAATATATCCCAGCAAAATCTTTCAAGCAATATAAAAATTACAGTGTGGTTGCATTCCATTTTTCTTTAAGTGAATAATTACAAATATATATAGTTGTATATATTATACATATAAAGCATGTTCCCAATACCCTTACATGATTAAACATTTTACATATTACAAGTGAAAAAAAAACCAAATTTTTCCCAAGAATCTGTATATATTCATGTTTAAGTAACTTGCTCTTGATTAATAAAGTGTAAGCAAGCAAGGTATTTTTTTTCCTCAGCCTTTTCTGTTATTGGCAGGCTGCAATTTGCAGTTACAATGAAAAGATCAATTATTTTATTATTTATCTTAAAACATAATCTTATAAACAATCTTAAGAAAATCACAAATCTAAACTTTTATGTTTAAAAAAAAAACGTTATTTTTATTTTAAATCCTCAGGATGCACATTTACTCATTAACAACTTTTTTATTAAATCGTATCAGGAAACTGAGGGCAAAAATAGGTACAATAAATCAATTGTTGCTTGAAACCCAGCCCAGCTTAAGCAAGAAAGGCACACCAGCACACTTGTACTAGTCGGGATGCCATTGTTCTTGTTCTCTGACCTCAAAAACTCCCTCACTCAGTTATCAAAAGCATGCCTTTCTGAACTTTAAATTGTTCCCCAAGCTTTTCTACAACAAAGCCATTAAAAAAAACTCAACCTAACTTTATTAACAGTTGACATCTCTAAATTCTTTCTGAGGGTGGCGGTCGAATCATTTATTTGCTCCCAAAGCAGTGCTTGAAAAAGATCAATCCCTATTATTGTCAATGCCAATGACACTACCCAGTGAGGGGTGAAAACCCCCTCAGAGCTTTCAGACAGCTCATAGATTAGGAGGGGCATGCTGACTGTGAAGAAAAGCAGAGCAAAACTCCAAAACAGCATGTAGTCCTCAGGACACATAGTTCTCAGGGCTGTGCCTCTCCAAGGCATACCCATTGTGATTGCGCTAACTGATGGGCCTTGGCCACATCCTATGAGTACTAAAGCTATTTTGTGTTCCTCTTGCATGGCCCCCAACAGCCAATACTGTCAACAAGATCTAGAGTCATCTAGGAGAGAAGCCTCCATGCATCCCTGTGAGGAAAGTCCTAGATTATGTTAGTTGAGGAGGGAAGAGCCACTTAACCATGGGAAATAACATTCAACAGGGACTATACAGAAAGGAGATAGAAAGCATTAGAGTCCATTGCTCTACATCCTGAGTGCAAGCACAATGTGACCAGCAGCCTAATGCTCCTGCCAGGTCAGCGTGGTCTTCTCCTTAAACTTTAAGCCAAAACAAACACTTCCATCCTTTAAGTTGCTTTTTAAGAGATTTATTTTAATTATGTGTGTAGATGTGTGCACAGGAGTGCAGGTGCCCACAGAGGTTAGAAGAGTGTGTTGACTCCCCTGAAGCTGGAGTCACAGGCAGTTATAAGTCACCTGTTGTGGATGCTAGAAACTGGACTCAGGTCTTCTGCAGGAGTAGCAAGCTATTTCTTCAGTGTTAAACTGTTTTTCTGACGTTACTTTGTTGCAACAAGGAAAATGAATGATGTAAGATACCAGAATGGGAAATCTCTAGGCTCAACTCCCAACTCAGAGCTTACCTAGCCATATGTTGGATTTTTTTTTTTAAAAAAAAACCCTACACTTAGGAACAAGGCTAAGACACTAATGTATATTAGCCACAGTTCTCTAGTGAAACAACATACCAATGACTCTACTATTGGGAATTTGTTAGATGGCTTGCGGCTGTGGTATGACTAGCCCAAAATGCCTGTCTCCCAGTGAAACATCCAAGAATCCAATAGGAGTTCAACAATTCTAGATGTCTCAGCTGGGCTTCAGTATATGTTAGAATCCCAAAGAAGTAGGCTCTAACACCAGTAAGGGATATCTCAGTGAAAGGATTGGTAACCTGGCCAGTGAGAATGAGAACAAGCAGACAAAAAGCCAACATGTCCTACTCCATCTTTT
This sequence comes from Mastomys natalensis, assembly GCA_021653895.1. NCBI lineage: Eukaryota > Metazoa > Chordata > Mammalia > Rodentia > Muridae > Mastomys > Mastomys natalensis. The sequence goes on from JAJTUV010001233.1 coordinate 304,265, forward strand.
TTATATAGCCTACCCCAAGAAGGTGTGGTTAAGATTTAGGGAGGTCTTCCCAACTCAAATGATCCAATTAAGAAAAAAAAAAAAAAAAACCATCAAGGTGTCCTAACTTCTTAGGTTTTAGTTGACTTCAGATCTAGTCAAGTTCACTTCACACCATGTGACCCACAGAAGTGAATGAACATCTCTCTGAAGAAGAATTTTATTTACAAGAACTCTAAACATAAGAAAATAATTAGGAATAAGTTAACCACTGAGTGAAAGACTTAAATACTAAATACTAAAAAAAAAAAAAAAAGCACTGAAGAACAAATAAAACATGTCCTATGATCATGGTCTGGAAGAATTTGTTAAAATGTTCATAGGATCCATTGTGACCTACAGATTCCATGCAATCCCTTTCAAAATCTCAATGTCACATTTCATAGAAAATAGACATAACAGTGGCTGGAACTAGAAGCTCTGGATTCAAAACACAGCATCAAAAAATAAATTCTAAAATTCATATGGGGTCATTTACAATTCCCTGACTTGCCCCATCCATGTGGCAAAAAACAAAACAAAACAACCATAAGGAAAACAAATAGAGGTGCTCTCTAACTTTAGACTGTACTACACAGATTGTTCTCTCTCTCTCTCTCTCTCTCTCTCTCTCTCTCTCTCACTCACACACACACACACACACACACAATACATACACACACTCATGATGTCAAAACTAAAACCAGAAATGAACCAACACATTCAGATGAGTAATCTATTGATCTTTGACAAGGGTCACAAAAACTCTATAACAAAAGGGCAGTTCCTTCAATAAGTAGAGCTGGGAACTCAATGGTCATACATTGCGAATGAAACTGCAACCTTATTATCACCACTATATTAAAAATATTAACTCAAAATGGACTAAAGGCTTCACAGACTAGAAATTATCATTAACTATAAGAAAACATAAAGAGAAATTATGTGACATTGGTTTGGGCAATTATTAATTTTTTTCCTTTTGTTATTGTTTGTTGATAGGTTTCTTTACTGATAAAGGAACCAACTGAAGCCAAATCAGAAGTTAAAAGGTAGGTTATTTAAAGGTGGTGAAATATCACAAATGCAACTCTGCATTTAAGACCAGAGGGGAACATTGACATTTGTTCCTTGGTATTCTCCACTTATCTTTTAAAAGAGAGGCAGGTCTGATAGCCTGGAACACTCAGTCCAGGCTAGTCTAGTTGCCAGCAAGCCTCAGGTACCTATCTGTTTCCATTTTCCAGTGCTGGGATTACAAGAGCATCATGAATGGCTTCTTAAAAGTGGATTCTGGGGATGAACTGAGGCCCTTGACAGTGCTAACTGAGCTATCTCCTCACCCCAAATACAACTTTAAAAATAGAAAGTTAATCTTCCAATCTACCTTTTTATGACAATAATTCCTAAATGTAAGAAGAGACCAATGGCTCATTGCAATGAACATTTGCAACTAAAGAGGAGTAGACACAAGGGTATACTGTAGGACACACTGTGACACACTGCAGCTTCCGACAGTGAGATCTTCATTTTCTTTTTTGGGGAAGACAGAGGAGAGGGAGGATAAGAAGGGATGGGGAGATGAGTGGGATTGGGTGGGGTACATGATGTGAAGTTGACAAAGACTCAATAAAAAGTTAAAAAAATTATTTCACATTAAATACTCTAAAATAAATTTAAATAAAAACTTAAAATAGACATTTTATAAATTATAAAAGAACTATCTTATATGTTGTAATGCTGGATGGGGTAACTCTTGTAATATTACCTCACAAAATTAAATGTATATGAGCATCTAAAGCATCTAATATAGGAAATATGTAAGAAATTATCACTGACATCTTAAACATGGTCATCTCTGAGTGAAAATTTTTTATCCATTTCTACCTTTGTTTTATACTTTTGTGTATTATGTGACTTTTATCATATATTAATAGCATTTAAAAGCTTTTTGTTTGTTTATAGCAGGAGTAGAACCTATTCCCAAGAGTCGGCATGCATGCAAACCCCCCCCCCCCCCGGGGAATGCCATGTCCACACAGAGGCCTGCTGCACCATGGTGTGCTGTAGTGAGGGAGGGCAGGACCAGACAGATGGGATAAACTTGTCTGTAAGTCTTTTGGGAGGGAGAACTTACCCATACTAATCAGAACTTGCAAAGGCAGATATGAATGCCCAAGCACGACTATTTCAATTTAATCTTCTGAAAGAACCATAATAGTCCACCGGCATATCATCGAATTCTCTTGCAAATCACACAGACAATTTGAGTAAAGCAATTATAGATGAATAGAAGGCCAGAGCGGAAGCAAGTATAGAGCTGTACTGTCTCAGCCCTGTCATATCATAGGCAGGAAAATCGGGCTCCAGCCCAATGGGGAGGTCTGTCTTAGGTTATGTGGAAATTAAAAACGGTGTCCGTGTGAGTGTGTGTGTGTGTGTGACAGAGAGAGAGAGAGAGAGAGAGAGAGAGAGAGAGAGAGAATGTATGGGTGTGTGTTTGTACCTGCCACCCCCTCCCCCACCCACCCCCACCCCCGTGTGTTTGTGTGTATGTGAGGTAAGGGTTGTCTGGGAGACAGAATGAGATTGAACTTTTAAGAGTCCTGACCTTGGCAGATGACAATGACCATCTCTTACTCTCCACCTGTCCCTATTCCCTCACCAAACCCTGCTGTGAGCATCCATCTCACCACAGGATCCAGCCTGCTGTTAACCTGGTGGGCAGCAAGATCCCTGCTTCCTTCTGAAATGCCATCTCATTCTTCCATGACATGTGACTAAGTCTCAGGGCAGAGGTACATCTCTGCCTGTGCTTATTAGTGTCAATTTCGGGGGGGGGGATCTCATTTCTGGATTTTTGTGTACAGGCACTGCTGAATCTGTTGTTGAATCCTTTCTTTTCTGAGACAGATTCTCTGGATGCAGCTGGGTGTGTCACTGAAGATGACCTTTAAATTCCAGTCTTCCTGCTTCCACAGCGCAAGTGCTAGGATCACTCCCAGGCACTGAGGTTGAGTTCAGCACGCTGTGCGCCGGGGAGGCACCATGTCCACTGAGCTATATCCCAACGTGGACTTCTAGTCTCTTGATGTCCTTGCTGTAAAGTTCACCCGTGGAAAGAAATAAACATAGATACTCTTAGTTCAATTTGTTGTCTCTCCCACCCCAAATTAAGTAATGGCTTAAGTTTACAAAATGTAAAGCAAAGCTGCACTGTGGAGTGTTGCTGGTTTGTTATCTCAGAGCTCTTGGAGACAGCTGGGGTCTGGGTTAGGTTTATCCAGAAGAATGCAATCAGTGGAGGACTGTGCGTACAGCAGGGAGGATGAAAGGAAGGGGAAGAGAGATAGACAGAGAGAGAGAGAGAGAGAGAGAGGAGAGAGAGAGAGAGAGACGAGAGAGAGAGAGAGAGACAGAGAGAGAGAGAGAGAGAGCAGAGAGAGAGAGAGAGAGAGAGAGACACACACAGAGAGAGAGACAGAGAGAGACACATAGAGAGAGAGACAGAGAGACAGAGAGAGACAGAAAGAGAGAGACAGAGAGACAGAGGGACACAGAAATATTTTCTTCATTCACAGCACCAAATTATTCACCAGACCCCTCTGGGCTCCATAGCTTTCCTGCAGCTCTGACCATCAAAATCCTTCATTCTGACAAAGGTCATCTCAAATATTAAACCTGCTAGAAATATTTTTCAATGCTCATAAGCTAAAACGACCTCCCCCACCCCGCCCAGAGAATAGTTTCCGTGATACCTTTAAAAGTTCCTCCTGCCTGACAGACGGCTTTCACAGGCACCCTCTGCCTTCCAGATGAGAACACCAGCTAGGACATCCTCAGAGCAGGTCAAATACACTTCCTAACGTCACAGCTTGGAGAATAAGTTTTAATTTTAAGAGCATTTGTCCCTGACAGAGCCCCTTAGTAGGTGAGGCAGACCTTCCTGCATCTCCCTCACTCCCATACGGCGAGATAAGGGTGGCTTCCCTCAGTTACTCAGGAGACACAGTCATGGGTAGGGGAAGCCTGAGTCCAAAGATCTGCTGTGAGTTCTGACTGGTAGCCTCACCTGAGCCCAGAAGCTGTTCACCTGCACATAGAGTGTGAATCGCTAACATGGTGCAGCAGAGGGGATTAGTGGGGGATGGGTGATACCTGTTTTACATCTCAGGCTTCATTTAGCTCTCAGGTACTTATGAGACAGACTATCTATCACCTGTCTGCCACTGCAGCCAAAATGCCTCAGTCACATAGGATGAAGGAGCTGGTCTCACCATCTACACAGGGTTTTTCTCTTCCTAGGGTACAGCCTAAAAGCTACTTTGAAATAGATGCTCTCAGTAGAACGTGTAGGTTTCCTGCTTTGAAGCACCTCAACATCTGGCAGGTCATCAAGCTAATCAACTAGCATGGCTCTCGTGTCTTAGAGTTATGGTTCTCAACCATTAAGATTCATAACAGTAACAAAAGTACAGTTATGAAGTAGCAATGAAAATCATTTTGTGTTCCGTGGCCATCACAACATAAAGAACTGCATTAAAGGGCTGCAGAATTAAGAAGGTTGAGAACCACTGCCCTAGAGCCTGTTCTTTCCTGACTCACTCAGCCCGGGTCCATCTCCAACCTCCTGCTCTATCCTAGTCGGAGCTCCTGTCTAGAAATGATGAAGAGGAAAGGTCAGCCAAGGAAACGGTTTAGATGTGGAGAGAAATCAAAAGCACTGCTTTGTGAGTACAGGTGGGCAAGAGGCCAGGCAGGGGAGAGAGCAGGTGCTAATGCTTGCAACAGGCCCGACTGAGTGAGGCTGTGGGGTTTGCATGGAGGTAAGAGCTAAGAGCTGGCTGCTGGACATCTCCAGGCTGAAGAGCACCACTGACATCCAATTAAAACACTCACCATGGTGCTCCCTCCTGTCCTCTCCTGCCCCAGAGTGTTCTTAAAAATGAGAACTCGGGCTCGTGCGTGGACCTGGCCTCACTGTCTTCACAGAACCACTACCAGCATCTTTCCCCTCTGGCTAAGCTTCCCTTACCCATTCCAGCATGTTCCGAAAGTTTTCCATTTGCCTCATAATCCAAGCTTCCATCCCTCCTCCAGGGGTCTCGGCAGACATGCAGAGTGCAGGTTCTACTCTACCCACTACAGCCCTCTTTATGTGTACATAATTTAATATTTATTATCATCCACTGAAACTGCTGCTGTACTTATTTATGTGCTTATTGTTGGCCCAGGGGCTTCTTTTAAAAGCGATTTGGCATTGTATGTGGGGGTGACTTTCACAAAGACATTCTCATACAAGTATATCACGTATTTTAACCACATTCTTGATGAAAACAGAGAGGTTCCATTACACAGGGATAGAGACATCAGCTCAGTCTGGCCACAAATGGACCAAATTGGTGGGTGATGGTTAAGACAAAACACTCTCCTAAATCCTTCCAGCTTGTCTGTGCTTGCAGACACTGGAGACAGGGAAACACTGCTCTCCCTTGTGTGAGATGTGGCACCAGCATGCAGTGGCTTGTTAGGCGACAGTTAGGAAGCGTGGTAGATGCAAAATGAATCCCTCCGCCTTCCAAAAGAGACTTCTGCAGCAGTGACTCAGCTTCTTCGCTTCTCCTTCACCTGCTATGCCGTGATGCAGCAGCCACAAGGTAAGCCCAGGCATTTAAAGAAAACAGAAAAGCCTTTGCTTGCCCCTGATGTTACATAGAAAGTTGCTGTGCAATAAAAAGTAATATTCCCTTAAGATATTCCCCTAGAACATAACATAGCTTTTAGGACTTCCCCAACAGCACAAAAGAAAAACCGAAAAGCTTTCTCTTGAGAGGTAGGAGAGACAGCTCCGTGGTTAAGAGCACTGGATGCTGTTCCAGAGGATCTGGGTTTGATCCCCAGCTCCCATATGGCAGCTCATGAACACCCGTAACTCCCAGTCCCAGGGGATCTGACACCCTCTTCTGGCCTCTGTAGATACCATATGGACTCAGCACACTGAAATACATACAGACAAAAGGCTCACACACAGAAAGTAAGCTAAAATGAGAAAAAAAAAAAAATAGAAAAAGAACAAAACAGTAACAGCAACAAAACAGCTTGAGTCTAGCCCTTCTCAGAGGAAAAGACAGCCTCTGTTTTCCTTAGCTTAGTCTTAATTAAAAACTGTCACACATTCTTCCTCTGTCTCCCGCCCTTCTCCAGGAGAGCAGGCGTCCGTTGAGCAGCGACAGTTCGTAGAGAAGAACAGCAAAGGAAAGGGAGCAAAACTGAAAAGTACTGGCAAAGCCAGAGATTCAGTCTTCAAAAACCACTAATATAGCTAAATCTTGAAAGAGATCGGTGCAGATGGGAAAGAGGATGGGTCAAATTCTTAATCACTGAGTAGTACTCCATTGTGTAAATGGACCACATTTTCTGTATCCATTCTTCTGTCGTGGGATATCTGGGTTGTTTGTAGCTTCTGGCTATCACAAATAAGGCTGCTATGAACATAGTGGAGCAGGTGTCCTTGTGGTCTGGTGGGGCATCTTTTGGGTATATTCCCAAGAGTGGTATTGCTGGGTCTTCTGGTAATCTATTTCCAATTTTCTGAGGTAACGCCAGACTGCTTTCCATAGTGGTTGTACCAGCCTGCAATCCCACCAACAATGGAGGAGTGTTCCTCTTTCTCCACATCCTCGCCAACATCTGCTGTCACCTGAGTTTTTGATCTTAGCCATTCTGACTGGTGTGAGGTGGAATCTCAGGGTCATTTTGATTTGCATTTCCTAATGACTAAGGACTTTGTACATTTCTTTAGGTGTTTCTCGGCCATTCGAGATTCCTCTGTTGTGAATTCTCTATTTAGTTCTATAGCTCATTTTTTGATTGGGTTGTTCCGTTTTTTTTTTTTTTTTTTTTTTTTTTGGATGTTAGCTTCTTAAAGGAGGTCCAGTGACCAGCCCAAATTGGGATCCAGCTCAAGCGGAGGCTCCAGGGCCTGACACTATTACTGATGCCACGCTGTGCTTACAGACAGGAACCAACATGGCAGCCCTCCGAGAGACCCAACAAGCAGCTGAAAGAGCCAGATGCAGATATTTACACCCAACCAATGGACAGAAACCAGGGAACCCTGTGGTTGAATTAGAGAAAGGCTGGAAGAAACTGAGGAGAAGGGGGACACTATAGGAAGACCAGCAGTCTCAACTAACCTGGACCCCTGAGATCCCTCAGACACTGAGCCACCAACCAGGCAACATACACCAGCTGATATGAAGTCTCCAACACATATATAGCAGAGGACTGCCTGATCTGGCAGACCTAAGAGACTTGAGGCTACAGGGAGTGGGGAGGTCTGGTAGAGTGGGGGTGGGGACTTGGATGGGGGTGAGGGAGGAGGAGGAATGGGATGAGAAATTGTCGGAGGGTGGACCAGGAGGGGGATTAGGACTGGATTATAAAAAAAAAAAAGATTAAAAAATAATAATGATAAGAGAGAGAGAGAGAGAGAGAGAGAGAGAGAGAGAGAGAGAGAGAGAGGAACGGTCAAAATGGCCTCAGCTGCTTGGAGGCCATACTACAGAAATCCACCTGCCTCTGCCTCCCAAGTGCTGGGATTAAAGGTGTGTGCCACCAGTGCCTGACAACATATTAGCTTCTTAAAAGAGGAAGATCTCAGTACACACACACATAGATCCAGATATAGATAAATTTAGATATAGATATCTCCACATTAAAGTCCTTCTTGGTAGGCTGGAGATGTCATCCAGTTAGTATAGCACTTGTATGCCTATCTGTGCTGTTAAATACTTGCTTGCCAGGGCCTGCCCATCTGTCTGCTGAAGGGTTGTTGAAAACTGTTTTCCTAATCAAAAAGTATTATATAAACACTGGCCATTATTATTAAATATTCCACAGACAAGAGGAGCAAGAATGGACTGTTTAGTCTGAACCCTGCTCCCACAGGAATGCTATACCACATGTCTGGAAGACCTTGTGCACATGACAATGTCTTTCCTGTTTGAAGGAAACTGTCATTTTTATTTGCTCGGGGTAGGGAGCCACTCTACCCACTGAGTTGCATCCCCCCAGAAATCAGTGGCCAAATAAAGGAATAGATAGACCTTGGTGGCTAGCTTCAGGAATATAATGTAAGAGTTTTCAGCAAGGCAGAGGAAATGGGGAAGAAGGGAAAGTCTGCCGGAGCCACATGTTCAAGGGGGTTAGTGTCCCTTCAGTGTGCGTCCCCTGACACCCATGAGTGCTGGGAGCTCTGGCTGTGGAATTCTTTGTTCCCTCTGGCCTGGCCGGGAGCCATTGCAGCTTCTTCTGATGATTTGTGTGCAGAGGCCCCCACCTCACATGAAGCTTGGAATAATAAATCCTAGGTTTTAAAATGTAAGTGTGCCTATTTAATAAACCATGAAATATAACAGAGCAAACAAGCCTAGATGCTCTGCTGGGATTTTCTGATTTGTTTCTCAAGACTAGTCTTCAAACTGCCTGCTGAAGGTTTTGTACAATAAAATATTAACTTCCTCAGAATGTGGGGAGTCTTTCTCATAACAAGCACCTGAGTGAGGTTCACTGAAAAATTCAGAAGGCCTTTCCTGCAGACTCATTTAAACAGCCACTGTGAAACACAAAGAACTGCTCTTCATAGTGTGTTCTAAATGGGAGGAAACAGACTTATAAAGGGGTCCGCATAAGCCACCTCTGAAGACACAATAAAGATAGGATAGTGGACACACTCCCTCACTGTCTAATCCCCATGGATTAATGCAGCCAATGACAGCATCTAGAATCAGAGCACAACTCTGTGATGGGGACAAAATTGTTAGCTACCTCTTTCTCAGGCTTACCTCCAAGTCCCCAGTTATTCCAAAATAACGGACAAGCAGTACAGTGTTGACTTGGTCTGCTCCCCTTCAGAGCCAAGCACACACAAAGCTGCAGGGTTTTTATTTGCTTTCATGCTGAGAACTATAACTTCTACTACTTTGCCTGTATTTCACTAAACCACATGAAAGTGTCTACACTTTCATGGCCCTGTTTGTGTCATTAGACACCTGCTGAACCCCTCTTAAATGTCTTTATTTAAAGGATAAGGAAAATATGGGATACAAATTCACAAAACTGAATGATCTGCATGTGCAAAGTTTGCCATTTTGGTCATATAAGAGGTTAATGGTTAGACTTTATGGCCTGCGATTTTCTGAGTTTATGACTGACTACGTGGGTATGAGCGTGAGTTATGGTAGGTATCCTGCCTGCTATAGAAATAGAGGCATGCACAGGCAGCTAGCTTAATGACCAAAACTATGGATTTGAATGTTAACCATATTTTGTTCTAATTGAATGCTAGAAAATTGTATTAAAGGCACGAAGCTACCAGGAGCCATGCTAGCAAACTCACTGTAGGTCATAGATAATCAAAATGAATGTGTTATGAAGCTCTGGTTTGTGAGCAGGTACATGTTCCTAGTGTGTACACACCTGTAATCTCATCCCTCTGGATGCAAGGGCACAAAGAAGGAGCATCTGAATGCAGCCTGGGCTACAAAGGGAGGGAAACATGCAGCCCCGCTGTGCATGCCTGCATACTGTTTTTGCACCCGTTGCCCCAGTGTTCTGGATTCCTAAACGAAACACACACACACACACACACACACACACACACACACACACACACACACACACACACAGGGTCTTATATTTAAATATGCCTTAAACAGCTTAGTTGCTGGGCCACTCCCAAACTTCCATGTTGCTAATGCCTTCCCTCTGATACTCCTGAGTTATTTCTTTTTTTTTTTGTTTTTTGGTTTTTCGAGACAGGGTTTCTCTGTGTAGCCCTGGCTGTCCTGGAACTCACTCTGTAGACCAGGCTGGCCTCGAACTCAGAAATCCGCCTGCCTCTGCCTCCCAAGTGCTGGGATTAAAGGTGTGCGCCACCACCGCCACCCGGCTCATTGACAGTTTCTTTTTAAAGGCTTTATTCCTTCTTGTTTGACTGAATGAGATGTCTAGCCCAGACAGGCCTTACTCCCTGTGGAGTAAAGGATGAGCTCCTACGTGCTGAGACAACAGGCGTGTGTCACCATGCATGCAGTTTCTATGCTGCAGAGGATAGAACCCAGGCCCGGTATCTGCCAGGCTGGCACTCTACCAACGGAGCTACCTCCCTCACTGCATGCTCTCATGTTCCTTAGCTTACCCTCCCATGTCTGGAGTCTCTCCCCTTTAACCCCTGTCTAGTCTCAGTCCCACAGGGTTGATGCACCCACAACCTGTGTCTGAATGCCTTCGTCTTTATCTAATCCTGTCCCTTTGTAGATATAGATACAGGGAGGCTTCTGGAAACAGGGTTATTAATTCATGTTTCCCTCGCTTTAGCTTTTCCAGAGAAAAGTGTTTTCCTGTGGTTCTGAAGGGTACATTTCCTTTTTTCAAAAATTGTTTTCTGATGCTGTCTTCCTGTGTGGTTGTGTGGTGCTGGGGATGAAACCCAAGCAATGCCTTGTGCATGCGAGGTGCGTGCTCGTCCACAGAGCTCCAGCCACTGGAAAGCCGCTGAGCCCGTTTCCTTTGCCTGGTCATGAGCTTTAGGCCTGTTTCTGTTCCCCTCACTGAGTAAAGCTTTCTCAGGCTCATCATTCTGCTCAAGTTACTGTGGAGTTGCTCCTTTAGCATTCACTTCAGTATTTTGGTTGGTAATTTAAGGAAGTTTTTTTCTTGCAGTAATATTGTTTTTTAGTATTTATTGTCTTTAAATGATGATTGCCACTCTCTGGTAGACACTCTTCACTGTCTTCAGTGTTCTTTGACCTTTAGATCTTAAAGACTTTCTTCATTTTCTCTTTAAGAAAGCTTAAGTTTTGTTCATTCTTACTTTCTTTTTAGTTTAGTCTATTAAAAGCATTCCTTTTTGAGATATAGTCCCTTACCATACAATTTGTCTACTTAAATTTGAGCACATATTCACAAATACGTCAACGTTAGAAAACTTGCATCAAAACCAAAACAACCTGATACCTTTCATCTTCCGCTCTTGTACTCTGTAACAGTCATAATACCCTTCCATCTCTACAGATATGCCTTCCTAGAGTTTCATAAAAAGAATCATAAAAGAGGCAAGTTGTAAAAGCTGTTTGTTTTTAACCCTACACTCAGCATGTTTTAGGGCTCATCTAATATTTCATTCTTTTTTTACGGCTAAATATGTTTCATTATACATATGTTATCTTTTTATCAATACATCCACAGGTGAATATTTGGGTTGTTTCCACCATTTGGCTTTATGAATAAACACTTCCCCCACACCTGACAATACATCCACCAAACAGATTCCTTCTCCCTTATATTTTTATAAAACACAACAGTGAACATCTAGAATATAATTTTTTTTTTAAAAAAAAGCACCTAAAGAACAAATTATCCAATCAACAGTAGGCAAAAATCTATAATAGTTATCAAAATCTGATTCTCAAATTAGACTGCAACCTGGGAACTAAGATATAAACTAATATGTGCATAAAGATTGTCCAAAGGGTGCTTCTGGGTTTTCTTTTGCTCTCCAATACAAAGGAGGAGGAGCAAAGAAGAGATATAAGAACAGAGGGAAACTGTTTGCTTGAAGTAACTGGAACAGGATTGGAGGGGAAGAAAAAGGCTTAAAAACATGAAAAATAAAGGAATTCATGTAAGTTAATCAACAGACTACCAACAGATTACTGAAAAATAATTAAAAAGACACACCTCCTCCCCGAGGAAAAAGATGGTGGGGCAGCATGTAGCTGAAGGCCCTGTGAGCAGCAGGGCTACAGCTGGGCCGCTGGATTCCCACCTCAGAAAAAGGAGAGTCAGGAATAAATGGGTGTTCAAGCAGCCATTTGCCAGCAGAGGCTTCCGAAGCTACAAGTCCTTGGGGACGTGCTAATGCTGCACCGCGGTTAGCTGGGCCAGGCCATTCATTCAGACACGGTAGCTATTTACAAAACCATTCATGGAAAACCAGGGCCTCCCCCCCACTCTGTCTGTGTAAATGCTGCTGCTGGATGGATCAGGATAGAGTAATCCGGTGAGCTCCAGCAACCTATGCAATTAACATACTCTTCAGAAAAGCTCTTGATAGCTCTGCAGAATTCTAGGTTTAAAGGGATTTGAAGGCTGTCTGCACCAGAGCTCCCCACAGATCTGCCAGCTGCTGGGGAAGCAGCCAGCCTGGAAAGAAACCTACAGGACAGAGTGTTCCTCCTTTCCAGCTGGTGTGGACCGGTCTGCAGAAGGATTAATTATCTCAGGCCGTGGGCTGGATGCCAGACTTTAATCTTCCGCTAATACCTTTGGTCTGGGCTGGGAGTTGTTAGTGTTCTTGTAAAGTTCTTTATACACACCTAGTCCCAAACTGCAAGCGTGAAGAACTTCTAATATTTTTTATTGGTATATTAAACATTTTAGAGATTGAGTTTCTTTCGTGCCCGTGTCTGTGTCTTTGTGCACTGCCACAGTGTGCACACTGAGAGTATCCTGCAGAGTCAGTTCTCTTCTTCCACCCTCTGGGGATTAGAAACTGAAGGACTGGTGTCTTTAAAACTCCCTCTAAGCTCAGGTATGGTAGCATATACCTATAATCCCAGCACCAGGAAGCAGAACCAGGAGTTTTAGGCCAGCCTGTTATACATAGCTAATTTCAACCCAACCAAAGTTATAAAGTGAGATTCAAAATATAATTAGCACATAAATAAAATTCCTTTTAAGACAACCACCGTATTTGCTGCCTTAAGCCACACGTCTACCACATGGAGTAAAAAGTATGGAAGTACAGTTTTATTCACTCTGTATCAACGCCATGGACACCCACAAACTGGACCACCAACAGTTACAGCATTCCATGTTTTAAGACTAATAAGGACATACAGCATCAATTCCTGAGTGAACAGTGCAGTGTAAAATTTAATCTGTATTGCTCAGAGTATATCTTGCAGCATAAAAAGTGACCAAGATGATTGCTTAGTTTATCATGTCATAAAATACAAGTGTTGACTGCAGAGCAGTGATACCATTTCAGTGGTCAGAAAACTTGCAGTTCATAACAAAGGCTCTTGTATGCACCTGCTGCCATGATTGACGTTCCAGGTCAGGCAGTAAAATAAGTCATGATACAAAACTAAACCAAGAAGTTACTTGTACTGAAGACACATGACTTCACTTCAGAAAGCCTGGATTCTGATTAACCTTCCATACATACAAAAATTCTTTTAAAAAATTCTAGGCAGTCACAAATATAAACTAGTTGAATAAAAGACAATGGCAGCTTTTTCTTATGCTGTGAAACCGTGAATCTCATCATCGGAAAAGTTAAGATCATGCAGCAACCTGAAAAAACAAAACATGTATGACTTTTAGGGAAAGTGTTTACAAATAAAGTCATGCGATCAAAGCTTGCCAACATACCCTCCTCAGTTTCTCAAGTCATGTTTGTTTTTTAAGAACACAATGAGCACACTAGAAACTTACTAAACAGTATCAGCTATTTCATCAGTATTCGATTTTTTAAATGGTTTCACAAATGCCACTAATTTTAAATGACTTGAGATAAGATCCAATTATAACTCATTCCTTGTAAATGGCAGACATGCCCTTGGATACATTTCTCTAAGATCCTTCTTTCCTTTTTGCTCCCACCTCTGCCATGTTCTGCAGTTTATCTGCTGAAAACCATAGTATTTTTACAGTGGACTATTCCACAGTCCTCTCGGCTGCATGCCTATGACACTCTTCAACAGCATGGCCCTGTGACCTCTATTCCTCACACTTAATTAAATGTATGGAGTCTAGGGCTTTATTACATATAGATTTAATTCTCTGTCTACTGCACTCAGAATGTTACTACTGTATGATAACGCATGGCTGCCTCTCTTATGAGATGCTAGCAACCACTGGTGACCTATGAAATCTAAGATTTTACTGCCATCCTTCTTCATTGATCAACTGAAGGGCTCACTAAAGAAAGCCTGCTCTGTGGTCATGTGGCTATCCAGCAACTAGCTCATACAGAAAAAAGGCAGAATAAATGCTTTATTTTCCCACTTTTATTTACCAGTTTTCAAAGTGAGGGATAGGAAACCACACTGCTAAAATACACTTCTGCCTGGAAAATCATACAGAGAGTGAGACCATAGAGGTGGCTGCTGAAGATGATCATTCAGCACTGTCTGACCAGAGCAGAAACAGTCACAGCAAGGGCCCCTGCGGCACAGCGTTAGGACACAGCAGGCAAGCCTCTCACTCTGGGGCTATCCTACTTTTGTAGACATGTATACTGTCTCCTCCAGGGAAGGGCTTCACTGTAACCACAGTCTACCATTTGAATACCTTTAACACACCTAGTTCTCTCTGCCCTTCTACTCGTTCTGACGGGATTGTGTGTGTTGCTTTGAATAAACCCAGGGTCATATACATGAGAGGCAGACATTCTAACACTGAGTTACATCCCTAGCTCTTCTGTTTGTATATATAGCTCAGGCTGTCCTGGAACTCCCCATCTTCCTGTCTCTGCCTCCAGAATACTGAGGTTACGGGTGTGCACATCACAAAAAGCTCTGGAACCATGGCAGTCTACATTCATAACTACATAGGTCCTTTATGATCACATGGTCTCCTCAAAACATACCCCAGGTGACAGTACCTGACTACCTATGGTGCTCCAAGTTATATTTCAGTCACATTTGTCTCATCACAGGACAGTGTGAGCCTCTGAAGTTGAGTCTGCTTATCCATAGTACAAAGTAGTGAGTAGATCAAAGTATCACTAACAGTTGTTTGTTTTTTAAAGTATAGGCCTCTAAACCTTTAGTATACAAATTGACAAGTGCTCATGAGATGAGGAGGGTATACTTGGAATATAGCTAGGTATCTAGCTAGTTCTGAGAGGGCTTGGATCTAGGCTTACCCATGGAGACCAAAGTCTGCAGACCCTCATGACCCTCATAAAATGGTAGTGTATAAGTGTCCTATGTATGGACATCTCCCGAGATACTTTAAATTACCTCTAGACTAGTTAGAATACATCAAACAACATAACTGCTGTATACCTATGCTGTGCTGCCAGGAAGTGATGACAGCAACTGTGCAAATGCTCAGTGCCAGGGCAATGTCTTAGAGTATTCTTGATCCACAGCTAGATGTGGAAGTGGACGTGATGGACTTTTGTGCAACATGCAGCAGACATGAGATTAACTCTAGAGGTCTTAGTAATGAGGATGACAAAGGCCTTTATTTTACAGAACAAAACTATGACAAAATAAGAGCCTCTTATCACTTTTGATATGAAAGGCACATTAGCTGGGCATGATGCTTTAACCACAGCACCCAGGAGGTTGAAGCAGGCAGATCTCTAAGTCTGAAGTCAGCCAGGGATATATACTGAGACCTCCAACAGAAAGAAAGACACATTCCATTAAGATGGTAACGACAAGATATCAAGGAAATGAGTCTGAACTAAAGCCACAAGGCAGATGCTATGAAGTGCAAATACTGATGTGGGTCAAGTCACCTTGACAGGCTGCTCCATCAGTTTGTTCAGGGGAGTGATCTCAGGAAGCCATAGGGAATGGTTAACAGCCTTGCTGAGCTTCGTAGCCAAGCAAGTTCAGTACTGGAAGATTAGTTTTGAGGCAAAATTGAGAAACTGTAGAGATTACAGTTGCTTAACAGCATGTGAAAATACTACAGTCATGACAACCTACTATTTAATGAGCAGATAGAGAGGTTCCAGTCTGCATCTGAGTGGCTAAGATGTGCAGAAGCAAATAAATGAAAATGAAGACATGGCCTCAGCTCCAGCAGACCACTGGTCATAGGGGAAGAATGGAGTTCTGCTAGGAGGGTGTGCAGACCCCTCTGTAGGTAGTCTTTCCATGCTGAAGGTCTGAAGTTTCCACTGCCTGACAGCATCACTGCAGCCTAAGGATGCTCGGAGACACACAGGCCAGCGGGGTAAAGCAGTGCAGCACTTGGCCTTAACTTCCAATAAAAGAGTCAGGGTTTTTGTAAATAAATTTTACAATAAAATTAAACTCAAATTATCTAGAAAATGTTAGGTTTATAGAAACCAAACTTAAGGAGTTTCTAATCTAGAAAACCAGTACATGCTATATTTAACCAAATATTTTAAGGTATCATATAAGGTGGTTTTCACTGTGTAGTCTGGCCATGGGTCTTGCTTGCTTAGGTAGTATAATCTAGCGTCTTCCTTTGACTTGCTGCCTGACTGTTTTATTTACCAACTCCTATACAGCTGCAGAGAATAAAGGCAGAGAGCCACACTGAAAGGAAAATGGCTTACTTGTAACTATTGACATTGAAGGTGGTGAAGATGAGACTGAGAGCCCAACATTCCAAATAAGATTGCGACACTGATCTTGTAACTGTTCTTGACAGCCACAGGCAGATGACATCGACTGCTGCATCCAGTGCTGAGCACAACCAGGCTCCAACCTCTGTCCCTCGTATGGAGACTAGCAGCTGCACTACTTTCAGAGCAACCACAGATTTTGGTGTGTGACAGACAGCATGGCAGAAAGAGCCAAAGGCTGGCCAAGTGTTCTGTGAGCTTCCATTGCAGGGTTCCAGCCCCGACCGCCACTCACCTTATCCCCTCATCTGTAAATGGTGTTGGTCCACAGATGCAAAAGAAGACCCTAGAGTTTTCTAAACTTCTTTGAAAAAATTCAGAGAGAAGAGCTCGTGACACCTGTCCCCGTTTGCCGTTCCATTCTGGAGAAGGTGCCGAGAGAACAAATTCAACATGAAATCTAGGACAAGAAAAGAGTTTTCAAAGTCTGTCATTTCAAACCCACTATTGTCACATTTCAAGGTCAGTAAGACTCCTTTCCCACAGGACAGTTTATGAAGACTGGATAGGTTCTAAGTAAACATTTAACAAAGACACACACATGAATGCAAATTCACTAAGGATTGGTTTTGCCATGGGTAAGGGCAATGTTAGGCTTAGCCTTGCTATGAATAGAGCAGTGATTTGATTGTTTTATTCTTTTGTTTTGTTTTCTTGAACTCATTAGCAAGAGGCCTCCATGGGATCTCAGAGGCTGTTACACCGCCTGTGTGAGTCTCAAAGAAGTGCAATTTCCAGAGACACCTTAGCATTCCTCTCAGAAGCCTCTCCTTCCACGCTTTATATACAGCTTAGGAGCAGCCCCGGCTCCACCCTTCAGTCTCCACAACATGACACTGGCTACGCCATCTTCCTGCCATGATGCTCCTAGGAACCCATTCTTCTGCTCTTAGCTCAAGCTTCATGTCCATCAAAAAATTCAAAGACAGCCCTACTGGTCTTGGCTCCTTTACTCTGTAGAAATGGTGGCCTCTGCCTTTTCTTTGCAGCCCTTACTTCAGGTTGTAAGCACGTAGTCCCTGAGGGAACTATTTCACTGTCCATTTTCCCCTTCAAACTCTACGAAAGCAGGGACGATGTAAGCTTTGGCTACTGTATCTAGTGGCCAAAACACAGGAGCACTTAAACATCATGGAACAAGAAACATGGAAACTAAAGAAAGAGCACACAATTTAGTGTGAACTAAGTGAACTGCTGGTCAAAAGCTAGAAAACCGAAGTCCTGCTACCTGACACACTGCCATCTGGACAGCATCGGTCACTGGACTCTTACACAGCCTACTCCTTTCTGAAGAGCAGCAAGCCCCGCTCACACATCAGCCTAAGCCTGGTGTGGGGCTGCTCCGACAGGATTCTGGGGTAAGAGATGAAGAAATTGAATGCGAAAATAGACTACAGCTCTTGCTGCAGCTTTAATGTGGCTGTGTTGGCTGGCTGACACTCCGAAGAACTGACGGGCCAGGTGCAGCTGCAGACAAAGGAAGAGCACCGGGCAGTGGTCAGAGAACTAGCCCAGCTCTGCACACAGGCTCTGCCTCACGGGTTTCCCAGGGCATTCACTGGACTTGGTGAGGAAACTTCCCAATCAATCACATCAATCAGGTAGTTTTTCCCATCAAGGTTCCCACTCAGCCTACACAACCATTCTAACCCATGCTTAGACTGTCTCCCCAAACACAAGGCTAAGCACGGACACCTGAAAACTGCAACTCCAAATGTTCAAATTCACGAACTTTCTGAGTGTCCACATAACAATGTTCTACTGGATTCTGCAGCACTTAGATTTCAGATTAGAGACACCCAGTTGGTAAAGTTTATGCAAACACTGGGGAACTGGAAGGAGTTCTGGTTCCTGGCATTCTGGGTAAGGGACACTCAGCCTGCGCCTTGTTTCACTAAATCATTTTTAATATCTTTTATCTAAATGTCTTTCTACCATGGTGAATCAAAAGCCAAAGATGGCCTTTTATGGCTCTATTTCCAATGAACCTTTCACTAAAATAAAACTGCTAAGATATAAAGTCAGAGTAAATTGTCCATAAGCTGAAATGGATACCTGTTCTTAACCTTCCTTTTTGGTATGCTTTTTGGAGAAGGCTAACCATTTCTATGAGCATCTACTTAGACAACGATGAGACCTTAGCTCTCTACATAAACAGCATATACTTTTCAGGGTTTTGTACTCAGCCACACACTGGTTCCTTTCCTACAGACTGGTACTCAATGGAGAGAATGAAAAGGCAACACAGATCATTTAAGGTTACTGTGAAGATGCTGCTGTCCTGGATGAGAAAGTACTTTAACTAGAGTGGGAGCAAGTCCACATTAAGATGGAATAGATGATGTCATGTCTCAAATCACTGTAGTGTTTTCTCTGGGAATCTTCTGTTTGACACAATTATAGAACTAAGCCACGGGGGACCAAAGAGGTCATCTTTAAACCCTGACCCAAGGAAAAAATTAGGATTCTTGAAAGTTTTACCTGAAAACAAATTAGGCAACCCACAAAATGCAAAGTGACAAGGAGAGAAAAGGATACGGTAGGGACCTGGACATGTTCCTTGAGAATGTATATGTGGCACGAGACCAAAACAGGAAGAATAGCCCTTACAGGTTCAGTTCTGTTTGCAGTTAAGAATAAGTTCCTGTTTGTGCTGTGTGATCCAGATGCACCAGATGTGCCTCATCACATGTGGGCTGGAGGTACACAGAGGATATGTCAGGATGTATGCTTGCTCCAGATTGGACCTGGGAAATGTGGCGAGTTGTCGGTTTTGCCTTTATAAGCCGGCGCAAAAACATGACTTGTGGCCATTTTCTGGGAACCCAGAGATGGACCTGGTCAGAGATCCACCCTCCCAAGTATTTAAGCTTGCTTCAAACTTGGCTTAAGATTGTAGTAGTGGTCTTTTTCTCAGCCTAATTCACTGGAATCAACAGTGGACTAAAAAGTCACTGGGAATAAATGAATCTATTGAAAAAATTTAAAGTGGACAGTGTTCACTCTAACATATACAGAGTCTGTCTATCTAGCACTAATTTCTCCCTCTTGCTTTCAAAACATACCTCTTCCTTCCCGTTTCTCACACTTGTCCATGACACTTCCCTATTCTACTGCCTCAGCCTCAGGTGGGACCCTCAGATCTTAGATCTGTCTGACATATCACAGCCATATTAACTCTCCTAAAACCCGGAGGGTCTCTATTGCCTACAGATTAGCAATTCAAAGCCCTTGGTGTCCCAGCCTTTCGTTTTTTCTGTATTTGTCATATAGAATATGCTTCTTCACTGAAGTACCAGAGCATTCTGGTCTTAAAGAACCTAACTACTAGAGTTTCTTTTCCTGTTCACAGAAATGCTAATTTGTTTCCTATAATCCAGGTCATAACCCCTTGTTCCCGGAAGCCCTGGCACCCTTCTCCTCAGGATGGTGTGCTGGAGCAGTTTTCAGACAGCACAGCAATGCAGTAATGCAGATGTTCCTCTTCACGTGTGACTCAGTCCCGAGCTGCCGGAATTCTTTTCTTTTTCTATTCTAGTGGAAAACTAAGGGCATTACCAATATCAAATGATGTTGCTGGCTGGGTTGGGGATGGGGGTGACTTTTGTCAAAGTCTTCACAGTGCAAGAACACTTTCACCTGTGATTCTTCGGCACTCTTATCCTGAGTACCTAGGGGAGCACAGAAGAAATTCTCACCATGCCATACAACACAGGCTGGTTAAATAAACCATGGTATGTTCACATGACAGAACACAGTGCCATTATTAAAAATCATGGTACAATACATGGCTTTCCAGCCCACACTTCTGGCATTTTGAGCCATTCCTGGCTGTGATGGTTTGTATAAGCTTAGCCCAGGGAGTGGCACTATTTGGAAGTGTGGCCTTGTTGGAGTAGGTATGTCACTGAGGGTTTGGGCTTTAAGATCCTTGTTCTAGCTTCCTAGAATCCAGGCTTCCACTAGCAGCCTTCAGATGAAGACGTAGAACTCTCAGCTCTGTGTTGGGAGCCAACTCCTAGCTGAAAGCAGCTATCATCTTTGCAGCCATCTTGGGTCATATATTTGCAGGTTGATACTTTTCTATCCTGACAAGAGACTTGTTTTTCCTAGCATGATATTTTTGCAAGCAGCCCATAACAGCTGAGCACACTCTGATAACATCTTGTTTTTCTCAGACATATCCTGGACTTGCTGTTTAGTGCCCCCAACTGCAAGGCACTCATGGTAAAGTGTCTTCAGCTGCACTCCCCTGCTTGTGCTTCTATACCCATAATTGCCTTTCAATAAATGAGACATGATCAGACACCCTGTCTCCATTCTTCTCTTGCCCTTCCATCCCCACTCTTTCCCTTGCAGACCCTTTGACTGACCCACAGGCCGGGTCACCTGGCATCCAACGAGAGGCAGTGAGAATGACAGACCCTGTGAGGGACGTTACTGGAAGAAGGGTCAACTGAAAATTTAAAAGTAAAACTAAGATGATCGCCGCATGAACCTGCCGAGTCGAGACCAGTAAGTCATAGTAATGAAAATGGGGCAAGAAATAAGTCAGCATGAACTATATGTGGAACAGATGAGAAAGGCTTTAAAGATGTGAGGAGTAAAGGTGAAAATTCAGCATTTGTTGTCATTTTTTATTTTATTAAAGAGTTATGTCCCTGGCTTCCTCAAGAAGGAATCATTGATGAAAAAAGATGGCACAGAATTGAAGATGAACTCAGATTTTTTACAGGACATTACTGCCTTTTCATATTGGAACTTGATAAACGATCTCAACAAAGTGTCTGTCCATGGCAGCAGTTGTTGAAGAGGGTGAAAAAAAAAGACAGTGAAAGAAAAAGGAAAGAGGAGGCGTTGTGTGCTGCCCTTAAAGAAGAGTGCTGCTTTTATACTGACCATCCAGGCCTTGTAAAGATTCTATGAAAAAGGTCAGAGAAGGCCTAGAAAACTGCGAACTCCAGCCTGACCAGGAACAGGGCTGGTTCAAGGCTTGGTTTTGTACCTCGCCATGGCTCACCACTTTACTCCCATCCATCTTGGGACCCCTATTTGGGCTACTTATTCTCCTGTCTCTCTGGCCCATACTGTTCAACAAGCTGATGGCTTTTGTATGACAATAGATAGATGTTATTCAAATAAAACCCATACAGGTCCATTATCACAGGCTGGAAGTAGGGACTCTAAAACCTCTGTCATTAAGACTGACGAGGATTAACCCCTAACTTATGCGCTAAGCCGGATAGTCAATGACAGGTAAGAGAACACCTCAAGACCCTTGCCCCTAACTGGGAGGCAACCTAAGACAGGAGCTCAGTAAAATGGCTGCTGAGTATCCCAGAGATGGGAAAGGGAGGCTGGGGTCTGTTCTAACCTAAGATAGACGCAGCTTCTGTTAGTTTTCCCAGCCTTCCCTTTTGAAAAAATTAAAAAGGGGAACCTTTTGGGAACCAACTCCTAGGTAAAAGCAGCTATCATCTTTGCAGCCATCTTGGGCCATATATTTGCAGGTTGATTCTTTTCTACCCTGAGAAGAGACTTGTTTTTCCTAGCATGATATTTTTGCAAGCAGCCCACAACAGCTGAGCACATTCTGACAACATCTTGTTTTTCTCAGACATATCCTGGACTTGCTGTTTAGTGCCCCCAACTGCAAGGCACTCGTGGTAAAGTGTTTCCAGCTGCATACCCCTGCTTGTGCTTCTATACCCATAATTGCCTTTCAATAAACGAGACTTGATCCGACACCCTGTCTTGTCTCCATTCTTCGTGTTTCTTGTCCTTCCATCTCCACTCTCTCCCTTGCAGACCCTCCTGACTGACCCGTGGGCCAGGTCAGGTCTGCCTGTATCATGCTTAATAGATGCTGCCCTGCTTCCACTGTGATAATAATGGACTGAACCTCTGAACCAGTAAGCCAGCCCCAATTAAATGTTGTCCTTGTAAGAGTTGCCTTGGTCATGATGTCTGCTCACAGCAGTAAAATCCTAACTAAGACATTGGCCTTTAATAACTACATGCCAGTAGCTCCTCCTTCTCCAATTCTGACCATCAAAAAAAAAAAAAAAAAAAAAAATCCCAACCAACCAACCCTCCAGGGGCTAGAGAGATGGCTCAGCAGTTAAGAACTGCTTTCTGTGTCTACAGAGGATTCCATTCTTTTCTCAGCACCTACATAGCACTTCACAACCATCGATAACCCCAATCATAGGGAATCTAATGCCTTCTGGCCTCTTTGGGCATGTGGTACACTTACACATATAAAAGGAAAACACTTTTACATATAAAATAAAAATAAATAAATCTTTAAAAATTTAACAAAACCCATCTCCAAACAAGCATTCCTCAGCATCCTGATGCTGACAGGGGAGGGCCAGGTTGACAGAATATATTCTATGATCAGATACAACAAGCAGAAGATAGTTACCAAAAGTACAGCCAGTATGACTATATTGCCTTCAAAATAAAAATAAAAAAGGTGTGTGCGCATACATATACATATGACAGAGTATAAAGATAAAGGTTATAAAGTTTATTACTCTTGTAGAGTAGAAACCTCAGCAATTCTGTTCATTATTCTCTGCTACACTTTTTATATAAGCATGTACTAACTTCATAAATATAAGAAAAAAATCAGACCAAGTGGTGCTCATAGAAAGAATGTGTCACTCACTCTTCTATCTAAAGCAGTGGTTCTCAACCTTCCTAATGCTGTGACCTTTTAATACAGTTCATGCTGTGGTGACCTCCAACATAAAATTATTTTCATTACTACTTCATAACTAAGTGTGCTACTCTTATGACCGTAATGTAATATATGTTATGCAGGATAGTCTTAGGTGATCACTTGTGAAAGGGTCGTTAGACTCCAAAGTGGTTAAGAACAACTGTTGTAAAGAAGAGTATTGACATCGAAGAATTGAAGGGGAAGGAAATACTTGTACTATAAATACATTCCAAAATGATGCCCAGAAACTAACTTGCCATCTGGACTGCCCCACTCCTGATATCTCATGCTATATCAGGAGCAGCAGGACACTCAGAGCCACTGCTACTGATGGGGAGGGCAGAGCCATTCTACAGCAAAGGCATATAGTTCACCGTGATACACACTGGATTAGCAATAAAACTCAACTTTTCTACACAGTAATCAGCTAGTTTACTTCAGTTATTTGCCTACTGTTGTTCTCATTTTTTCCAGAACCCCATAAGAGAGAGAGAGAGAGAGAAAGAGAGAGAGAGAGAGAGAGAGAGAGAGAGAGAGAGAGAGAGAAGAGAGGTGCAAGATTCAGAATGCTATTAATTAAATCCCTATTTTTTTGAGCTTGTAATTAGGTGAAATCACACATCTAGCATCCAAGTAAGACAATGTAATTTTTGTTCAAATCTCATTCTTAGCATGAAAACTGTATTGAAATAGTAAAGAGAAATTCTAAGTGACAGAAAGTAAAGAGGCTTATTTTTTAGACTGCATGAGAAAACAAGCTCATACAATGTCCTGTTGAGGTGTGACCTGGTATAGGCATGTAGCAGACAATTGCTCACATATACACATTGAGTAAAACAGGATCATTCTAGGTAAGGTATCTCAAGGCCACACCTACTGCTGTGGATAGTAAACCTCCGTTCTATAGATAGAAAAACTGAAGCCCTGGTTGACTGAGTAACTTGCGAGAGGTCACAAGGTGATCAAGTGTTCCTTTCTTCATTAGTGATACCATCCAGAGAAACCCTGAGCACAAGAGCATGTCCCCTGAAGAGGACACTATTTGGTCCCATGCCAGCCTGCCCCAGTATCCAGCCTTCCCTTTCTTCCTTGTCCCACAGAAGACTGAATTGGAATTTAAAACCTAATTCTACAGGATGTTTAACTCTTTAAACTCTACAATATCAGAAATTTAAAGTTTTCACAATGCAACAGTAATTTAAACAAAGGGACGTGTTCAGGGAATACATTTGGCCTCCAAAACTTCATGACTAAGACAACTGATCCAGGGAAGTGGCACCATGGGAAAGTGTAACAGACACTCGTTACACTGCATCTAAACTCCCACTTTTATATAGGATATTATCACCAGGTCCATCTAGAAGCCCTGAGGATAAGGGGTCTTCTATTGGTATGGAAAGTCTCAGACTATAGGAAAACTGCTGACAACTGTCCCACATCCAACTACAGACTGTGATCATAGGGAGGGCTTGACCTGACCACATGTTTATAAAAGACCAAGTCCTTGGAGATCCTAAAACACTGTTGGAAGTCAGTACACACACACACACACACACACACACACGAGAGAGAGGGAGAGTGAGAATGAGATGGGATGGCTGCAAAGAAGGTCATCTTTCAGAGGAAGTTGAAGCCTTGGAGAATGAGCACCTTGGGCAAGAGGGGTGCAGACAGGCAGAAGAGGGACAGAGGTGGTCAAAGCAGCACATCTGCTACAACAGCACTGTTCTAGGAAATTGTGAGGATCATTAAGCTGCTGAGCAGTTATGACAGAAAAAAAAATCAAATCCTTAGTAGTGTAGTGTAGGCAACCAACAACCCAATCACAAAGACTAAACTAAAAGCAAGGCACTTCATGTGCACAGGTGCAATGTTCCTTCATAACAGTTGATCAAAATTAACTCCTATTAACAAACTAAGTTAGTGCCTAATCACTGAAATGAATCTCTTAAATTTTATAAAATTTTTCTTTAAGGAATTTAACACTTCTGCCAGAATTTACTAGAAACATTTATTAATTTTAACGCCTACCTGTAACCAGTCTTTTGCTACTTTGTGAGTTCTTTTTCTTCCACCCATTTAACAACCCCTTAACACTAGATAAGAGAGAAAAAAGGATGGAGAGGAAAGGAAAGAGTCCCTGAACAAAGTCAGGGGTTGGAAATGAGGTGGCGTTATCATTAGATTATTTCCTGCTGATTATAGGGGCATTGAGTTCCCTTCGGACAAGTTTGATTTTCACCATCAGGATCTCTAATTTCTTCTTGTTGTTCCTTCTTTAAGCACGACTACTTAACAAATCACAACCAAAAACTCACCCCACCTTTGAGGCCCTAGCAGTTATCTGCCCTCTGAAAAGTTCCCAGAATTCCAAATGCCACACAATTGCAGAAACTATCTGCAGCTGGCAAAACCACAAAGAGGCAAATCATAATCAGCCGCTGTGGACAATCTAACGCTGCCCCATATCTTATACCTGGGAGTAAAATGAAACCATATTCTTATATTTCTATTTTAAAGACACCAAAACTCTAATATTGTCACTATACCTACCCATATCTGTTTAAAAATCTTTAAATGTTTGTGAAACAGGAGCTCTAATAAGGCAAAGCATTCTCTCCTTCAGAAGGCTCTAACCCATTCTAAACACCCCAGAGACAGCTTACCAGTTCTCAAAGCATTTACATGGTCTTCCCCAAACCCTCCAGCTGTTTAGTAAAGCACCACTGTTACCACTGTTTGACTCTGAACCCTTTTTTATTTATTTATTTATTTATTTTTGGTTTTTCGAGACAGGGTTTCTCTGTGTAGCCCTGGCTGTCCTGGAACTCACTCTGTAGACCAGGCTGGCCTCGAACTCAGAAATCCACCTGCCTCTGCCTCCTAAGTGCTGGGATTAAAGGTGTGCGCCACCACTACCCGGCGACTCTGAACCCATGAAGGTAAACAATTTTTAAAGAAGAGTTCAAGCAATAAGCCTTTTTTAATTAAAAAATTAAGATTTCTTTTTATTTTCTATAAATGAGTGCTTTGCCTGTGTGCACATGTATCTATCATGTGCATGTCTGGTGCCTGTAAAGGTCAGAAGAGGAGACTGAATATCCAGGAACCAGAATTCTGGATGAGTCCTCTGCAACAGCCACAGGGCTCTTACTCAGTCATTAAAGCTGAGGACATGTGCAGCAGGATACTTATTCTGCTACATTGTATTTGCAGTGGAGCTCCGTGATTAGGCAGTAGAAGAGGAGGTGGAGCTGGGAGAGAAAGATAGGAAGGGGAGGAGACAACTGGAGAGGAGGTCACCATGAAGGGTGACGAAGGAGAGGGGAGAGAAGTGGAAGGACAATGGAAGGGCGTGGCCTGGAAAAACTGCAAGTTATAAGGGATCTCACAGATGGGGAATAAAATAGGGTAGTGGTAAATCTGCCCAATTTAGGCGTGCAGTTTGTATTGAGTTGTATTTTCTTTGATCGGTCGTATTTGAGTTGGAGATTTACCCCAACAGACATGGGAACTAGGGTGTGTTCTACACTGTGAATGCTTGGAACTAGGCCATCTGTATTTCCTGAACTCATTCTCAGCTGCCTCAGCAGAATAAATATGCCCAAGTGGAGGCTTTAGCCAGGTTAAGAACAGTAGTGCTTCAAGGGTAAGCATGCTCAGGTCACAGCCTTGACTTAGGAGCCACTCACTGAAGGAGACAGGATGTGGGCAGAAACAGAGAGCAGAGCAAAGAGCCCTTTATTGCTGACAGTCCAGGATGCATGTGCAGGACCTTAGGCACTGTGGCATCTAAGAGTGTTCAGGCTTTTCAAGGACTGGAAATTTTGTTTTGATGAGACTATATAAACATAAGTAATCACCTCAGATATTCTATGTAACTTAGAAAGTCCCGGCAATCTTAGAAATAGATGACTACAGAAATGTTCCAGAAAGTATGGTAACCCATCTAGCTCAATATTCTTGAATTTGTACTGCTTTCAGCTGACTGCTCACTGTTGTTCTTTTTAATGACATAGGCTCTTGCTGTTCTACTCTTTCTCCCTACGTTCATGTTGAAAAGATTTGTTTTCTATTGATAATACCAGCAATAAGAAGAAAACCAGCAATAGGGCTATCAATACGCATTAACTCAATCAACTAAAAATGAAGCCAGTCTGCTGAACAATGTGAGACATACCTCTCCTGGACAGCACACAGGTAGGGCTTACTAGAGGACCTGAGAAATGCCATGACATTCAACTGTGCTTCAGCTATCCTCATTACACTATGTACAAACACTTAAATTTGAGTTAACAGGTGCAATACCTTTTATCTTTTAATGCCAATTTCTCTAGCTGACATCTCCAAATTATATCGTCCTCTGTTTTATTGAAGAACATCAACTTCACCTTCCTTAAAAGGAAAAAAAGGGAAAGC
Organism: Mastomys natalensis; assembly: GCA_021653895.1. Classification (NCBI taxonomy): domain Eukaryota; kingdom Metazoa; phylum Chordata; class Mammalia; order Rodentia; family Muridae; genus Mastomys; species Mastomys natalensis. The sequence continues at coordinate 331,831 of JAJTUV010001233.1, forward strand.
TCATATTACGTTAGTCACTATGACATTTAAAATATGCACAAGTGGGAATGTTCGAAGTGACCCTGGTGAATGCTTTTAGGTGATGCAAATTATGAAAGCATGAAAGGAGAGCAAAGCACTAAATCCTGAGTAGGTGAGGAGGAGATAGAATAGCAGACCATCAGTTGGGCAGCACTAGTGAGGCCATTCAACCTCAGTGAGCAGCTCATGTACGATGGATGCCTTGCACTCAAAACCTCCCAAATAACAGTAGACACAAACAAGGGAACATACCTGAGACAGGCTATGTGAGTTAAAGCGTAATTCAGTACAGTAACCATTGGTGTGAAGCCTGTTCCAGCTGCCAATAAAAAAAGATCTTCTACTTCCTGGAGTTTGGATACTTTAAAATTGCCCTCAGGACCACTTACAGAAATAAAATCTCCTAAAGAAATAAACAAAATAAACAAAATCAAAAAACAAATGAAACAAAAAAACCTAGAAGGGAAACAGGGACAGAGCACTGGGAGTGACAAGGTGACCTGTGACTGCCACATCCATCTCTGCAGTAGGAGAGGAGCTGCAGAGGCAGTCATCAGATACCCAACTATGCCAGATTGATGAGTAATTAATACAAGGTCACTAGAGAATAGATATTTGCTATTTATACACTGGTTAGTAACCACAGGGTCAAGCTTAGCAGGAAATTTGAAACAAATGTATTCTAAAGCCTTACACTGGGAAGTGTCATAAACTTCTCTAGTAATAATTGAAAAGACAGACCAACTGAAACAAGATGAGCCATTGTGAGTTTAATTCCTAGGAAAACAGCAAGATCAGAAACCAGCTGTACTTGGGCAGTTGTAAAATGAGTGCCCAGTTTCCGTGGTAACGGGCTGACAGAGAGTACATACTTCTCTCATAAAACACTGCCACCAGGGCTACATTCAGAAATCTCCAATGTAACTTGAAAAAAAAAAAAAAAACCTGTTCATTATTTTAAACTTATTTCAAATACTGTATTGTAATATGTTTGGGTGCTTATAATTTCCTATGTTTTTCACGACAGGAGAGTAATGGTAGTTTAAGGGACAATCATACTATAGGTGGATGTCTAAGTCAACTTTCAGAAGTAATATAAAGATTTCAGTGAGAGGCCACCCTGTTGCCCCAGTGTGAGCTGATGCTGATGCAGATAGAGGAAGGATATTTCTGCCATTAAGAGAGGAAAAAAAATCAAAATGAGATGGAGAAAATGAGAAAACACAGAGAAAGGATTAGAAACAAAAAGGACAGTTTTTGAATCTTCAGAGACATTATAATGTGTTACCCAGTCTTTCAAGGTCCATTTCGTAATAGCCTAGTATGTGCCAACTGTCATGCTAGGTCCTAGAAATAAGGCAAATAAGACAGCTTCTACTGTAACTGCCAGTCTTACAAACAGCTACGTGCTTATAACCCTTATCGCAGAGCATGAGTAACTGTTATTAAGTGATTCAGAGGAGAAGGGGGCTTCATAATTGAAGCCATTTCACTGAGTCTTTACAGGAAGGAATACAGCAAAGGAAGGGCTGATAGGCATTCTAGATGAGGCTCCGGTAGGAACCTAAGATTGAGGATAACAAACTGGGGTTTCAAGGAGCACAAAAGCTAGAGAGCCCATCAGGTCCTTGTAAGCCTTGTGATCTGCCAGAGGCTTCAAAACTGGGGAGCAACAAAGTAAGTCTATCTTCAGAGAAGTTGGAGAAGTTACTGGAAATTGCAGATGAAGAGAAAGACACCAGTTAGAGCCATATGTGAGAGATTGGTTAGAGGGCAAAACAGAAAGGAAGAAGGCTTGCTTTTAGTGGATGGGAGGAAAGATGACATCAGACGTGGCTTACTGGATTCAGGGAATGAGCAAGTCTCCAGAGACAGGCAGAGATGAACAGAGATGCTGCAAATGATAAAGATGGAGGACATGGGGCACAAGACAAAGAGAGGATGACTTCCACCGTTGACACAGACTCCCACATGGAGCTAAGAGAGGGTCTCTATCCAATCTATCGCACAAACAAGGCTACAAATGCAACACTACTAACCAATTTGAAGACGATCAAGCTCTGGTGTGCAGAGTCCAGCAGGATAGATTTTGATCAAAAAGTAGATGTATTTATTTGGGGAAAGAACTGGTTCTTTAAGATCTGAGAGTAAGGAATCAAACACGGGTGTATATGGCTTTACTATTTCTGCACCTGGAAAAAAGATCAAAACAAAGAAAAGTATAACATTTAAAAGCCCTTAATGAAGATAAAAATACAAATCTTAGGATGCTATCAGTGTGCGCACAAAACTAATGTATACACACCTCTGATGAGGTGTTCCACAGCCGTGTTTTATTTACATTTACATAGATCTCAAGACTAGGATTTTAACAAAGCAATGCTTAACCACTATATACAGTCTTTTTTATTATTTATTAAGTATGGTCTATAACAATGAATCTAGATAAGCGTATGAGCTTTGTAATGGGCTACAATAAAGTAACATCAAAATTTTTCCATGGAAATGTAGTAATAAGGACAGAAAATTCCAATTATATTTAGCAACAGTAAGTGGTCATCAATGCAATCACTAGGGAAAGAAAGGAGATATCTCACCTTTAATTTTATATATAATTGAATTGTTTTAATGTTCTAAAATTATCATTTTGGCAGCAGAATGAAAGGAACAATAATCTTATTATCTCATGGGATGTGATTTTTTTTTTTTTTTTTTTTTTTTTTGGTTTTTCGAGACAAGGTTTCTCTGTATAGCCCTGGCTGTCCTGGAACTCACTCTGTAGACCAGGCTGGCCTCGAACTCAGAAATCCGCCTGCCTCTGCCTCCCAAGTGCTGGGATTAAAGGTGTGCGCCACCACCACCCGGCGTGATTATTTTTTTAAAAGCAAAATGAAAGTACATGATACAAATTTTACCAGATTCCAGAGGAAAAAAGTCACCAAATATTTGAAAGACAAAAATTTTATACATGGGTCTAATTATATGGAACCTAAAATTTATTGGTTAAAAATTATGCTAAGGAAGACAGGTCATGCACAGCGATCTGGTATCAGTGAAGATGAAGAGAACTAACTGTAGTGCTATCGCAGAACATCCCCTCTACCAAATCTCAGAAGGGAGTCTACAAGATGGAGCACTGCAACACAGGCTGAGGTAAGGATTCTGCAGCTTCATGAGCCCAAGAAAATGGTGGCTATCAGTAAGAATGGGGCGATTTAAACAAGTAGATGAAATTAGGATGAAATAAGGGGGAAACCGCACTCACACAGTAAGGAACATAGTTTCGAGTTTTGTGTACTAGTAGCATACGAAAGGAAACTAAGTACCGTTACCCACTCATTCTGAATCTTATTGGTTCAATCTCACAAATGGTGGCAGCCCCTAGGAGATACCAATGGCACATGTCTGTTTCTAGTGCACTCTCTGCGATACTCCCTCCTTCCCACCCGAGGCAAGCCGCTCCACGTGTTCAGCAGCAGACACAGTCTGACATTTACTCGCATCCATAAACCCAGAAGCTTCCTGACATTAAAGCCAGGTGCCCAGAATGGCCAGTAACTGCCCAACCCCACCCAAGCCTCCATTCCCCTTACCTGTGACACTGAGCTTGAGGTAAACATGTTGTCCAACTGGCACCTGAAGGTGAGTACTTGGAGGCAGCATCAGACAGAAAAGCCTCGTATCATGAGTAACGTCTTCCTTGGAAATTAGCTGGCACCGTCTGTAGTACAAGCCTGGAAGCAGTGCAAGAAGGTCACTAAGTGAAAGCCCACAGAAAGTTCCATCTCTGCTCTTTTAGAACTTCAACTTCAGAAAAATGCCTAACAATTCATTAATTTTACAAGGCTACTTTCTATTTCATTTTCTAAGATATTTTTATAAACATACAAACACATTGACAATTTGAAAAAATTAATAGTATTATAAATTAATAAAATGAGTATTATTTCTTTTTACCTGTTTAAAAACAGTCTCAAAACACTAACATCCAATTTCTTCTTAAATTTACTTTGTAGGTAACTATTTTAGGCTTTATAGTTACAATGGTATTAATTTTACATGTGAAAAATATTTGATAAACATTGTAAAGTTTTTCTTTTCTAGTGAAAAAAGTTTTGAAAGCTGAGTACTTAAAATTTAACAATATTATCACTGTTAAACAGGCTTAGCAACACATTCTGATAAAAGAAAGAAAAATACGTATTATGTCTATGCTTATATATATGAATTGTACATGCATCTGAATAATAAAACATCTTAACTGTCTAAATTATTAAACAAAATATAACTTTTTATGAAGTGACAGCTGAAGGCAATAAGTTTATGGCATACACTGATTTCAGTAAAAGAAATCAAGCATTTCTATAAATACTGAAAATATTTTAATAGCCATGCTTCTAAAATACTTTATACTGCACAAAACAATTAACATTAAAGACTTGTTATAGGAATTCTAAAAGCATTGTCATTTATAAGTTCTCTTTTGACTATAAAGAGTTTACTCCTAAAGACTGATATCATTTATCTCCTCTTCCAGGAAATGGTATTTACAGAAATAGAACTGATCAGTAACACATTCATCCTGATTATTATTTTCTCTCTTTCCTCTCTCTCATCTAATAGTATTTAACTTGGTATGGAAAGATTTACTCTAGATCATAGGAAGCGAAAGCCACCAAGCCAACAATCAATGGTTAATAGAAAACTAGAATTCATATACAATTTTCAGAACTAATTTTGGCCACAATTAAATCAAGTTCTTATTTTCCTGTGGCTCCCAAAGACCCTGTTATCCAATCTTTCTACCTGTTATCCTGGTAACTCAGGAGGTACGCATGTGTACAGTCACCTAACTGTAGCACCAGGAAATATGCTTGGGTCTGGTTACAGCTAGGAATATTACTCTAAAGTCATCCTGGAAGGCCTAACTAGTTCTGGAATAATGACAGTTTCAAATGACAAAGCTCACCAACAGGTAAAATGAAAGTTCAAACTGTCTCTTTATCCTTTCTCTAGACCAGTGACTCTCAACCTATGGGTATCAACCTCTTTGGGGTTGGAAAGACCTTTTCTTCATAAGAGCCCCTAAGATGATCAGAAAACACAGTTATTTAGACTACAATTCATAATGGCAGTGAAATTAGTTATTAAGTAGCAAAAAAAATTTTATGTTTGGGGGCCACCACAACATAAGGAGCTGTATTAAAAGGTCACAGCATTAAGAAGGTTGAGAGCCACTGCTCTATCTAGACCTTTCTTGACCCCAAATAGAGAATACAACCAAAGGCTCAGATGCTGTATGTCTACATATTAAAAAAATTATACATCAGATAAAAACTGTCACATGTAATAGTTCTGTGTTAAATCTTGAAAACATGATTTCATAAAGTCCAGTGGGCTCCAGATCAGCATTCTTTAGCTCCTCAGAGCATGATACAGTGAGATACCTGAGGTCTACAGCTCATGTCTGCGCTCTTTTCTTTCTTCATCTTTACCTGTCACCAAGTAGGTTTACACAAAGATCTATGAATGAACTTGTATGTTCAAGCTCATCCAAGTTCTTTCATCAACAGTCCTGGGTACTCTTTGGATACAACTGGATTTGGGACCATTGGGCGGCAATTTTGGAGAATAGTGTTGAGGAACAGAAGGCAAAGTCCAGGTACCTACATCTTAGCCTTGTCCATTCCTGCTATGTGGAAATGGTATGCTAAATGGAAAACAGCCCTATGGGCTCCCCACGTGAGGAATCCCAGAGCAGTTGACTTTTTTTCTTGCCCAGGTTTAAGAGCCACAGTGTTTGATGAAAACTATTCATCTTTGACTTGCCAGCTTCTACACTGGCCATATGGACTTTGTGTAGTAAGTATACCTTTCTACCAGTTACTAGATACCTGGTTGCTATCTAAATTGCAACCAGAGCAGATGGTTCTTAGTGTCTTCCCAAGTTTAACAGGTACAGATTTACAGATTGTTCTCCAATCTGTGACTGCATCCTACTCTGACTACACTGTCCCAAAGCATTCTTTGTTCAGTTACCTAACTCATATCCTAATTTATAATCTTTGATCATTCATTCCTAGCAAGAACTTGAGCCAATGTAAGACTTCCAATTGTTATACATTTAAAAATGAAGTTTTTAGAAAATAACTCAGAATATACTTACACAAACTATTTAAAAATATACAGATAGAAATACCTAAACATAGAAATACCTAAATGCCCATGCCCCAAACACCCATATGCTATGGTATGCAGCACAAGACACTCTTGTTAGAACTCGTCCCGGTCTATAGCAGTGGTTAGGCCAGCTTCACCTTCTAGTCTGTGTCTAAGGAAGTGAACAATGAGAAGTGAGCCTGACTGCAGAGCACAGAGCCTGAACATATGAGAACAAAGCTATTAACATGTCCATGAATGCTTATTAGAATTTGGAGACTGATAAAATAACTCATTCACAAAGTCATTAGCATGTTATTGCATCCTGAAGAAACAAAGGTGAAGTCTTTATATACACTTTAACAAAAATTAAATTACTGAATATATTCTGCTGTTAATTATTCAGCCTTTCCACTAATTTGAAAAGTCTTCATTTAACTTCTTGTAGTAGTACACTGTCAGTACATTACATCAAATCTCTCACAAACCAAAAGAATCTAATCACAACGCATCTTTAAGCACAAAGAATGACAAGTGATATAGGCACATACCAATTAACACATGGGGTAAAATATGATGAAAAAGAATGTTCAAGAGTAAAAATTTTCATATATGATTTAAAAATTAGCATTATTAAACTGAGTTCTCTTTGTTTTAACTAGTATTGTTTAAAAAATATACCTGTCTGGTTTTTAAATGGCAGTGACAAATGAGATCTTAAAAAAATACTCCTAAAGCCTACTAAAATGTTTTGCTTCTGCAAATGGATGGATGGATGAGAACTGATTTCTTCAGTTATGGCTTTATATTTAAATACTGGCCTTAAACTATGGGTGGGTGGGTGGGGCTTTCTTGATGGCTCCATTTAACAGAACCTCAGAAGCAGTACTCTGTAACAAGACTGTCACAAATCTGAGTCCTTCTATGCCCTCCCATGCCAACACCACTATACTAAAGTGCTAAGTCCTTTCAGTCCTAACTGTTTAATCTCTTGTTTCACATTGTAACAACTTACACATTTCTAACTTACACAATGCCTCATCAATTTGAATTATGCTGATTTCATATTCAGGCAATTCTCATAGAAAGAAAAACATGCTAGCAAGATACAAAAGCATATCCAAGTAACCATGCAAAGAATAGCTTTCACCAGCTAAGCTGAGAAGATAACTCAGACAGTAAAACATGGTGAAATGTATCACAGCATTTATTCATTTCTAGTAAGTATGAATGTTTTTCAAGGTGGTAGAAAAACATGGATGATTAGACAAGGGCTGACGGAAGTACAGAGTCCAGGCCTGAGAGAAATGACTGCTCACCATGTTCTAGCAAGCATCTTCACAGGTGTACATTTCATGGCACACACGTGTCAGCCATTAAGAAACCCTGTTGAAACTATGAACTTTATGAAAATATCAGCATATAACTATATGAAAATATCAGCAATTTCATACAGTTCAACCTGAATTTAAGGTATGTGTATTTGTGCATACATGCACACATACATGCATACATGCATAGGTTAATCTAAAGGCTCACAGTGCTGTTGACATATCAAAATTATGATATGATTAAAAATATTTTTGTTTAATACCAATTTTATGGGTTGTTTATTGACAGATCTTTATTACAGGAAAAAGCAAATAAATAAAACTTTAGATTATATAAATAAAATTGTTTAAGTGTCTATGTATACGCTCACATACATATACATACACATACATACAACCACTCGTTCATAATCTTCATTCTGGGGAAGAAAACGCAGTCAATTGAAACTATTAACAACTGCATTGGCATAAAGGTAAATAATGGAATACTTTTCCTTCTCTGATTCATGTGTTTGACTACATCTGAATCTTTGATGGCCATGAAGATTTGACATGAGAACACATTGTACTACAGACTTTTAACTTACATGATTGTTTTCAGACTAAAATTCTTTTACCTAAGAAACACACTAGTCATAAAAGGTCAATAATTTTAATTAATACATAACAAAAACCTAGGAACCATATAGTGGTTGCCTTGTAAATGCAAGGTGGACTAACAGCAAAGTCAATAATACATTCATAAGATAAGAATTCAGCTCCACTACAATTTAGATCATGATTTAAGGAAGGGAAAGGCAAAAGCAGAAATTGTCTTTGCTCATTTGTCAAAGAAAATGGTCACCTAAGCACTGAGCTATTTCCAAAGCAGTAAATGTACTGTGCACCTCACCCAGCTCCAGTGCCATGCAAGAACATGGCTGAAGCTTTCCTGCCTAATTTTCCTCTCTTCTCCTTCCTTCCTTCCTTCCTTCCTCCCTCCCTCCCTCCCTCCCTCCTTTCCTTCCTTCTTCCCTCCATCCCTCCCTCCCTCCCCTCCTTCCTTCCTCCCCTCCCTTCCCTTCCTCTTTCTTCCTTTTTTTAAAATTGAAGCTTTCTTTTAATGGTGGCTCAGGATTAAAAGAAACTTATCGCAGGGATAGAAGAACTCACAGAACGCCTCAGGAAATTACAGGGAAAACAGTTCAATGACAGCCATTCATCTCCAGAGGCCAGCCTTGGTTTTCAGTATCACTGATTTTGACTAGGCTTGTTGTATCTGCTGGCTAGGCCTTTTCAATCACTAGGTAGCCAGATAATCCTGGGAAACAGGATTCATCCTCTTAGTAGCTCTTTCACTTGCAGTGACTGATTCCTTGTCTTTGCTGGTTTGCTCGATCAGACCATGTCACCATGTCATGTTCTCTTCCTACCTTATACCACAAGGGTCACATCATACCTCCTGCTATGGCAAAATCAAATGGTTTAAACATTCCCAAATATTGCTCACATTTTGTTTCCTCTACAACCTGTACAACAGCTGGTACAGAACAGCCAGTGATGATGTACAGCTCTCCATCAAAAGTCCTCAAGATTATTGCTTTTGTGAAAGCTCCTGCTGTCAAAACACTTAAGTCTACTTTTCTCAGGTAGTCATTTAAGATCAAATTCATTTGTCTGTTTACATGAGGCTCCCTTCAAATGTGTTGTTTGGACTAATAACTCACCCTTGTTGGCTTATTTCTTCATTAGGGTTTATTTTATCTTATTCTTGCATATGTTCTCGTTCCTTCCTTGGAATATAATTTCTGCTTCTGTTTCATAGCATGGTGGCTATATCAGCCTTCAACACATGACATCATTCAAAATCAGAATGTCTGATACGAACACAAATTACTTACAAGTATATGTTTATAATTGAGGAATACTAATAATAAAAAGACACTGGCCTTTGCCTCCAGTTTCTGACACGGAGCCCCTACAGCCTTATGAACCATAAGAAGTTGGAGTTCAACTCTAGTTCTGGAAGTCTTTGTAATTTCCTAGTGATAGGTATGTCTGAAACAGAACTCCAAATCTCTTGGAAGATTTGGAGATAGAACCTTTTGTTCCAAAGAGATGACTCTTAATAGATTCTGTACTGACTCTGGATGGGAAACTGAATGCTGAACTAATCAACAATTGCAATGACATAGTACATCATGCTTATGTAATGAAGTCTCTACAGAAAACCCCTAAAATAGAGCTTAGAAAGCCTAAAAAGAATGCTGGGCACATATGGGTGCCTGGAGACTGGGAGCAGAGCTATAGAAGGCATAGAAGCTCCACAGCTTTTCTTACAAGCCTCTGTAAGCCTCTGAAAATAAACACATGAATATAAATGCTTGTCTGAATTCTGTGAATCACTCTGGCACTTTTTTTTTTTTTTATAATCCAAGGTGAGGTAAATGAAAACTCTGATGTCAGTTTGTTAAAGGTATAGAACCTGGGATCTATAATGGGCACCTGTAGTTTGGGAGGGTTTTGTGGGACAGAGCCCTTAAACAGTGGGGCCTGCACCAGCTTCACTTAGTATCAGAATTGATCTAGACTACAGGCTACCCAGTTGGTGTCACTAGGTAAGTGGTTGTTGGTGGGGAGAAGTTCCCACATATTTTTAATGATCAGAGAAGTGTTCTATATTGAACCATTAGAGTAGAAAACTTAATTTGGCTTTCCATAGCTTGCAATAACTTCAAATATTAAAAGATGGTTAGCTGAATACAAAGAGTTATCATCTGAACCCACTGAACGACTGCAATAGGCTATACACGTATGCTTGATTGTTTATGGCAAAAAATCTACAAGGATAGACTAGGAGAGATAAAAATAATAAATGCTGGGAACCCATGAGGCAAGCAGATGACTGACGAAGCAGATCTGAGAAGTGGAATCCTAAGCCAGAAATCTAAGCAGCAACAGACTGGCACTTTAAAAAGAAAAGATTTATTTATTTATTTTGTATATATGAATACACTGTAGGTGTTTTTAGATACAATAGAAGAGATTGTATCCCCATTACAGATGGTTGTGAGCTGCCATGTGGTTGCTGGGAATTGAAATCAGGACCTCTGGAAGAGCAGTCAGTGCTCGTAACCACTGAACCATCACTCTAGCCCCCCTCCCCAGACTGTCACTTTTTAAATAGAAAACCCCTTTAATACCTCCAGGCTAGCAGAACCTGTCACCTCTAACATTAGAGTCAAGGCAGAATGGAAGTTTCTGGTTAAGTGTGTTTAAGAGATTCAGATGCTTTGCCATCCCACTATGTTCTCTACTACTTAGCAAACCATGCAATGGGCCCTCTCAGATCTGAAGAAGACTGCACACACTAGCTCTCTAGAGAAGCTGCACAGGGTCTGTGAGTTCGGCATACTCTAGACCGTGCCCTCTCACTTAGAGCAATGCGAGTATAACACCCACTACTTGTAAGATAACTGCATTTGGAGACAGTGTCTTTTAAAAGTACTTAAATTACAGTAAGGACAATAGGTGTCCCTTTCCAGTAGGAGTGTTGCCTTTTGAAGAAGAGAAAAGTAAGATACACATAGATACAAGGATGATCAACAGGCCAAGGAGAGAGGCTTCAGAAGTATCTAATCCTGCTAATTCTATGGATGGAATTAAAAATCCCACAACTAAGATAAAACACATGGTTAGCAGTCATTACAGTATCTTAACTAAAATAGTATTCTAGAAAAAGAAAAGAAATACAAAAGAAAACATTGAAAAACAAAAACAGGGGAAAGAGAAGGATAAGGCTAAGTCACATTTAGAGAACTGCAGCTTCTTTGTACACAAAGCTTCCAAAAGACAGTGTGCGAGAGAGAGATACTGTTCCCTCTAGAGGCTCGCAAATTCTGGCGTCAGATTCTCCTCAGGGAAAACACTCAACTGTATGGGGAATACACTGGCATCAAGTCCAACCCTTCATGCACAGCTGTTAATCAGCCGAAACATGAGCCGACACTTGAGAATCAGAAGTATCAAAGACAGCAACTGGTATGAAACGTCAAAACAAAAGACAAACAAGACTGTGAGACAGACAGGTCACAGAGGGGAAAAAAGAAACCACTGGAACCCTATCTGTTATTCTTTAAAAAGATGGGCTACTGAGGTAGCTTAGTGGTTAAAGGAGCTTGCAGCCAAACCTGACAACCTGCATTTGATCCCCAGGAGTAAATGGCAGAGAGAACCAGCTCCTGCAAACTGTCCCCTGACTTCCACATGCAGGCCATTGTGTGTATATTTCACAACACACAACAACACCCTGAATGAACAAACAAGCAAAAACCTTTAAAAGAAAACATGAGGAACGAGTGTACTGCATACCTGTATCTTTCTTTGGAATAAAGGAATCATGTTTCTCCAGGGGATCACCAAGGCATTTCCAAGAAACATTTTCTTTCTTTTGTAGGACAATCTCTATTTTTCCAACATTTTCAATAACCCGTACTGAAATGAAGAGAAATTCTATTTGTTTCACTAACATTAAATGTGAGATTTTATTTTAAAACCAACCTTTTTCATACAGTTACACTGTATGCTGCTATTACATAATGATGCCAATAATTAATAAAAAAATAAGATTTTGTTCACTTAGTAAAATTGGTTTTTATTTTATCTGATGTTAAATCAGTTTATTTTAGATTCAGACTGGCTTCTTTTAAACTAACTTATCAAGGCCAGATATTATATGTGTTTTCAAAGGGGCACAGTCATGGACATAGATCTAGCCAACAACTTGAAACACATGTCACACTGAATGGACCCACAAAACCAAATTTTAAGTATTCCCTTTTCATATTTTTAGTTAAAGCTCAGAAGTCTATATATATGAATTTAGAACAACACTGAGCCTAAAAATATATGAACAGATTCAGAAGAATCAGCACCTAGGAAGTACATGAGAGTCCATGGGAGTCTCTCATCACTGAAAACCTTACAGACGCTCTTCTTCCTTTCTCAGTGACTAGAACAGCTCCACACGTGGGGCCAATAATAAATGTGGACTTGTAGGTACTGACTTAAGTCTGATGAGGTGAACAGCTTTCAACGTTGTAACACACAAACTGTACTTCTGCTTAGCAGCCTGCTGTCTATTCTTCCACACTGTGAACCCGGCATCCACTTGACCATGGTTCTGTGAAAAGTGTTCCTGTCTGTGTGCCTATGAGCTGCATGTGAGGAGCGGGGCAAAGAATCACAGAAAAGGGACAAGAATACTTCTAAGGGAGAGAAAAAGGGGAAAAAATAAAGAGACAAGAAGACAAGGAAAAAGAAAATAGGAAAAAACAGAAACCCAAGTGTATTTTAAAATAAATGTATTTTATGACATGAAAATAAATATATGTAAGAAAAATAAGCTAAAGGCCTGGATTTCTTTCTTCCTATGAGTGTTTGTATGTGTATCTATACATTTATATCTATATATGCATAATTTGTTTGTTTTTTTTTGTACTTACCAGAAAAATTTTCTTGAACTTCATGGCTTAGTCCTGAGATTATATTAAAAAAAAAGTTTCATTACCACTAAAATTCAATTCACAAAAATCAGTCTTATATCTGTAAGATCATTTTTAATGAACTATTTTAAAATGCTCAGGACTAGAAAAATGAGAGACTAAAAGAAAACGAATGCTCCAAATTAAAGTTCTTCCATTTTTCCTTATCTCTTTCTGCTAACTAGGGAGTAACTATTAAACCATGACAAGTTGGTAACCCACTTTCTCCAGACTGACAATCTTGCAGAGTGAGAAGTGAGAGAGAAGGCAACCCTGGGATTCAGGCCTCATTGTGCAGTCTGTGCCCTGTTCACACAGGTCAGGCAGTCAACTTAGCTGCACCATCTCTTAAAGTTGAACATCCATTCAGTGCCCCTAAACAATTTTGGGGGAGGAGTAATCTCTAAGCAACCAAACACTTACCACCACGTATTATGGACATAATGGTTAACATGAGACAGACTTTGCACTTAGTAACATCTATTCTAGAAAAGAAAATGTAAGGTGTGACTTTACCACTCTGCTCTAAATCTCATTGTGTCAATATGATTATCTGGCATCTGAATTCTCCAGTGTTTCAGTCTTTCCAACATAGCACTGGCATCCAGGCATTGCTTACTTTTTATTAATTTTGTTCTTTGACAATTTCATACGTATATAAATGTACTCTGATTGCTTATAGCCTTACCTTCTCTCCTCCCTTTCCAGTCTACCTGTCCTCTCTCTACTCAGCTCTTTCTCACGTTTAAGTCTTGTTTGTGTCTCTCTGGGTTGGATCATTAGTCTCTGTGTGATCTTTGTACTGGAACTACCCACTGGAGCCTGGTGGGTTCACCACTGTGCACACAACTCAGATAGTGGCTCTCTCTTGCCCAGACTCCATCAGAAACCTGTACTTCAGTAGCAAGGGATAGGGTCCCAAGGGCTCTCCCTTACCTCCATCCCCATGAATGACTGTTGAGAAAGCCCATATTGTGTAGTAGGTACAAAGTGGCTGTGAGTTCATAATTACATGGGTTATACCAACTAGAGAATGGAATTTCTTCTGTTCCCCGATCCACAGGGTTCCCGGTTCCTGAGCCTTAGGAGGATAATAAAATGACTTCTTTAGGGCTAATCAGCATCCGTCATTTACGCTTATCATCTTGGGTAGCCAAGTGTCTCTGTATTCACCACCATTCACTATGAATGGAAGCTTCTCTGGTCAGAGCTGAGATTAGCTCGTCTGTGAGATTATGAACATAGATATTTAGAAGGCACTTTGACTTTATGTGTACTTAGCTAAAATAGGTAGTAATTTCTGCCATAGGCCTATGACATATGTGATTTTGGGCCAGCTTTACAGCCCCAGGTGTGGTGTCCCTTCTGTGGACCTAATCCAATCAGGGAGAGGTTGATTATCCCTAACACAGCGATGCCACTATTTCCTGGTAGGTTGAAGCTTGTAGTTCAGAGTTCACTGCTAGGGAAAACCCTTGTTGCCTTTCTCCCTCAGCAGCCTGCATAACATTTCTGGCACTCTGAAAGCTAGAAAGCAGGGAAGATGTTTCCAGTTCAATTCTAGCTTGAATGTATATGTTGAATTGCATAATTTTTACTGGAATTTTTGCTGTTTATATGTGTGCAAGTGAGACTTCCCTCCAATACAAATCCAGTTTCTCCAATCTCATCTGTCCTGTAGTATATAATGTACCTTGATAGCCATGGAATCCAGCCAGCTACATGTTTCCTTTATAGTCTTAAAGTCAATCAGAATTTATGTATAGTCTCAATACTCTGAAAGATGCTGCTGTCTCATGGGCCAAAACATCTTAAAGTAGCTATAGCCCTGAGCCAAGTTCCTCAAATCCTTATGAGCTCTTCAATTTGACTTCTCCTCTGCACTACTATAGTCATAACAAAATCCCATTCTTTAACAGTCACCCCATGATGTGGTATAGCCTCTGAACTAAGTTTCATAATGTGTCTCGACAAGACTTTGAAGGTTAAGAATTCTGTCTCTGAAGAATCTCATTTAGGATAGTGTAGAGACACTTGTTTTGGGAACTCCTCTCAGCACTGCTTTGTGATAACTCTAGTTACAACTCAGTTGGAATGAAAATCAAGATAGGCTGTTGACTACAATGAGAACAAAGAAAATTTACTATTCTTTATATATGTATAAAGAACACACACACACATACAACATACACACATACACATATATAAAGAATAGTAAATGCTGACACAGAGGTTTCACTTAAAGTGCAAATGACTAAGGCGAGCTTTTCTAGTGTAATTAATCTCTCCCATAAGAGGCAAATAGGCTGTATGCTAGTAAAAAAGACAAGAACTAGGGGTTGGAGAGATAGCTTAAGAATGCTCCCTGCTTTTCTAGAGGACTCAAGTTTGGTTACCAGCACCCAGGTTGGACAGCTCACAATCACTCTGTAAGTCCATTTTTAGGGGGCTTGATGCCATCTTCTAGCTCTGTGGGAATCCACACACACATACAAAGAGCCATACACACATAAGTAAAAACAAAACCAAATCTCTAAAAAAACTTTAGTGAAGAGAAGAACTAAGCATCTATCGGAGGACAGATTCCAAGAAAAAAAGCTTTGGACACAGTGGTTCTCAACCTTCCTAATGCTGTGACCCTTTAATACCTCATGTTGTGGTGACCCCAACAACAAAATGATTTTCATTGCTACCTCATAACAGTATTTTTGCTACTGTTATGAATCATAATGCTAATAAACATCTGACCTACAAGCCCTGTGGGGGTTAGGACACAGAGGTTGAGAACACCTGCTTAAAGCAATCAGATCTGTCATGCAATGGACAGCACATTAGACTTCTGACTGCTTACACTTGGAAAGGGGATCATGCTTTCAGTTTTATTAGCATGAAGGAAAACAGTAACTGTAAAAGGATCAGAAATGACAACCCAAAGCAACCATAGCAAATAAAATATTACAGCATTCTCAACTGCAGAGCATGCTGTTGCCATAGTGAAAGGAAGCAAGCTGTTTCCATGAATAAAGAGATACTCACCAATATGTATAAGGTAAGAATGATCCTTGATGACTGCTTCTGCTCTCAAGGAGTCATCCTGGAGGTCAACGATTACTGAGTCTAAACTGATATTCTTAAAAGGAAGTACAGACAGAAAGATTAAAGCATGAGAACTGACCCCAGCACTCCATTTGTGGGGTAGTGAGTGATGCTTTCATGTACTGCTTTACAGAGCTCCAGCAAAGTAAGTATTACTCCTGGTTCTCATTTCTTTCTCATCCAAGGCAATTCCTATCCTTCTCTGAACATCGTAATTCTACAAAGGTAGGACTAGACTAAGCAGACATGTGCTCTGTTCAATATCCACCATGGCCCTTGTCTTGAAGTCATGAACCCTTGAGACTATCTGTAGAGCATCTATTAGTTGCTAAAGAATTTTTTTTTTTTGAGAAACAATGTAGCAAAAAATAAAAATATGACCCAGAAGTCAAAATCTTTATCTATTTTCATTTTAGTTTTTCCACTACTGTGTGATGCTGGAGAAGTACATAACCTATTAACCTCAGCTATGATAAGTGCACTTAGGGAACGTCTTAGACGCCTTTAGTTTCTATGTAGACTTAGGAAAGTGTGTGGCACTTACTACTTATACATGCATTGACTACACAGTCCTTTAGTAGTCTCCCCTTTCCTTGGTCACTGCACTTCAAACTCCACGGGAATTAATGCAGAGCAGATCCCAGCTTCTCTGGGCCTACCCTCTTGGTCTTAGACTGTGGGATGAGGAAACGAGTTAGAGGGAAGACAAGATAGGACTAGTGGTGTGTGAGCCAACTCAGCTGTTATCAGGCAGAGAGGGCGGCCACTCCAGCACAGTGTTCAAATCATCTCTACAGGAGAGAGGAGGCCCCTGCCCAGATGAGGCTCTGCACTTCTATAAAAGTATCTTGAATTCTTGAGAATTCCAGGGATTTTCTTTAGATTGCCTTTAGATCCACAAGGCTCAAATGGAAGCTCAGCAGGTGTCAGACTACGTGGCTGAAAACATCTAATGGTGCCTCATACAGAAAAGGTGCCACTCAAAGACCCCATAAATGAATGAGCTCCCTAACCTTTGTTACACAGGGCACCTGAAGGCCACTGACAGTTCAAGCACAGTAAGTCTCAGCAGTGTAATCTTTCTAAACTCAGAAGAGTACTCTTATGGCGAAGTTAACTGGAAAGCACACACAAAGCTTTAGTAGGTTTAAAGGCTACACAGCATATCTGCCAGGCAGGAGCCAGAACACTAAGTTCCAAG
Source organism: Mastomys natalensis (assembly GCA_021653895.1). NCBI lineage: Eukaryota > Metazoa > Chordata > Mammalia > Rodentia > Muridae > Mastomys > Mastomys natalensis. The sequence continues at coordinate 349,161 of JAJTUV010001233.1, forward strand.
CACAAATTAATCCTTCTTTGTAAAATGGAGAACAGTGCTTTCTACCTTGAAGTTGTTGCAGAGAATGAATAGGTTAATACAAGAAAAGATTGTAGAAAAGGGCCTTATATAAATAAACCGACTAATTCTTACTGTTTGTTTTCAATAGATGCTTACCTTTTGTTTGGTGTATATAACAATGGTGACTGAAGACTCTGTTTGGAACCAATCATAGCTGATAAGACAGTAAGAGTGAAAAATACTCAGAATGATGTGCAAGAAGTCAATCAATGTTTAAAATCCACAGTTAAAAATATATTTCTCCAGGTAAAACTCTAAATGGTGGTCTTAAGATATTGCAGTTATCATGATATAGCTGACATCTATTTACAAATTTAAATATCTATAATTCCATGTATTTAAATAAAACCACCAAAATGGGCAAAATAAAGGCTATATATTTTTCTACTAAAATCTTTCAGAGTAATAACAGAATACATACTGAATTGTTAAGGAGCATGAAGAAATCTGCATGTTATCACCTTTGCTCTCTATAATGAAAATATCACTACTAAAGAAATTCATTCCTGAGCTGGGAAGATGGCTCAGTGGTAAAAATGCTTGCTGAATAAATGTGAGGACATGAGTTCAAATCTGAACAGCCCACATAAAGCCTAATGCAGGACTGCACATCTGTAATCCCAGTGTTCCTGTGCAAGGTAGAAGGTGGAGGCAGGAGAATCTCTGAAAGTTCACAGGCCAGTTGCCTTTGGCACATGTGGCAGCAAACGACAGGGAAAAAAAGATCTTGTCTCAAACAAAGGTAGAAGGTGAGGATCCATGCCCAAGGTTGTCAAGCCTGTCACACATACACCGTGGCACATGTGCATACGCACAATTTTTAAAAGGAAATTCATTCTTCAAGGTAATGGATCAGTAATGAAAGTTAAGGTAAAGCTGATCAATCAATACTGGATCACCTATGTAAAGACAGCCACACGGCGGCATTCTTAGTCCCTTAACAAAACCGTCCACAAACTTATTTAACCCTATGTATAGCAAGGCACTTCTGTTAGAGCAGCAAAGACCAGTGGAGGGGAAAAGAATAACAAAAAGAAGCCAATGCATCTAAGGCACTGTGAACAAACATTTGGTATTAATCTGTCAGTATTTCCATTAAAATTTATTTTTTAAAAAACACCACCAAAAATAGATATATAAAGATTGAATACTAAGATAAATGGTGGCATGGTTATGTGATCAAATACAAAAGGAAAAAAAATGCTTTCACAGAATACTAACAACAGATGCTGCTCACAGGCAAGCCCGTAACCGTAATATAGTGTGGAAAGGTAGTACATAAATCAGTAAAGCACGGTGTTAGCATCTATGTCCAAGGTTGATGGGGTTACAACAATTTTTCCTGTTTTTATGTTTTCTAAACTTTCTACCCTGATATACATTTTATCATCAGAAAAAAAAAATAAGACAGTGTTTTAAAGTATTTAAAAATGGATCCAACTTCAATTGCTTAAAATCTGTTCATGGAACAGCTCCCTCTGCCCTGCATCTGATAAATGAGGTACTCCAGTTGGTTCGTGCGCTAAGACAGACTGACTGGCAGGAAGCAGTAAACCAACTCTTTGGTTCCTTCCTATACTGTTTGTGGGTTTCTGTAGAACTGCTCTCACTTTGAAATGTAAAAAGAGTGCATACCTTGGAGAACTAGGGCCTTCCCTGGGCAGTATGTCTGTCACTTGGCTCTTGGGAAGCATGCCTTCACAAAACCAAAACAAAACAGTAATTTATCTACATCACACTTGACTCATTTTAACATACATACATAAAGGACATAAGTAATAAATATGCTACTAAATACATTTTCGTAAGGCACAGAGACCCTTGTCACCAGTGTGCTCTTTATGTGCTTTCCAAAAGCTTGTTCTCTCTCAGTGGTAGTCACCACTGTGACTTATGATACCAGACTAGTTTTAAATGGATGGATATGCATTAATGGCACTATTTACTATATAGAGAAGGGATCGTAAGACATGGTGGTTTTTGGTCTGGCTTTTTTTTCTACCCTCATACACATTACAGTTCTAATGAGTCAAACCTACCATAGCACAAAGGAGATCAATCCCAGATACCTTTTAAAAATCAAGAGAGCAGCACAGCAATACAGCTTATGAGAAGAGAGCAATGCCAAACTTAACAGAATCTATCTTGATTTCAACATGTACAAGAAGAAACCATAAAACAAATCTTACATGATATCCTTCTGGGAACATGGGGTAAGCCCAAGTTAGAGCAGCGTAAATAAGTAAGGTGGTCCAAAAGAATACTCTCCCTCTCAACATGCTAGCTGACAAAGTGATGTCAGTTTAAGGGATCTGGGCCTACTGCACAACAAAACTCATCTATCCCACTCAGGATTTTAATCAGCTGTTGAAATAATGACACAAAAGCAGGCACATTACATTTGCTAATACAGAATTACCATATAGACTTAGCTGAGTCAAATATAGAAACAGTTACAAAATACAAATATATACATTTGTACATAGATACGTACACAAAAACAGCTACATATGCACCTCAATACTATACAGGATCCAAGTCACAACATGCAATGGCTCCACAGTGGAGCATGCTATGTTTCACATTGAAGGCTCTCGTTAACTGAAACTTAAATACAGTGCACCTGAAGGAAAGATGCTGAAAGCCACACGTGGTAGCAAGAGGGATGATTATTTCTGTAGTATCACAGAAGAGTCAACCATCAGATGGAGCCCGAGATCAGCCTTGCATTTACTGCAGTCTTATACCATAACAATTTCAAACATCATAAATGGCAAATCACAGACTATTTTCTCACTTAAAAAGAAGGTAATTCTACTGAAAACCTAGCTTGCTAACTCTATAACTTTGTTTTGTAAACAGGAGAGGGGAAAAATATCTGATCTACAGGTACAATAACACAATTCAGAGGAGGCCCATGCATTTTATGAATCAGTATTGTCCACACCACACTTGGGTGTGAAGGGGGCAGTGCCAACCATGACGATGTCCTATGCTCAGTCAAGCAGCAGCCTAGAATAATGAGCTACTGAAATCTGTCCTAACACCAGAGGTGAACTCACATGCCTAAGAGACCACCTTAGCCCTGTCTTAGTGACTATAGGCATTTATGCATTGGGCTCAGAGATTTCATGGAAGCAATTATTTTAAAAGGAATAGTTAAAATAAGGGGCCCATAATGTTCTAGTAAATCCCTTAAGTTTGGCTAAGCAACAGCAGCTTTTGCATTTTTTTTTAAAAAAAATCTGAATACTCCAGACAATTCTATATAGCAATTTATATGACTTACCATTTAAGACTCTCTTTCCTTCATGACAGTCTGTATTTGGAAAGGAAAAAGTCAGATAAGAATACTGTAACTTTGGGCTGGAGAGATGGCTTAGTGGTTAAGAGCACTGACTGCTCTTCCAGAGGTCCTGAGTTCAATTCCCAACAACCACATGGTGGCTCACAAACATCTGATGCCCTCTTCTGGTGTGTAGACAGAAGACAGCTACAGTGTATTCATATAAATAAATAAAAAAGAATACTATAACATGAAAGAGAACATCAGTCATTTTTATTGGTGAACTATGTTGTTAAACTATGTCCAAGGATAGACATGGGGCTATGACATGGAAGGTATTTCTTTCAAGTAAGTCATTTTAGTGGAGACATCAGCCCATTTCTCCAGATAGGTGTGTGTGTGTATTGTGTGTAGTGTGGTACGTGTGTGTACGTGTGTGTACGCACATGTACATATGTGCATCCCCCTCCCAGTATTTTGGTAAATTTATTTTTGACTACTTCTCCCAAGTGCTGGAGAGCAGTCTGTGGACTCTGAGAATGTGTGCACAGGTTCTACTACTGAGCCACACATGCATCCTAAGAGTACTTACCCCTAAGTGTGGTCTGAGATGCCATATTCTAATTCATATAAAGAAAACATAACTTACTAGTTAGATTCTATAAAATACAAAGATTAACACTCCAAGGAGATTTTATTATCTATTATGAGTCTGTCAGTCTATAACTATACCTATATTGTAATAACCATAAAGTCACAAAATGAGGAAAATATGTTAAGACTTTCATATGTACATATATTACAATTATTAGAGTTAAAACCCAGAAAAAAATTTTTCAGGTATATTTTTCAGGATAGCAGCCAACTCATAAAAGTTTAATATATTTTAATAACTACACAAGTGCTATACAATTATGGTCAAAATAATCCCCTCAGCAAGTTGTTCATAGCTTTAAAAAGTTTTAAAGAATAATAAAATAACATATTCAAAAAGTCAAAGCTGTTACAAGGTGGTTATTCTGCTTCCTACTAGCCTCAGGATGCCTCAACATGTGGTCCTTTTTGCTTAACCTCCCAAGAGATGGAGTGACAGGTGTGTGGCATGCTCTGTTTTCACATTTTTTTGTCTCCTAATTTCTAATAATCCAAACTCCCACAAATACCTCTAATTCATTCATCCGACACACAGTGATCATAACTAAGAAAGCCAGATTGTCATCTTTCCTCCTTTTAAGCAAAATAATTCTATGACTGAAAGGACTCTTAAATATGCAACAAACTATGCTTTTCTCTTTCTCAAGAAAGAAAATAAGAGGCCAAGGTCTAAACTGATCCACAGCTCTTTGGCAAAGCCAGGACGTAATCTGTTTTCCTAAAACCCCACCCTGCTTTTCTTGACATGCTGTTGTTCAATACTTCCTAAAAACATACAAGACTTAAAACATGGTAAAAGTTGTACCTCAAATGGTTATTGCTTATCACTGCCAAAGAACACCATTTGCCATTTGTAAGGGAGCACTGGTGTCCACTGCCTGGTCCTAACTGTCCTCCTTCAGTGTTACCTGCTATGGCTACTGCAGCTGTGATTATCTGCTTTACCTGAAGAGAAACAGCGAGTTCACAGTACTGCAAATTAAAGCCATCTCCGTGTATTTTAGAGCCAAGTCTAATAACTTTCATTTGTAGTGAAAAAAAAATCTGTTTTTACTCAAGGCATTCGTAGATTTTGAAAATTACTCTAGGTAATTTGTTTCTAGGGAAAAGAATTACATCAGAGGATTATTTTGCCTAATTGCTCAGACTTCAATCTGCCAGAACTTACTGGATTTTTCAGAAGTAACCCCCCTGTCCATTTTTTAATATAAGAAATTCCAGGATGAAGAAAGCTTCCTCTTAAATTATTTAAATTACCTTCACAATTATACCAGTCTAAGTTTTAAAAAGTTGAGTCATAAACTCTTTCCTTTTTAAACACATTTACATTTGCATCATTTTAGTTGGAAGAGAAACATTTTCCCTAAGAAGAAATTCAGTATCCTTGGTTGAAAACTAGTTGCATCATTTGAAAGACACTATGAAAAACCAAACTGATATCCTTTCCATTTGGCTAAATGGCAATACTCTGGCCAAAGCCTCTTTTCTGGAAGAACTAAGTTGGTCAGAGGCTGCCCTGCCAGTCAGCTGCACTCAGTTCTTCAGCATGGGTGGCAGGGGGTGGGATCAGATCTTAAGAATAGTTGTAATGACAGCACCCAATTCACAAAAGTCTAATATATTTTAATAACCACACAAGTGCTACACAATTATGATCAAAATAATCCCCTCAAGTTGTTAGGAGCTTTTTAAAGAATAATAAATTTTTAAAGAATAATAAAATAACATTCAAATTTTCAAATTGAAAGATGTCACAAGGTAGGGTTCCCCTTCACACTAGCTTAAGGATCCCTCAAACTTGTGGTACACACACACACACACACACACACACACACCACACACACACGCACACACGCACACACACCAATGAGGTCCCATGGAATCCAGCAAACACTACAGGCTACTGCCAGGATTACTGGTTACTCTCCGCAATCTGACGGTAATCTTACTGATGAAACAACACTCACTTACGTTATTAAACTCGGAGAAGTTGAGCTGGTGCCCAACTAAAAGTTTCATCCTCATTGACTGGCATTCATGGGACTGAAAAGTACTGTGCAAACTACAGGAGGAAAACGGAACTTATCCTATCTCCTAGCCACAAGCCCTGCAATCTACAACAGTGATCTGCCTTGCCTGTAAGATACAAGCTGCAAGTGGCACAAGCGGCACAAGTGGCACGAGCGGCACAAACATAACCAACCAATTTTTTTCTTTTGAAAGAAATTAAGGCCCACACTTGCCACTGCTAAAGTAACCAAGAATCTGACACAAGCCTAAAGGAAAACCTACTGCTACTATTCTGTTAAAAGAACATAGCAATAAAATAACTCCTAGTGACATATGACAATTTCTATAGAACAGTCATCAGGGAAGTTTCTTGCAGTAGATGAGAATTGACCCAGAGACCCACAACCAATCAATGTGCAGAGAGTAAGGGACTTTGGAGCACTCAGTCCTGAATAAGACGTCTTTGTTAAGCCCCTCCCCTAAAGGCTCATGAATTGATGCAGAAGAGGAGAATAGATCATCAGAACCAAAGGTGATTGATGACTCCTAAGATATAGCTGTCTTCTGCGAGGCTCTGCCAGAGCCTGACAAATATAGAGGCACATACTTGCAGCTACCCATTGGACTGAGCACAGGGTCCATAATGGGGGTTCCAATGGAGGAGTTAGAGAAAGGACTGAAGGAGCTGAAGGGGTTTGCAACCCCATAGGAAAAACAATTAAAATCCACCAACCAGATCCCCCAGAGTTCCAGGGACTAAACCATCAACAAAGGAGTATACATGGAGGGACCCATGGCTCCAGCTGCATATGTAGCAGAGGATGGTCTTATCAGGCATCAATAGGAGAAGAGGCCCTTGGTCCTTTGAAGGCTTGATGCCCAGTGTAGGGGAATTTGAGAGCAGGGAGGTGGGAGGTAGGAGTGGGTGGGTGGGTGGGGAAACACCCTCATAGAAGCAGGGGACGGGGAATGGGATAGGGAGTTTTGGGGGATGGGAACCGGGAAAGGGATACTATTTAAAATGTAAATAAAATATCCAAAGGGGGGGGGCAAGGTCTTCCAGAAACAATGGGACAGGTACACATCAGCTCACAGAGACTATGGCAGAACACAAAGGACCTGCACAAGTTCAGGACAGGGTGCCAGCACTGAGAGGGAGAAGAAGACACAGAATCCTACCCCTCACCAAGAACTGATAGACACAGATTAGGGAAAAAAAAAAAAATCAGTTTTCTCCAATATAGTGTCACTAGGTATATCAATCACACTCCAGGGCAGGACCCAACCCCAGGAGTAGTTGGCCAACACCAAACAATCTCTATGTTTTGTTTGTTTTGCACTTTTTTCTCTTATACATATTTCTGTTTTATTGGGTTTTTGTTTGTTTTGAGTTTTGTTTTATTTCAGAGAGAGGAATGGAGGAACACAGAAACATGAGTGAGCAGGAAGGTAGGTGGGGAATGTTGTGGGGAGGAAAAACATGATCAAAATAGATTGTATACAAATATTCTTATAAGGTAAAGGTCCCTTTGCTCACAAACATTGCTTTTTTTGTTCTGTAAAATTCTTCTTTTGCTTCCTAATGCCTCGCAAGTCATTTTAAATCACTGTCATTAATTCACAAAATACTCATAACCCAAACAGGCTGACTCCCTCAAACTCTCACGGGTCCTGTCAAGTAACAAGAATGTTCTCTTTTACTGTAACAGAACCATATTTTCAGAGTGAAACATAGCATCACATGCTAGTTTATACCTAATAACTGTAGAAATAAACTGAAAAAAAATAGCCTCAGTGTTTCTAAGTAGTGAAGGACAGGAACACCAGTGGCATTTCTAGGCACCCTCCCCCACACACGTACATGTTGCTTAGATTCCAGTTGGTTGGCAAATTTTGCTTCAGTTAATTCCTCAATATCTTTAAAATGCTCATACATGTGTGTAAGTGTATGAAATATGAAAGTTGCCATGTGTGTGCATTTTGATATGTGGTCACGGCACAAAGGCTGAGGACAGAGGACAACCTTTGGGCATTGGTCGCACTGCAAAGCTAGTATATATGGGTGCAGCCTAGTCAGCTCATCTTGTCCCTGCCTCCCATCTCCTTGCAGGGTTAGGACAGTTATTAGGGATTACTGGGTTACAGGTGCTGCTCTCTACCATGTGCAGCTTTTACTTGGGTTCTGGGAGTCTGAACTTGTGTGGCAAGCACAGTTACTCATGTGCCATTTTTCCATTTTATTATTATACTTCATTTTATTAATGAAAAAACATTATCATTAGGTACCATCTATGACTGGCACCTAAGAAAACAAGGTCTAAGTAGCAGAGATGAGACTTGGACCCAAATCTGTCTGTGAAACTCTGCTCTTTCCAAAGGTCATGCTGCCTCATGCAATCAATGTCAGGAATAAAGATGGAATAGGAAAGGAGGTTTTTATTTTGTTTCTAAAAGCTCTTTTTCAAGAAAGATGCTGCCCTTCCCTGAACCAGCAGAGAGAAAGAGCAGTGTTTATAATTTAGTCCTTTATGATTAGAGCTTAGTCTGAAATCTCCATTTCCTCATACCCCTGGTTCTACCTTCATGGAGAGGGGCTTTGGTTTTTTTGATGGTCTAATGTACATCTGTTTTAACTTTTCTATAGAGTGATTTAAGTGGATAGTTGTTTTTCCTTAACATTTTCAAAGTACTATTCATTCTGCTTTTAGCCTCTGCTGTTGGTTGGGAATTCAGCTGTAGTAGCTAGCACCAACCTAGCTTCTGTGTGCGAGTCCCTGCTGTGTTGGCGAGTCTCCCTCTGGCTATTCTTCACCTTCTAGTTGTATACACTTCTAACACTGTTTCACATGCTATGCTGTTTATTGGTCTTATCTGGGGTTCGCTGACCTTGCTAAACTTTAGACACCTGACGTTCATTAATTCTGAAAAATTCTAGCCTGTATCCCCTTCATGCACTGCCTCTTCCTCATTCTCACTATGACTTCCTTCTAGAAGTCTGATTACAAGCCTTAGGCCAAGGAGACTTCATGTCTCCTGCATGCTTTCCCCATGCACCACATTTATTCTGTGTAAGTTCTGTTCTTCAATCTCGTGCTCCCTGCAGTTTCCCTGTCTTACCCACTGAGCTCTTCACATGACGAGCTTTTAATTTTATGTGCTTCTATTTTTTCTTTCTAAAACACAGTTCTTGTTGATTCATTCTCAATTCTGCATGGCTGCTTTTAATAGTCCTATTTTAAACTTAGGTAATCAATTCAATCTCATTTCCCTAAAAGTTTAAGACACAATTATTGCCGGGTGGTGGTAGTGTACACCTTTAATCCCAGCACTTGGGAGGCAGAGGCAGGCGGATTTCTGAGTTTGAGGCCAGCCTGGTCTACAGAGTGAGTTCCAGGACAGCCTGGGCTACACAGAGAAATCCTGTCTCGAAAAACCGAAAAAAAAAAAAAAAGACACAATTATTGAAACTCTGGACAGGCATAACAAAACCTCAACCACTGCCCTTTATTTCTGACTTCCTTCCTTGGGTGTTCTAACGACTTTCCCGTGTCTGTGGGAAGAGGGTTTTAGACTGAATTCATATTCCTGTGATACAAATCCTCTTGGGCATTTGCTTCAAACTGGTAAGTGGCCTATCAGAATTCCCAGGTAGGTCACACTGAAGTTGGTTAGGAAAGGCCTGGCAACACCGGTACATAATTAAATATGTTATTTAGTTGACAGAACCCAAGCTGTTTCAGGAAAAGCTATCAGCATCCATGCAAACACGAACCCAGGCTGGCTTCCAAGAGTGAACATGCATGCATAGAAGCAGCTAGTCCCACCAGTCAATGCTCTTTTAATGAGTTCATAATCCCCAATGGATGACATACTAACTATCCTCAAATATAACCAAGCAAGGCTGCAGAGTGGTAGTAGAATGCTTGAGTAGCATACACAAGGCCCTGGGTTCAATCCCCAGCACTGCAATAAAATAAAATAAAACAAAATAAGTCTCCATAGACAGGCATGTGGTGCACACTTGTAATCCCAGCACTTAGGAAGCAGAGCCTAAAGGAAAGCTGCAAATTTGAGGTAAGCCTGGTCTACATGGAAGCTGGTCTCAAATAAGAACCAAAAGAAGAAAAAAAAATACCTATGTAATCTGTGAAGCAGTGCATCGCCTTCCTATACGTATACTGAGAATGCCCAAACTCTCCTTTCTGACCAATTGACAACTTGCTTTTCCCTCCTCTTCCTACAATCCCCCACTACCACTTAAGTGGGAGACAAATCTGAGTTGAAGAGCTCCTGGTCCCCTCGCTGAGCTGGAAGTACAATGAAGATTTTCTTTTAATAAAGACCAAGTTCCACAATATTGCCTTCAATGAACACCAGGAAGCACACCCTTACTACTATGAGCACTGTGTCAGATTCTTGCACGAAATTCTTTCTTCTCCTTCATCACCTTATAAAAAAGGTTGAGACAGACATGAAAGTCCAGTATCTCCCTTTACTACTGAAAATTTTTTCCATTAAATACATAGTTCTACCAAGTCCAGGCCATGAACAGGGGCTTAGTTCCAACTTCCTGCCTTTTATAGCTCCAAGACCCTGTTCCTTAGCTCTATGTCACATTCCTTTGTGGATCTAAAATCCCAGAACCTACATAGCAGCTTACTGAGAGAAGCTTCCAGCAACAAAGCCTTGAATTACAAATTTCACTGAACTAAGTAGTCAAAGATTCTGTTTGAACAGATCGATTCATTCTGAATGAGACCCAGAGTCAAGAGTGACTGAACAGAAATTGTTATATCCCTTCACAGAAAGAGGTTATATAAAGTATTCCTGCTTCTGCCATTCCATTCAAACTCCAAGAGGGCACTCTTATGAAAGAGGGTCAAGAACAGCTGTCAGATAGGAGAGCTCCAGCTCAGAGGTAGTTACACTTTAAAGAAGCTTAACAAAGAATGATCACATCGGTGAGGAGACAAGGAAGAGTCAAAATAAATGGGGGAGAAAGGCAGAAGGCAACACTGTTCTGTATCACTTCTTACAGGTTTTTTTTTTTTTTTTTTTTTTGAGTCCAATGAAAGCAATCAAAGCAGTTAAATTATAAGCTGAGCACTGGGTCACACCTGCCACACCTGTACTCCCAACTTCTCAGAGGCGAAGGAAAAAGGACCGAGTTTGACTGTAGCCAGGAATAGCAAAGTGAGGTACAAATTCTAAAATTAACTGAAAAAAATTAAATGTAAAACCTCAACAATAAAACAACTCAGCCAACATCTGTAACCAGTATTGTCACTAATCTGCTTAGTTAATGACAGCATGTGAGATTACTGAAAACCAGAAAGCAAATAAAGGTTTCCTTTCTATACAATTTACCCCTTACAACTTTCTACAAAATACATCACTTTTTTTTAAAAAGGAAAGACATACAGAATTCTTTATCTTTCTTTTCTCCATTTTCATGTGTGTGTGTGTGTGTGTGTGTGTATGCACGTTTCTTACATCTGTGGGTAGGGGGCATGTATATATGTGCATGCATGTGGAGGCCCAAGGTTGAATAAAACCTTGACAGCAGATACAGGAGAAGGCCAGTAACATTGGGAAAGTACTGTGACTTATTTATTCCTATTCATTGAAATCCAATGTTATTTTTAAACACTCTGTTTTACTTACCTTTTGGAACAGCAGGCTTCACAGCCATCCTGCCAACCAGGCATTCTTTCAGCATGGATTCATAATTGACCCAACGATGAACCTAGCATGGGAGATGAATGGCCAACAGGCAACATGACTCTACCTCCATAGGATGTTCTTATCTTACCATGAGCAGAGCTGAAACTTCATACACTGCTCTGAAGCAGATTCAATTAGCTAGCAACAGATAAAGACTGTTTAGAACAGTATTCTCAACATGTTGTTTACAGACCTGACACTGCCAGGCGTTCACAAGGTCCCAACAATTTCAAAAGAACACTCAGATTAATTTATCCTTTTTTATTTCTTTGCCATTTGCAATGCAATTAAAAGCATCACAGATTGGGGGTAGGCACTAGTGTTTAAGAATATCCTTCACAATGTATGAAAATTACTGTCATATTCTTCCTGTATGATAAAACAGAAAATTTGAACCCTGGCTGGTCTGGAACAAACTATGTAACCCAAGCTACCTTCTAATTCACAGACATCCTCCTGCCTCAACCTCCTGAGTGAGAGAATAAACTGTGTGTATCACTATGCTAGAAGCATAACACTGTTTAAATTAGCAAAATCCTAGAAAAAGAATTTAAATGTTCAATTATAAAAAGATTAGAAAAAAAGTAACAACATTCAAAACCATCAGTAAAGGAAAATCATTTACATTACTCAATATCAGTCATAATACATTGTTCAAATATTTAAAAAAAGTCAAGCAATATTGTTAACAGGATCTTAATAACCCTAAGGAAATAAATAACACTAAATAGCAAATACATTACAAAATGGACATGTACTTATTATTAGTAGAAACTGAAATTTTATTTGCAGTTACTCACAATGCATCCACGACTGTGTAAAACCTGCCTCTGGAGTGTAAGAATGTAGGTAATTTCCGCAAACAGATAAAAAAGAAGAGATTCAAGGAGGCAAGGGTATAGGGTTTGTCAATTACAGGACTCTAAACAACAGGCATTTAAGTACGTTCAAAGGAAAATATTTACTCTGACATATTATTCTATTCAGGGTCTCAAAGACCAGTCAGTTGACTAAATTCATTTCACTGTTACTAATGATCAGTTAGAACTGAATAGCAGGATGTTGCTTAGACAATCATCCTTCAGAAGGTGAATATATTTGCTGTGTTACCCAAACTACACCTGAATAGAAAGCTATCTGGGCATGATGGGAAACACAAAGACTACTTAGCAACTCAGTCCTTTCTCTGGAAACTGGCATCAGGAAACATAGAGAGAAAGTAAACCAGTGTGACCACAGAAGCCTAAGTTGAATGACCAATAGGCCATCTCAGCACATCAGTTATGTGGAATGATAAAATAAGGAGTCAGCAGTGCAATCAAAACTGGAAACAGAGACAAAGACATGAACCAATACGTTCTTTTACAACTCAAATATAGGGCATAGGGAAAGCTTTATAGTGAAAGATAGAACACACCAGAAGCTTCTAAAACATAAATCCATTTATTTCCACAGTGAGTAATAGTCATAAATAATAAACTTTGCTGGCTCATTAAAGCCACGTGATGCAGCAATGTGTTAAGTACAGCACCACCTTCCTCACACATAGCCCATGTAAACTTGGTGCTGAGAAATGTAAACTATGAGTTTTGTTTTTTAATTAAGAAAGCTTCTGCTGAAGAAGCACATTGAACTAGAGGACACAGAGAGATCCAAGAGAATCTACAGCAGACAAGTTAGGCATAAGCTGATCTGTTTTGCATTGCTAAAAATGAACAAACAGCAAAGGGAAGCAAAAGACTACCAAGAGAAGGTTTATCGGACTCAACATGTCCCACTGTTAAAGCAGATGTACCTAAGTATCTTTAAAAATAAAACAAATAACATTTCTGACAGCCTGATCAAAAAATAACTACATATAATCTCAGAAATAAAGAAAAAGTTTAAGAAAAAAAAACAACATAACAGAAAACAGGAGAAGCAGAAATCATATTATGTTTGATCAAAACAACCATAAAATATGCCAATCTGATTGATTCAGGTATCTTAAATAGTAAAAACCTAATATTATATAACATGGTTAGTTATCTTTAAAATACAAAATGAAATGTGAAACAAAGGCAAATTGCTAAACTTCTAACGTCTATGATGTCAGAATAACCATTAACAAAATTGATAGTAATTAACATATTCTATGGAACTTTTAAATAGTGAGGAAACAATGTTCATTTGTAAATTTGGAGAAAAAGGTACTAACTAAACATTTTTTGAAATGCATGTAGACCTTCTAGTAATTTAGGAAAAAATAAGTTTCCTATTCATTAATCAACATTATCTAACTTTCTCCAAGATGCATGGGTGCCACACAGTACCACAGATTGGATGTACAACTTCTCCTTACAAAGAAAGAATAAGAATGCCCCATGCTCACTAAAAAAAAAAATAATAAAAAATTAAAAAACTAAAGTAATAATTTGTAACAGCAGATCCACCTGTTCTTTCTCCATTGATGGTGTTTTCTGTAAGCCAATTACCACCATTACTAAAAGAAATCAAGATGAATGCAAGTTTGCCAGCAAAGGAGACAAAGTGCATGTTACACACTTGAAACCATCTCCAGAATTTAATAAAGTGATTGAGAAATCTCAGGAACAGCTGCCACCTGTGAACACCTGTCTACATTTCAGAGTTCAAGCCCACCCATCGCAAATGAATGCAAGCATTTTCTTCCTACAAATGTCTCACTGCTAAATCCATGCATACAACGTTCTGATTACCTGAAGCAACTTACCTCATTAAAAAGATCTGTTCCATCCGCTCCTGCGGCTCTCATAAGTTCATCCTCCCCTCCAGGATGATACTCCATGTATGGGCTGACATTGTAAACAAACCCTGCATCAAAGCAAGGAGAATTAATGTCCACAGGAACTCCTTAGAAACTGTAAGGCCATATATAAGTTATGATAACTCTCTCATAACATCTCACCTAGGACTTCATTTTTTCAAAGCAGTGAGAGCTGTAAAGTCTAAAATTCCACTGATCTTATGAGCTAGCTAATTAACCTGTCAGTTTCTTGGTCTCTCTTAAATAACATGGGACTTGTTGGCTAAGACAAGAAAGTTTAATACTTAATCAATACCTGCAACTAGAAAAGCAACATTTGCATCAGCTCCTTGATCCCTAGTTCCCACAGAGCTGTGTGAAGAGGACCCTGAACCTGTGCACTCCTATTCCTCCAGGAGAGGAACCTGGATAAAGAAACTCAGTTGGTGGGATTGCAAGATGGTGCAACCACTTTGGAAATCAGTCTGGCAGTTCCTCAGAAAATTGGACATAGCATTACTGAGGACCCAGCTAATGCTACTGCATAAACAGAATGTCCATTGTTATAACAGGACACATTGAATCCAGTATGTAAGAACCCTTATTAGTAATTGCACAGAAGTGGAAAAACCAAGATGTCTTTCAACAAGAGATGGATACAAAATGTGATAACATTTAGAATCTGAGAGTTTAGTAATGTATGAAAACAATGAATTCAGCAAATTGTAGGTAATGGATGGAACAAGAAAAACCATGGATTCACGACTGATATGAATATTACACAGATTTAAATATCACGATATTCAACCACAACCACATGAACTCATGAAAAGTCAAGACCAATGTGGGTGCTTCGGTTCTTTTAGAAGGAGTTAACATAAATACTTCAAGGGAGGAACATATGGGAGACAAAGTGTGGGACAGAAACTGAAGGAGGGGCTGTGGAGACCATTCCATGGGTACCTCCTGTCAGTCACCAAAGGTAGACACTGATGTAGATGTCAGGAAGTGCATGCTGACAGGAGCCTGATATAGCTGTGTCCTTAGAGGTCTGCCAGAGTTTGATATATTCCGAGCCAGATGCTACAGCTAACCATTGAACTGATCAAGGGGTTCCCAATGGTTAGAGTGAAGACTGAAAGCTGAATGGGTTTCCGGGCTCATGAGGAAAACAACAATACCAACCAACCAGAGCTCTCAGGGTCTAAACCACCAGCCTGGGAGTGCTTAGGGAGGGACCCGGCTCCAGCTAATGAAGGGAGGATGGATAGGTAGGAGAGGGATCCTTGGTCCCATGAAGGCTGGACGTCAGTGGGGGGAAATTCGAGGGTGGGGAGTGGAGGGAGGGGGGTGTAGGTGGGGTATATCCTCATAGAAGCAGGAGGAGGGGGATGGGATAGGGGGTTCCTGAGCTGGGGGAGGGGAGAGATGGGGTAAGGGGATAATCTGAAATGTAAATAAAATACCCAATTAAAAAAAAAAAGAATCACTAAAGGTTGTCAGCTGAGGAAGGTAAATGTGAAACAGATGCTTGTTTGGAAGCCACTGGTAGTGCGCACGTTGAGAAGTTATGTTATATATTCTTTTTTTTTTTTATTGGAAATTTTTTACAATCCAGATATTCTCTCCTTACCCCATTTCCCCCCTCCCTCCCAGGAACAACTATCCCTTCCCCCATCCTCCTGCCTCCACGTTGGTGTACCCCCACCCACCCTCCCCCGTACCTCACCTCCCCACCCTCGAATATCCCCCCCCCTCGCGATGTCCAGCCTTCATGGGACCAAGGATCTCTTCTCCCACTTATATATAGCTCCCTTGCATATATAGCTGGAGCCATGGGTCCCTCCCTAAGCACTCCCAGGCTGGTGGTTTAGACCCTGGGGGCTCTGGTTGGTTGAGATTGTTGCTTTCCTCATGGTGTCCCAAATCCTCTCAACTCCTTCAGCCTTCACTCTATCTTCTCCATTGGGAACCCCATGATCAGATTAATGGTTAGCTGTGAGCTTCTGCCTCTGAGTATGTCAGACTCTTGCAGACTTCTAAGGAGACAGCTATATCAGGCTCCTGTCAGCATGTGCATCCTGACATCCACATCAACCTCTACCTTTGGTGACTGCACATAGGATGGATATCCAGGTGGAATGGTCTGTCTCTCCTTCAGTTTCTGTCCTGCACTGTGTCTCCATATTTGCACTCTTGAGTATTTTGTTACTCCTTCTAAGAAGGACTGAAGGCTCCCCTATTTGGTCATCATTCTTCATGAGCTTTATGTGGTCTGTGAGTTGTATCTTGGGTATTTCAGGCTTCTGGGCTAAAATCCAATAATCAGTGAGTGAATACCATGTATGTTCTTTTGTGACTGGGTTACTTCACTCAGGATGATATTTTCTAGTTCCATCCATTTATATAAGAATTTATCAAATTCATTGCTTTTAATAGCTGAGTAATATTCCATTGTATAAATGTACAACATTTTTTGTATCCATTCCTCTGTTGAAGGGCATCTGGGTTCTTTCCAGTTTCTGGCTATTATAAATAAAGCTGCTATAAACATAGTGGAGCATATGTCCTTGTTATGTGTTAGAGCATCTTCTGGATATATACCCAGGAGTGGTATAGCTGGGTCCTCAGGTAGTGATATGTCCAATTTTCTGAGGAACCGCCAGACTGTTTTCCAGAGTGGTTGCACCATCTTGCAATCCCACCAACAATGGAGGAGTGTTCCTCTTTCTCCACATCCTCGCCAGCATCTGCTATCACCTGAGTTTTTTATTTTAGCCATTCTGACTGGTGTGAAGTGGAATCTCAGGGTTGTTTTGATTTGCATTTCCCTGATGACCAAGGATGCTGAACATTTCTTCAGGTGCTTCTCGGCCATTCACATTTCCTCAGTTGAGAATTCTTTGTTTAGCTCCATACCCCATTTTTTAATAGGGTTATTTGGTTGTCTAGAGTCTAATTTCTTGAGTTCTTTGTATATATTGGATATTAGTCCTCTATCAGATGTAGGATTGGCAAAGATCTTTTCCCAATCTGTTGGTTGCCGTTTTGTCCTATTGACAGTGTCCTTTGCCTTACAGAAACTTTGCAATTTTATGAAGTCCCATTTGTCTATTATTGACTTTTTAAACTAGCATCTGGAGGTGCTGGATAGATGCTTTAGTGGATGTACAGCACTAACCACGCAAGCTTGAAGACAGCAGTTCAGAAACCCTGTCTGTAACTCCATCACTGGGAAGGTGGAGACAGATCCCCAGAGCAAGCTGGCTAGCTAAACCAGCTAGATTGGTAAGCTCTGCATTCAACTAAAAGGCCCATCCCAATGAGTAAGGCAGAGAGCGATTGAGAATCACTGCTGACTTTTATCTCAAGCTTCCAAATATGTATATACACGAATATACACCTCAAAAACTAATATTTTAAATTTTAAATTAAAATTTACTTTTGTCAGTTACTTTGACAATTAAAAAAAAAAAAAAAAAAAAGAAAGAAACTCAGGGCCTTCCTAAATGTCAGTGAAAGTGCCAGCTCTCTACTGTGGGGGGAGTCATGATCTTTATTAAGCTGACTTATTGTAGAAACAGTGTCTCTGCTCATAAAACATAAAGAAATGCAAAAGACCACACATGCTTTCCAACATGAAGAAACTCTATATAATATGTATACATATATGTGCATGGATGTATGTGCACATGCACACACACAAAGAAAGAGAGAAATAAAATTTCATCCCAGTGGCATTTCCCTTTCTCCTCCTCAGACACAGGAAACCATTCTGTCTGGATAGGTTTGCTTATTCTGGTCATTTCATACAAGTGCAATCATACAAAACATAGTCTTTGGAAGCCCTAAGGATGTTTTGGTTTTATGGATAGGTAATATGCCATGTGGATAAGTCAAATTTGGTTCATCCACTCATCACTAGATGGGCTTTTATGTTATGTACTTATGTATGAGCTGTGTGGACACACATGATTTCACTAATTGTAGATACATACGTCTAGAAGGAAATATAATAAACAATTAAATGGTGTTATACTTTGGATCCTGATATGTCCCTTAGGATCTGTGTTGATATTTGCGTACTAGTCCATGGTGCTATTGGCATTTTATATGCTCTTTCAGTTGGCTGGGCCTAGTGGAAGGAACTAGCTCATTAAGTAAGATCCAGCCCCTCTTGTCAGTCTTTGTAGCTCTTGGCTATGAGCCAGCACTTTCCTCTGCCATGTATTCTCACCACCATGTAACACCTTGCCTCTGGAACCAAAGCCTTGCAGCTAGATGACCATGGGCTGAAATCTTTGAAAGCATTGGCCAAATAAAACATTTTTAAAAGTTGTTTATCTTGGGTATTTTGTTCATGAAAGAAGTTACTCATACACAGTTTTCTAGGCTTGGTGATTTGAAGAATGGGAGGACTTAAAGACCCAAAAGTCTGGCAGCACTCACATAAATAAAAGAAAACATATTAAAACTGAATTGTGGTTTTCATATTCAAATAAATATTAAAATTCCAGATTATATTCATCCAATAAATCTATTTACTGTCTATCATAGACATACCAAGAATTATGCCAATTTTCCCCTCAATGGTAATTCTGAATGTCTTAATTGCTGAAAGCTTAATTTTTAGTTATATCTCAAATGCTCTAGAGACAAGAAAAGCCTTTACCAACCTGCAGAACCTGAATCAGGCTACTCCATCTAAAGATGACTAGCTTCAGAACTGCAGCACACTCCACTGTAATCCCAAGCGCAGATCTATGTGATGGTGCCTCTAGACAGTTCCATCTTAGACCCACATGGGTTAGTGCCAAAGACCTATGTCTGTCTGTCTGTCTCCCAGATGAAGGTGCCACAGTGTCCCAGGTTAGGTAACTAACTATGCATGTGAACCACTATGGCTCACCATACACAATTAAGGGTATCCTAATGCTTTGGGTCACATGTTCACTGACTGGGAATTGTTCCATTTCTTTTTTATTCTCTTCTGTAAGCCCAAGGACTCCAGAGGAAGCACAAGAAAGACACTTCTGGTGGTGCAAGGTGAAAATTTTGCTCCAATAAAACTAAAATACTATGTTTGTTTAAAATTCTTGTTCTTTCATAAATGTGGGATTTTCTAGAAGCTACATGGACATGTGATATGAGATTGGAGACAGTAACACAACAATACACATGAGCTGTCATCTATGAAGCTATGTACTAGAGATATTTACCAAAATTGAAAATTATGTACTCCTATATTTTTCATTTAGAAGAGTTATTTTCATAAACATAGGTACTATGTACCACATGTAGCAGTTTTATTAAATTAATTTTAAATACTGTTTACATTTCTTAATTTTAATTAATGGTAATGTTAAGAGACATCATGCAAACAAAAGCCTTTTAATAGTCTCAATAATTGTTAAAAGATTAGGGGTTATTTCAAGACTCAAAAAAGTCTGAAAGCACTCAGGTAATTAAAGTAAACAATATAAAAACCAATTTTTGGTTTTAACATTCAAACAAATATTAAAGTTCTAGACTACATTTAATGAATGAATTTAATGTCTATCATGTATGTAGCAGGTATTATATGCCATTACAGAACAGCATTTTTACTTACTTAAAATTTTTCCCATTGTTAATAATGATAGCCCCAAAAAATATAATAGGAAAAGATATGTTCATAAGGTAAAAACATGGAGTAATTCACCATTTTTCGACTATACAGGAGTTTCTCTAAGCCTCAGTCTAAGGACTGTGATGACTTCACCATCTTGTGTTCAATAAAGGAACTGCACTGCCAATTTCATTATGTCTACAGACGTTTATCTAGTTCTAACAATTGCTGAAAGGGATTAAAATCTATAACTGTGAATGAAAACTTTAATCCTATGCCTTGGTTCTTCTAATGTCTGTTATGTGCTTTGAAGCTTTGTTACCACACATCAACAGGGTGCTCTTAATGAACTGATTCCTTATGTATGTGTGTGAGTGTGGGTGTGTGCATGGGAGAATGTGGGTGCACATGTACACGTATGTGTGGAAGCCACACATACTTCAGCTGTCTCCTCATTATGCTTTAAGACAGTCTCTCACTGAGTCTAAAGCTCATCAACCTCTGATCTCCACAGACATACTCGGAACAATGTTCTCATGAGTGTGCATGTGTACAAGCACATGCATATACACATACAAATATGAATAGGTGCATACAACACACACATATGATTTCCTTTAGAATCTTAGAGACCTTTATTCTAACAGCATTCAATCACAGGGCTCTGGGATGGGTAGTTATTCCATATACTGGTGCCCCTGAAAGTTTTATCATCTTGGTGTTAAATTTCTTGGCAAACATGGGCTTCCTTTCAAAGGGAATACAACATAAGACTGCTACAAAAGATTTCCATCCCATTAGTTCTCTGTCTTCTGCATCAAAATGTAAAAGTTTATGTAAGGAAAAATACTGTCCAAAGTGAGAATAACATTATTTATGATCTAGTAAGGCAATTTTTGTTAGCAAGTCTGAAAGCTCAGGCAAGTTTCTAAAATGTTTAGTACGTGCTGCCTACCTCTTATGCATATCCAACAGTCGTCTTTCTTGTTGTGCTTCTTAAGCTCTTCTTCAGTTACTTCAATTAACCCGCCCTTCAGTCCTGTTAAGTCCTTTCCACTCTTGGTCAGTCGGATCCAATCCATAAGACTCCGGCCTTGTTTTAAAGGTACCTAAAGAATGGAAAACAAAAGTAACATCTGGTTCTAAGTTAGATGCTTCCCTCTCCTTCGTCTATTTGCCTTTGAACTACTTCAGTCCTTTTATTAGCCTTTTAAAAGAAATTCTGGGAAGCATGGCAAATTTGAGGACATGAGGACATCCTGGACTACACAGCAAGATCCCATCTCAAAAAAAAAAAAAAAATGAGTAAAATGATAAAACTAAAAACAATTCTATAAATTCTCTCATCGTGTGTGTGTGTGTGTGTGTGTGTGTGTGTGTGTGTGTGTATGGTGCAGGGGGATTGAAATTGTTCTACTGCATTAGAAATTTACTTTATCTACCATTTTCAACAAGGAAGGTCCTGCCATATAGCAGCTTAAGCTGGTTACAAAACTGGCAGTCATCAATCCTCTTGAGTCCTGGGATTACAGAGGAAAGCTGTCATGCCTGGTTTTATCTTTCTTTAAAAAAAAAAAAAAAAAAAAACTTAAAATTTAATTTCCCTTTTACTTTTTTTTAACTTTTTTTCTTTCGATTAACTTTAATTGATTTATTTTTAATTTTTATTACAGGAAGGGGATTCTTTTGTCTAGTTCAAGATGTCCAGGAAATTCAGATGCCTAGAATCTTAAACAAAGTATTATTTAAGATACTGACTATGAGATAGGACTTAGAAATTTTGTCTCACAAATTTTCTTCATAATAGCAGTAAGGTATAATAGACAGTTTTGAATCTAAAGTCGGAAATTTAGACTGTCCAGGTCCTAGCTCTGTTACTTAGTTGCCATTTTGAACCAAAATTTGTGACCTTAACAATCAAGAGATTTGACAGAAGATATGCCAAAGATTGGCTAAAGTGGACCCTTTCTGAATTATCAATATAAACAGAAAATCAGAAATTATTATGCAACAGTGTTTTCTACAAACCCACTGATAAAGTAAATCAAGCACAGGAAAATACTGTAAGGAAGGGTATGGGGAGGAGAGGAAGGCCTACGTGAAATTGTGTCATCAACATGAGCACAGTGCAGCCACATCAAGGACTTCAATGCCTAGGAAGCAAGGGGATTGGCACAGCCTTCTTCTAGTCTTGAGTGTGAATGTTGACAATGTATACAGAAACTATCAACCACAGCTTCCTCCTCTGGATGACTGCTCACCTACAGAGACCTCCCACTAAGATAAACTAAACATGTCTCAGAGACTGCCTGAAACCAAGGCCACCACCAAACACCCTATGGATACTTTTTTCCCCCATACATTTTCTTTTTTCCTTCACAATTCATGGAAACTTGCTTTTACTGTGGGTATTAGTGACCTCAGGATGATTTTTTTTCTTACTAAGAACTCTCACATTTCTACTCACAGGAAGCATTTCATGGCTTCCCTTTGGCATAGAAGAATTTCCACTATTGTTAGTCAGACACTTAGGCCATTACTAAGTAAATTAATAGTGACTTGAAGACATGCACTTCCATTTTCAACTATCTATCTGGAAACAAAAAAGATGGCTACTGGGTGACTAAGGGATGGGCAGGTAGTGCATGCACCTTAGACACAGGACAACAAGACAACTCATGCAGTTGACTGTAGATAACAGGAAAGATGGGACACGAAGTCATGAACTGGGGAAGATTACTGTGTTTATAATGGTGCCCTTTGCAGATAATATCTACTAACCCCTGCCTACAGGATTTAGTAACAGCACACTCAGAGTTCTGGTTTTTTTGTTTTGTTTTGTTTTGTTTTTTTTACAAAATACATTTTCAAAATTTTAAGGTGAAAGATTGGATGGTCAGAATGTGCTCCCCCACAAAAAACCACACACAATAAACCTGTTCTGCAAGGTGGGGTACACTGGGAAGTGTGTAAGTCCTTACAGTTAATGTAAATTAAAAATGGGTTTGAAGCTACAAGTTCCCCTGTGTTCTGTATTGCCCTGTGATGCCTTCCACCATGTTCTAACAAAGCTTATAATAAGGCCTTGGCTGGATATGAACACTTCCCATCTAATAAATAAATAAATAAATCTGTCCTTTATCCATTATCCACTCTGGAGTGTCTAAGTGTATTAACATGGGTATATTAGTATTTTAATTAGTTAGGATGATCTAGTGGAAAATTTCAAGCACCTGTATTGCACAGGGCCACTCTTGTCCAACTAGCTCATTCCAAAGTACCAGGAGAACGATACTGAAAACACATATGCACACTGGAGGAAGCTTGCATAACTCACTTTCTGGAGTCATATCTAATTTAGGTATTCATTTACCCCAAAATAAATCAGTCAGTGCCTCTGGGGAACACTCCATCATCTAACTCAACCCTCTTGTTTTGACCACTGGTGAATCTCTTCTGGTGACTCGATTCCACCCAAAGAAGAAAAAGTGAGAAAAAACAATTCCTATCCCAGAGAAACTCACTGGGCTTTCTCTCCATTCAGTAATCCCCAGAGCAGTTCATCTTTTGGAAATGCAACTCAAATCATAACTCTTCCTTCTCCAGTGGCTCCCTATAGTGACGCCTACAGATCCCTCAAGTGTTAGTGAGACCCTCCATAATCTGGTCACAGTCTGCATTACTAGCTCCATGTTTTAGCCACAACTTTCTACAACTTTCTATCAGATGCTTGGACCTAATGGGGACAAACTCCCCATTGGTGTCAAGCACTTGCTTACAGTATTTTCCTCCACTCTAACTCCAACTCTCTTTTTGGTGTTAACACCCTATTGAAGTACGGAGTATAGTTGCCTGTTTTCTTATCTGTGCAGCCTGTGAGACTAAGTTCCTTGAAATCAGAGACCACCCTTCAACACACCATACTGTATTAGCTTCCTTTTGCTGCTCTGATAAAACACCATGACTAAAATCAACTTATAGAAGAAAGAGTTTATTTTGGCTTATGGTTTCAGAAGGGGAGTCCATAATGGCAAAGAAGGCACCGTGGCATCAGGCAGCCAGAGCAGGCCACTGACTAATCATACAGCAACCGCATACAGAGATAAACCAGAGAGAGCAAACTGAAAGTGGGGCGAGGCTGCAAACCCTCAAAGTCTGCCCAAAATGACATACTGTTTCCAACAAAGCCAAGCCTCCTAAAGGTTTCATAACATCCCAGACAGCACCATCAACTGGGAAGTCCATGTTCAAATGCCTTAGTCTATGTAGGACATTGCTCATAGTTTCTCAACAAACACTGAACAGCTATTGCATAAGGAATCTGTCTCCCTGTAAGATTCAAATTGGTGAGATTGGAATAAAAGGTGTATGGTAAGTAGTATTTGCTGAGTGCATAACAGTCAGCATATAGTCACATAGCATAGCATAATGCTGTGCTATGAAGAAATAGTATCTCAGTCCTATGAACAAGACAGCAACAAAAACTGGTCATCCCTACCTACACCTGAGCCAAAAAGTGCCTGAGGTGAAGTGGTGGGTCTTAGAAAGACATCTCTTAAAGTCTATGCTTTTAACACTTTAACAATCAGCCTTTCTGGCTGAGTTCCATTTCTGAAAACTTTATCTGATTGTTTCACCCAGCCCTAATTCAGCTTCTCACGGGTTCAAGATTGTCTAATTTCATAACATAGAATTTAATTCCACCTGAAGTTCCTATTAAATTACAAAGATCTTACTTTGTCTGCTTTTGGGACAACAAAACTCACTTTTGCTACTACAACTAAGGAACTTGCTGTCTTTGCTAGAAGTTTTCTCTTTAAATGAATGCTGAGAACACAGCCATTTTAATGAAGAAAGGCAGTTACTGGCTTTCTCATTCTGCAAAAGGCAACCTTTGACTATGGAGCTAGCACTCAGCTTTAAAGAGAGCAAGATACACAATTGATGGCTGGTGAGCAGACGCGCACACACACAGCAATGAAGGAAATGTCACAATCACAAGCTTACAGGACTGATGGCAGACTTTCATTAACCTATTTCTTTTTACCCAAAATGAAGATAGTAAACGCCCCCATCTTCATCAGTGAACCCCACAAAACATCTTAGTACTATGTATGACTAAAGCTGGGGGCAGACACTTCTGAAAAATAAATGAAAACCTCAATTCCTTTTCTGATCTAAGGTCAAACCCCCAGATCTAAGTGGAGAAAAACAGACACATTCATTGAAAGTCTTAAGGTCATATAAAGTAAAACTCGAAAAGGAAATCGAGTAGTCCAAGAAGATAGAAGTCTCAAAAGAAAATACCAAGATGTGGTTACAGAATAAGGAACTACCAGAATAAGATAAGCAAACAGCATTCGCCTTGCAAGGAATACACTACACAATTTTTTATTGAATTTTGTAAATATATATTTGTATTTCCACCTGGTGCCGACAGTAACCATATTCAACAAATAGTCAAGAGCATGGTACCAGATTTAAAATCAACCAGGCGTATCTACAGATGAGGCAGTGCTGGAACAACTGCTATCTTATACATAGAGGAGTGCGACTTGGAGAGGTGGCACTAAATTTGATGGCAGGTTTGCAGCCTCCAGTCTTCCCTAGCCACCGCCACTGCTCAGCCTTGTTCTTCTAACCGTAAAGAACAAAAGATTGGAGAGGACAGTTTGAGGCAGAAAAGCAACCAGAGTAGATCTACCGAGGCCAACTTCAGCGGCAGGAAACACACTCAGGGCATTTGAGTCTGTAGACAAACGGTGTCGCCACTTACCTTGCTGCGCCCCTGGGAGGCGACTCGCTGCTGGGAGCCGGGGGCCGGGAAAGCCTGGGAAGGGACGTTCAGCATCCTGGGCCCCCGGCTCGGGCCGCATCCGGGCTCCGCCACCGGATAAACTCGCCTGGCTAGACCCCAGCAGCTACTACTGTTTATGCCGGCTCCTTGGCCCGGCCGAGGCCAAGCCCCCGACCCACTTCCGGGGTCTCCAGGGGTCAGTCGCGTCGTGACGCAATCACGCTCACGGGAGCGGGGCGGGGGCGGAGTCAGAGGAAAGGCGCTCATTCTACAAGCCGGGTGACCGGGCTTGGGAGGCGTGGCTGGCTGGGGGGTGGGGTTGAGGACAGCGCATGCTCAGTTACTCTTTAGTCCTAAACTTCAGCACCACAAGGAAAATGACAGCTTTCTGCTGAAAGAGCACAGAGTGTAGCTGTTCCCCAGCCCTGGTGCTGATAGAGGCCGACGGTCATTTCTGGTAGAACAAGAACATCAGTACCTGTCTCTTGATAAACAATACCATCGGACTGCTTAAAATATGAAAGAAAATAACGCTATCAAAATGTTCAGTCTGCTGAATAGTTCTCTCCTGTAAAATACTAAGCTCTAGGAAAGAGGACTTCACAACTTCATGAGCTAAGAAGTATCTGCTGTGGGTTAAAAAGAAAACTTCACCTTTGGGGAACCTGTCTGGAAAACGAGTAAAAGACGTTTCCAGTCTTCTGATCTATCCATACACTCACACAATCTTCCTTCTCCCATAACTTTTTACTTTCACTGAAATCTTCCTTTAAAAGTGATTTGGTTTTGGTGTCATCTTTGTACTTAATGGTTTGTGCACATTACTTTTAGTTTATTAAAGGAACATTTTGTCTGACTGCATAGGCTTGGGTTTCTATAAGAAATAAATTGTCCATATCTAAACCATATACTGCACATATAGCACCTTATGCTATTCTTCTCTTGTTTGTTGACAAGAGAAGCACCTAATGTTGTAGGCCCATGTTTCTGCTTCACTGGGCTCTCTTTTGCATGTCTCTAGAAGAATAAACAGATCCACAGAGTAGAATCCAATAGAATGAGAACATTTTCTCAAAGAGCAGTTCTAAATAACCCTGTCCATTCTCTGTGAGGTAATAATTTTTTTTGACTCTGGACACATCATTTATTTCAATTATGTAGTCTCCGGAGTTCCTGGGAATCAAAGTTGTGATAATATGGTTTAATATTCTGAGAGAAAGTCTGTGGATATGCTTAGTCATTCCAGCAAGAGGCATTTCTTAGGTAGATAATTAACTCACATCTCCACCTCTACCCATTTTTATTCTGGAATACTGCAGGAAAGTATTTTTGGTATATTGTCAGGCAAGCATTGAACTTGCAGTTCTCCTGCCTCATCTTCACAAGTACCTCAGATCATAAGTTAATAAAAATATGTTTGATTGCAACTGAACTGTTGACCAGATGATTATATATAAACGAAAAGTACTTCATGATCATAATTTACTATGTCACCTTAACCATGCAAATTGTCCATTGTCCATAACATTATTGGATGGAGTAAGTTTTCTTCTGTGATGGCAACATAAGAGAAACCATTCATTGAGAATTTATTTTACTCCCCATAAAAAAAGTTTGTGTGAGAATATTGTGAGCATGGAACTAGAGCAAAAGGAAAGTGGATAATGTTGAATTTTATCTCTTCCAAATCTTAGCTTTATCCAGGACAAAAAAAAAAAAAAAAAAAAAAAGAGAGAATACTTTCATATTCTCACTGTTTTAGACTCCATACAAATAATTCAAATTTAAACCTTTTTTTAAATATAGGAATCCCTCAACATATACAGAAAGTACTGAACACCCGACTAAAGACAACCGGAGAGATCAGAGTGAGAGTCACGCTACTCAATACTTAATTATAGTCCTTAAGATTAAAGAGATCCAAGATCGTCTTTCTTTCTCAACCATAGATAATTACTTAAAGCACTTTCATTATGAACTAGCAAACAAATGTTAATATATGGGAGAGTAGTACCAGCACCCAGTTTTCTTCACTAACTGCCAAGATTATATCATCTGTAACTAAACATCCAACTGAGATCAATAGAAAACACCAGACATTACAAGAGTCAGTCTTTAAAAAACCCAAATAGTATTGTATAAAGAAACCAAAAGTATCCTTTGTGAACCACAGATATGTGCAACACAGTCAGGACATTTGTACATGATGTCTATCTTAAATCCCAACATTTAACTCTAGTGTAGGAACAAAGGGAAGCCCAAATACTATAGTTATTACAAAATGTTTTATTAATAACATATACACAAATAAATTAGTTTTAAAAGTTTATAGTACATTTATATACAAAATTTAAATTCTACACAACTCAATTGTCAACAGAAGTAACTAATTAGATTGATTTTCACAGGCTGGCCCCTCTATTTCATCTTCACTATCAGAATCTTCATAAAATGAAATTGTAGCTTGAATTGGGAAATTTTTCAGAAGAGTTTCTGCTTCTTCATATAAGTAGTCGTAACACTTGGACTTGGGCCAGAATAGTCTGAAAGAAGCAGACGACATACTATCCATATGTTTTCAGACCCGGGATCCTAATTGTCATCAAACAATTGATTTCCACAAGCTCTCTATGCTTAATAATTAGTTTACACATTTTAGAGACAGAATTTAAAGCTGCTACTGTTGCTATAGCTTTCATGGAGTCTGCTTGTCAATGTACAAATAAATGGTTGACTCTGACATCTTTATCCAAGATAAAAATTAGATTTAAAAGCTGACTACACACTCTATAAGCAGACGATCAATGCTTATCTTATTTCATGTGTTGTGTACGTGTTTATTCTTATAAAAATGCAGAATGTTAGACTTCCACTCTCTAAATTTCTTTAGAAGGCAAATAAATCCCACCACTCCGTCACACACATGGATGATACTCAACTACGCTAAGAGGGCAGGATGTTTGCACTCTGAACAAGCTTCAATCACCCACTGTCCAGCAGAAAAAACTTTAGATGTAGCCCTTAGTTATAGATATAGCTGATATGCTTGATCAGAAATATACAAAAAGAGTGGCTTTAAGGTCTTTGCCTTCACAACTTACTAGGTGGGAAAGCGGTTCCAATACCAACCTTTATTCCAATCCATCTCCTCTCCCATCCAACCAATCTAGGAACATTATATTAGTGTATTGAGAATGATATAGGTTTTATACAATTAATTTGAATGTATGCATCAGTATCTCAGAATTTTACAATTTTGACCGTTATTCATTTGGCCTAGTGGCCTTCTTTTATTTCTCATACAAAGAAAAAAATAGATAAGACTGAACTGACAACTATCCTGAAGTCACTTTAGTGTAGGGCAAAGAACTCTGTCTACATATAATTGAGTGACTCTAACCAAGGAAAGATTATATTGTGTTCAGTGTGCTCAATTTTAAAAGACAGAAAGTTAGGCAACAGAGTTTATATATATTTTAGCAAAAACACATTAAAAGCATATAATCTGGATACTTAAATAAGTAGCTATCAATTATGCATGCAATAGATGTTGTATGAGCTCTTGCACCAACCAAATCTACCAGTCAAATGGAATAAATCATGAATCCTACCCTCAAAGAAGTGACCACTGAACAAAAAGCATAAGACACACAATACAAGTCAAGATAGAAATTAATAAAAATTAACTAAGAAAACCACAATTGAATTGTTCAGCGGAGAAAGGAATTGTTTACAAAATTACTAAGGTATTTTCTACTATGTAGTTGGAATTGCCAATCCCCTCAAAATGTTGTTCAGTTGGTATCATAATGAATGGTCAGAATGTCTCATTATGGGCAGTTCTTGTTTGAGTTCCCCTGTTGTGATTCTTTAGCCTCCTCTGAGGCCTTCCCTTACTCCATTACCAGGTGGAGGCTTGCCCTTCCCTAGGCCTTCTTTGAGAACTCTCACCACCTCTGTCTGCACCTTCTCAGGATGACCTCACCCACTGCCATGAGTCCCCAGCCTTTCACACTCACAGACCTCACACCAGTGCTTGCAGGGAAGGTCTGCAGCCTATCTCATGACTTACATGCAATCCTCTCCCTAATAGCTCTGTTTGGATGTCCTAAAGCATGTGCAACACAATGAACAATTCAGACCCACTTCCTCCTTCTCCACATCTGCATCATCACAGAACATCACTCACCTGGACAGCAGCCACAGATTTGGGAGGCATTCTGGCTTTTTAGCTGTTCTTCACCAGTACATTATAAAGCCCTGCTTTGTCTCCTAAGTACTTCCTACATCCACTAAGTCCCACCTCCCTTTTTGATGTCTTTGAAAAGCTCTCCTTCATTTCTTACTTGTAACTACTTCCAATTTTGCTTTGAGTCTTTATTCCAGTCCCTTAGTGCTTTTCTGAAACACTGATTGGATCATACCATTCTTCTGGCTAAAATCTATAGCCAGCAACACATTCTACAGAGAAAACCCCAGGGGTTTCTGGACAAAACTCTGTATGGAGGTGTATAAGCTCTGGCCCTTTACTGCCTTTGTCACCACTGTAGCTACACACATCCAAGTTCCCAGTCCTTGGAGCTCCAGCAGGAACCATGCTGCCTCAAGACCTGATATCTCTTTTCTGATGTCATTTCTTTGAATTAAAAAAAAAAGTTCACTCATCTGACTCTTGGAGACTCAACAATAGTAACCATAACCAACTTATAACACACCTTTTGTGAGCTTTCCCCGATCCTTCAAAAGTAACATATCTCATGCTCTGACCTCACTTCAAAACTAATCAAAGTAAGGCTGGAGAGATGGCTTAGCGGTTAAGAACACTAGCTGTCCTTCCAGGGACCTGGGTTCTGGTTCCAACATCCACATAACAGTTTATAACCATTAGCAACTCTAGTTCCAGGGCAGCCTCCTCCCTCTTCTGACCTCTGTGGACACAAGGCATGCACATGGTGCAAATACATATACATGCAGGCAAAATACTCAGACACAAAAAAATAAAATGTGACCACAGTAAACTCAATTCCACCTATCATTTGCTTTCCCTGTGTTCTTTAATTACTTTTAGGTAACCAATATGTATCAAGTATTGTACATGGCTTATAAACACACAGACACAGGCCACGCTTTCTTTAACACAGGCACACAGGCCTTCTTTTAACAGTCCTGAGAACACGGCACAATCATAAACATTTTATCTCAAATTAAAGCTACAAAGAATTTTATAGAAAGGCTGGCTTTCTGTGCGGGTTTGGGGGACATAAAAACGATCAAAAAACAGTAAAAACAAACAAAAACAGTGAACAGCTGGACCAGCCTTAGGTATTCTAAGTGTCGAGCTTGTTCTGTTACTGTCCACCACATTCTTCCATACTCTGCATGCTGATAAGCCAGTTTTGCAGTGTCCTTTTAGGATTAAAAATAATAAAATAAAAACGCAAAACAACTTTTCGGGCATAAGATATCTCCCAGACATAGACATCCTTTTGTCTTATAACCCAGAGCCTCCTTCAGGGCAGGTAAACACCCTGCCAGCGAGCCACATCCCCAACCCTACAGGATTCTCTTTCTAATCAGTCTGCTTTCTCTCTTTTTAGCCAATTCTGTTAGCATTTACTCACTCTCCACCAACTGACAGCTCCTTTATGAGGTAAGTCCTGTATTTTCCCATTCTGTGAGTAAGACAATCCTCAGAGTGGGAATGCATAGAGTAACTAAGGGCAGATTTTCCAAAAGAGAAACTGGGGCGCCAGCTATTAAACCAAGCTGCGTGATCATACCCCATCCAGTAAGGCCTATCACTCACCTGACAGGGTGTTGGTATTGCAAAAGCTTCCCCGAAGCTTCTGTCATTCCTGGGCTACTGGGCAACTAGGAAGGAAAGGAGTAATCAATCGCAGTCACCTCGCATCTACTGTAGAAACTGGGAAAGTGTGTGACCCAGCAGCGCCTCCCGTTCAGGTAGGAGCTGTGACCCTGAGCCTCTCTGCAACCCAGCTCTTCAGCTGCAAGAGGCTGCATCACTGAAGCGAATGTCCCAGCCCGCGTCCACACTACAGGGCCTGGGGCAGGCACACTGTTAAGCACTGGAAAGATTGGGAGCGCAAGCCACTCGGGCCATTACTACACAGATCTGGATTGCGGGGGGGCGGGGGGGTCGGGAGTGGGGATACTCTGCAGCCTGAACTGCGGCGGGCCACACTGTCACTCACCGTCTCTGCAGCACGGGGCTCCGCTCGCTCCTCTTTCTCGCCAGGAGTTCGAATCCACGGTCTCCAGAAGCCCTCGGACCTGCAGGATGGCAAGCGCAAGCCGCGCACAAAGAACGTGAGCGAGGCCGCCGGACTCAACTCGGACTTAGCAAGGGCACTGGGGACGGGCAAAGGCAAGGGCGGGAGAGGGCTGAAGTAGAGGGCGCAGGGGGACGAGCCGGGGCCAGGCGGTCTTCGGGCTCCGTGGGCGGCGGGCACTGGGCGAGGGTGGAGGATGAGCGGGGATGGATCCGGGCTGTTAGGTACCGGGACTGCGCAGGCGGCGGGCAGAGGCTGCGCGAGGGCGGAGGTGCTGGGCTGTGCGGGCTCTTGGCGCTCTCCGTGGTATCCATGGCTGGACGACCGCTTCGGTGTTCCAGCCCGGCTTTATCTAGCCCTTGCAGACCTTCGCACCCCGGCCGGCCGCCCTCGCTCCACATAAACAAAACGGCAGCGCGTGAAGGCGCCGCGGGCCGCGCGCGGTGTGGAACGCGTGCAACATCCCAAATGGCCCGGGAACCGGCTGCTGGAGCGAGTGTTAATAGCCCCCTGACACACGGCCTAGGAGAAAAACAGCATGCGCCCAAGCTGCCAATTTCCATGTGAAGAGGTTAGGAGGGGATGGAATTAAACGATTCTACACGTTTTTGTGTATTTCTGCAAAAATGCCCAGGGCTGGTAATTGCCTGACACTTGGCTTGGCTTTTTGGCCTTCAGCAAATGCACCTGTGTTCTACAAACTGGATATGGAACAAGAAGGAAAAAGAAAAGCCTTAATCCCACCCGTCATCCCCCGAATATCAAGCAAAAGCACAAACGAAGTGTCTCTGTGTGGAAATATAGATTAATGATAAATGTGTGTTTTTAAGACTGTTATTGATAAGTTCTGTTCACAATCTGCCTGCTATTTGAAGGGGATAGAAAATCTTGGGCAAGAAGAGATGAATTATGAAAACCTGATTGTTACAGCCAAGAGGGGCTGAGACAGTTGTCATGTGGTCTCAGTACCTTTCCACAGCCTCGTGACTTTCGCTCAAACTCTTGTTAGTATCTCTCCCAGTAAGCCCTGGGTGTATCATCTGTACAACTCAGCCGTCACTTGGTATTTTATCAACAGATCATAGTTAGACAATACTTTTGTGGTTGGGGAAGATGAGGAGGATAATGAATCTTGAAAGGTTATGATATGAGATAAATTATTTATTCTTTCTGTACTAGTTTCTTCTCTTGGGAGTTACCCCTTGTTTATCTGTAGAGGTCCATTAAACCTGCCCCCCAAATGTTCTGTTTCAAAGCAAATATGATCAGTAAATGTTATAATTTCTTTCCAAGACATTTTAAACAATGGAAATGAGTTTCCTCAAACACTGCAGATTGAAAATCTTAAACATAAGCCTTAGTACATCTTCTATTCAGTCTGCTACTTCATAAGGAAAGAATCCACTTAATTATTACCTAGGGGGCTGCAATGACGTAACTCCCAGAAGGATGAGATACGATTTTCTTCAGATAATGAAATCGGTGAAGATAGATGCCTATTGCTTTTCTCCACAGCTCAGAGTAACAACGCTCATTAAATGCTTGTTGCATGTCTGGTAAACAGAAAGCCCTTCCTTGACAGATGATAGAAATGATTTTAAGAATATCATGGCCAGCTGGCAAGCTGGCTCAGCAGGTTAAGACGCCTGCTGCCAGGCCTGACGACTTGAGTTCGATCCCCAGAGCCTGCATAGTAGAAGGAAAAAAGTTGACTCCTACAAGTTGTCCTCTGACCACACACAACAGTGGCACCCACCATATCCATACCCAAGCACATGCGTACCCAACCTAAACAGGGAATTCTAGAAGGATCCCTTAAAAAATGTTATTGTCAGGGAGCCAAGATGTTGAGTTCCAAGTATAAGTCTGTGCCCCTGGCCACTCTCCCAGTACCCTGGACCCTGCTGAGTATGACGTGTCTTTGGATACCCGAAAGGCACAGGTTGAGCACTTGAGCATAAGGACCCAGCTTAAACGGGAGTATCTGCTTCAATACAATGACCCCAAATGCCAATCGCACATCAAAGATCCTGCCTTGATTCGTTGGACCTATGCAAGATCACCAAATATTTATCCTAATTTCAGACCCACTCACAAGAACTCACTTTTAGGAGCTATGGCGGCTTTTGGGCCCCTCATCTTCTGGTATTATATTTCCAAAACAGACAGGGACAGAAAGAAAAGACTTACCCAGGAAGGAAAATTGGACAGAAAATTTAACATCTCCTACTAAGATTGGCAAGGATGACTCTATTCTTGCATAAATAAATCTATTAATTAATCAAAAATGTTATTGTCTCTGTGTGGAAACTGGCTATGAGGAGAAGGCATGAGGTTATTGCCGACACAGAGATGAGGCAAAAGAGACAGGACAGGCTTGGGCTGCTGGGAATATGCTGTGCTCAGACATTTTGACTTTGTTCTGTAAGTATTGGCAGAAAACTGACTGTAAGCAGGAGAGGGGGATGACTACAGCTTGTATCTTTTTAAAAAAAATCTTTTTGACACAACCGTGGAAGACTAGAGTCATTGAAAGCTAATGGTGAGGACAGCGAAACCCCTGAAAGGCTGGATGATGGTCTATGCAGGCCATAGCAAGGCATATATTCACAAAGGACAAATCTGAAGGATAGTTAGGAATTAGCATCCACAGAACTCTCTGGATCATAAAGACAAAGTGCTCACGAAAGTGGAGCTGACATATATTCTGAGATTTGGAACCCACTTAGCAGAGGTGGGTGGTGCTGGGTCAGGCACAGTTGAGATCACAGCAAACCCAGAGCACAAGAGATACTCCCATATTTCAGTTTTTCAAATGACCCAGAGAAGAAAAAGAAAATAATGAATTTATATTGGTTTGTCAACCAATCAGGATAGATGGGGCAATATTGGCAGTAGGAAATACTTCCAAAATTTCACAGGATTAACATAGCAGAAGTGATTTTCCCACTCACCCTGTATACATCCTGTTTTGTCTAGTGGAAGGCTGACTTTTAGGCTTGGCTCTTGAAGGCAAGCTGATGAAGTTTGATATCTCTGGACTGTTGCTAGTTATTACAACAGGGAGACACAAGTAAACCTGTGTGCCTAAAGTGACACATGTCACCTCCAAAACATTTCTCTGACCCAAACTGGTGAGATGACATATTTATCTCAAAGGAAAAGGGAAAGAAATACATTTCCACTGTATTTCCCCCAAAGAGGAGAAACAGAAACAAACAGCATACAAGAGTAGCATCTCTCCCTGCGGCTGCTGAATGGATATTCAGTTCACTGTCCTTCCTGTGGGGCAAGGGAACAGAGACACTAAGGACAAGAACTCAGATGGATCTGGTGGCTTCTGAGACATCTTGAACATAAAGATACCAGAGAGCAACCAGAGATGTGAGTGCTCGGGTGCAGCAGAGGACTTAAAATGAACTTAAATGTGGGAGCATCAGCCAAAAGGAGTGATCAACAATAGGGACTGATTAGTTACCTAAGGAAATGTTGTAGCTCGTGAGAGCAAACCAAGGCAGAGCTGTGCAGGCTGACATCTCGTAAATGAGCCAGAATTAAAAAAAAAAAAAAAAAATCACCGAAGAGGACCAGAGGCAGGTAAAAGTGATCAGGTTCAAGTGTTGTGGGAAGATGAGGTAAGGACTTGGCCCAGTAAGAGAGAAGAGAGC
Source organism: Mastomys natalensis (assembly GCA_021653895.1). Classification (NCBI taxonomy): domain Eukaryota; kingdom Metazoa; phylum Chordata; class Mammalia; order Rodentia; family Muridae; genus Mastomys; species Mastomys natalensis. Next base: position 385,022 of record JAJTUV010001233.1, read on the forward strand.
CACAGAGAGAACGACAGATATTCATCGGATTCGGCAACTAAAGGGTTCTACATGGCTTTAGAAATCATCATTTGGATGCATATGGACAGAAGCTGTTTCCTGCAAGTTGGACTCTAGCTAAAGAAGAGGAGAATTTTGAGGATGCTCTCTCTCTCTCTTGAGAAGAGTGAAAGGGAAATAATGCAGATCAGGAGAGGAGGATCCTCTGGGAAGGAGGGACTGCAAGATGGCGATGGTCCCCAAGCAGGAAGGTTGAAATGAGCAGCTCAGCAACTCTGGGGGAAGATCTCAGGAAGTGGGAAATTACTGCTGATCCCAATCAAATACCCGAGAAGTTGGCAGTTCAAGGGAATAGATCTGGCATGGAGAAGGAGGGCATCATGTGGCAATGACACACATAAATCAGACAGAACACCTCATCTCCAGAAAGAAAGGCAAAAGCCGGTTAATAAGACTATAGCAAGAATAGTGTTCGACCAAGTTTATTTTAAACTGATAGGTAAAAATATAGATTGCTAGAACTATAAAATCCCAAACCTTTCATTTCTACACTGATTTCATTAAATCATCTATTTGTATGGAGCTTAAAGCTGAGTCCCTCATGGTACCAGGGACAAAGTAGTATTTTTTTTTTATTTATGAATGTTTTCCTACAATGTTTTCATCAAAGATAGGCTCACACAGATAAATCATGAAAGGGAGCATTGCTTTTAAGCTGTTTCAGAAGACAAGAACATGTTTCAGGAACATTATATTTACTTTATATCTAGTAATATTATATATATTGCTACTTTAGAATAGATGCACATACGTCTTAAGCTTGACTCAGCGTGGGGATAGAATGCCTTATAAAACAGCGACAGAGAGTGGCAGAGATGGCACAGGTAGCGGCTGAGTTCGATGACTTCCATCCCTGAGACTTACATGATGGAACTTCTGCAAGCAAGTTGTCCTCTGACCTTCACAATGTGTACTGTGACACATAGATGCACGCATGAATCATGGACACACACAATTAAGATGCAATAAATTTTCAAATAAATTAGAAAGAAATACAGATTTATAATACAGTCTGTGATCTAACGTAACATGTTACAGTTAGGTTTTAGATTTTTGTGGCGATCCCTAGCAGGACCTTTGCAGTACATGCTTTCTAGAACATATTAAACATGCTCTTCAAAACATTCTCATGATCTAGAGACTAGCTTCCATAATCTGTTAGGACTGAAATATTAAAAATTTTACTTATTCAAGCATTTATTGGACACCCACTATGTATCAGATACAATTTCCACAGCTTGGGCTCCATTCATGAAAAAAAAGGTCACCACTGTCATACTTCAGGAAGCAACATTTTTGCATACATCCGAGCCACCAAGCTTTCTATTCTACTAGAGAAAAATTATAAATTTACCTTACATATGTGTGCCAGACGTGTTTTCTTGTCTCTTTATTATTGCAAGATTAATTTGAGAGAGAAAGGGAGTATATCCCAGAGGCAAGATGCTAGGTGATGGTTCCCAGGAGGAGCCAAGAAGAAAGCAAGACTGCACTTTAAACAGGCTGAGCATCAGTAGTGTCTGGAAAACACAAACAAAAAGATAAAAACACGTAGCAGAAGGAACTGTGTGCAGCTAAGCTGAGCTCCTGAATAGTTCCAATCTATTTTCTTTCTTTTTTTTTAAATTGGAAATTTTTTTTTACATTTCAGATGTTCTCTCCTTACCCCATTTCCCCCCCTCCCTCCCAGGAACTCACTATCCCTTCTATTCTTATCAGATTGCAAATTTAACGAGAATAGAACTGCATCTAGGGTCTGGAGAGATGGCTCAGCAGTTAAGAGCACTGACTGCTCTTCCAAAGGTCCTGAGTTCAATTCCCAGCAACCTCAAGGTAGTGCAGGACCATTCATCTGTATTGGGATCCAATGCCCTCTTCTGATGTGTCTGAAGAAAGCGACTGTACTCACATACATTAAATAAATAAATAAATAAATAAATAAATAAATAAATAAATAAATATTTTAAAAAAAGAAAAAAAAAAGATAAAAACAGAGTCTGAACTAATCAGCCATTTTGATTGTGGTCTGCTGTGGCACGACACTTCCCAAGGGACAAGATGACCTTACAGGCTATGACTTATTCCACACTTAGAAATGGAGCTAAAGAGATGTGTGAAGGACTGGGACATCGCCATGCCTCAGTGCTGCTTGCCACTGTGCACTCCACTCAATGCCAGCTTCACTTGTGATCAGAGGCCGGTCAGTTCATACTCATCCCTTCACTGATTTTATGAAGACTGTACAGTTCAGCAAGAATGGACACCTGTCCAAAACAACTAGATTTTATGTTTGAACATTGCACATATAAAATGTATGTGCTGCCAGGCAAATTATTCATTTCTATCTGAACACTAATTGAATAAAAGTTATTAACATTTTTGATATTCTGCTTTAATTACATAATTATGTTCCCCCCCCAAAAAAAACTGTATGAGAAATCAAATACAAACCCCTAAACCTCATGTGTATGAGGGATGATTGGGATGTTGTAAGACTGAACTGTGGTGAGGAGTGCATAGTTCTGTGAATGAATCTTCAACATTGTTAACTTGAATCATTATATAATTCAGTTAAATGCAAAATGACAAACCTTAAATAATAGGTTCTTCCTTAGCTGTTCTCAGGTTGAGCCTGATGAACTAAACAATTAAACCTGTTTTAAATATTGCAGATTTGCAAGTTTTTAAGAAATATGTGTCTTGGGAGCTGGAGAGTTAGTTCAGTGGTTAAAGCACTTGCTGCTCTTTCAGAGGACCTGAGTACCAGTTCCCAGCACCCATGACTGGTGGCTCACAATCACCTATAACTCTAGCTCCAGGGAGTTAGGTTCCTTTCTGGTCTCTTCAAGCACCTGAGTCTAACATATATACAAATATACACATGAATAAAAGCTAAAACACCCCCCCCTTTTTTTTTTTTTAAAGATCAGAGTTTAGCATCTTTGCTAGAGACCATGGCTATAACACCTGTGATGACATTGGTATTTATTTCAAAGTATTGCCTGTGTTTGTGCTGGTCTCCAGGCAGTTCTAGATGCCTTCACTGTAGCAACTGTCTGGAGGCTCTACATGAATTGCTTAATTTGTCATGGTAATCAGAGCAAGTCCTTCATGTCGAGGGGATTGGGTCTGCAGCAAAGAACTTGGTCTCCAATCCCAGCAGCTCATTATTCACCGCCAAGTCTTGTCGATCAAGTCTCCATTATTGCTGACTTGCCAGCCCAGGACCTCACACCAAGGCTACCCTCATGAACGAAGCATTTATATCAGTCTGGAGCTTGCTAGGGGGTTAACCACATGAAAATGTTTGAAACTCACTCGTCCAACCAAAATGTTCCCTTTTCTTCACCGTTTATAAATGAGATGGGATTTTTGTGATCAGCATTTTATGGCAGTAAGATTTAATTTGAGATAATTGATTTAATGAAGAGCCATTTTTCAGTTAGAGGACCATATTCTTCATTGAAGGTGGCATTTATAAGCCATTAGACACTGAAGAATGTTCCCAGGTTTAAGATGAAGATAACAGTTGTGACAAAAACTGACTTAGAACTGAGCAGAGCTGGCGTGTGTTGTTTTAAAGCAGGGAAGTGCTCACAGATGGCTCAGGGGGAGATTTAGCAAGTCTGTGCTAATCACACTCATGCATGGGAATACCTCCACCAGAAACAGCCATGTTTCCCTGGGCTCTTTTTGGGGGGATGGGGTAGGGGTAGGAGTTCTTACTCAGTTAATAACTACAAGTAGGCGTAGTATTTGAAAACCTGGAATATCTAATGTTTTGTACTATAGTTATAATTAAGTGTATATTATTCAGACCTCTAAGACAAAGAGACTGTGAGCAGTGGTTACAATCCAAAGTTTATGAAGATAAAAACAACTTTTAGGATTTCAGTTTTAAACAGAAAAATAAGTCTGGGTTTTTGAAGGCTTTACTTCTAGATAGTTTTCAACTTCTCTGTTAGTCTCAGATTAATTTTCCATACATAAAAATTATTTATAATAAAACACAGCACCTTCAAAAACTTTCCCCAGACATTAAGAGAAACTTGTTGTTCCTACTATGAAACTATATTTTGTTGGTTTCATTACGTCTGATATTTTCTTTTAAATGTCTACTCACAGTACAAATTTAAAACCCAATGCTACTAAGTATTATTAACCAAAACAGCACACATACCAGGATATTTTTATTTTAAAGTTTGCTTTCAGCACAACATAAGACATTTCAATGAGAGATGACTCAGAAAAGTAGATCCAACTACCAGATATTTATTGACCGGCCATGATGAGTGCAGCACCAAGTGTGGAATGTACAGCACAGGAGGAAACCAACATATCGTCCAGTCCTTACATCCCGCTAATCCAGTGGTTCTCAACCTTCCTAATGCTGTGTCCCTTTAATACAGTTCTTCATGCTGTAGTGACCCCCAACCATAAAACTATTTTGTTACCATGTTGTAACTGTAATTTTGATGCTGTTATGGGTTATAATGTAAATATCTTATACATGGAATATCTGATATGTGATCCCCAAAGGGATCAAGACCCACAGGTTGAGAATAACCACTCTAGTGAGAAGATGGGATGTACACAAATGCACACAAGCAATTACAAATCCATATGAGTTCTACCAATAGAATTAGACAAGGTTTGGTAGGAAGTAACCAGAAGATAATACCTTATTCTATACAGGGTAGTCAGGGAAGATTCCCAAAGAGATTTAAGCTGAGACCTGAAGGAAACTGACCGAGGACCATTTCCTAAGTGATCTATACACTACTGCAAAAATCATCACAGAAAATATGTTCCCTTTCTGGTTGGCTCACATAAGTAGATGAAACAGATAGTGTGTGGGTTGTTGCAGGAAAAAAAAAAAAAAACAAGGCTGTATTGAATAATATATTTCTGTATTTGTTTCTGACTCTTATTGGGTTATAGAATAAAAATTATATTCCTTAAATGAGTAAATATCTCCCAGGTTTTAGCTGAAAGCAATATGTTTAAAGGAAGTGGATGTGTCAGCAGTGACAACTACAGGATGACTTAACTAAGTAAACAAAAGTGTGGTAGTGTAAGGCTGAATGGAACCACGTTTGATTGTTGAGTAATATATGTTAGGAGTTGACGGTCGATGAGCTATGAACATTTAAGGAAATGTGACTTCACACTGATGCTCTGAGGCACACTTTGGTTCTCAGTGACTTCTGAGCCACAGGCAGCTTTTATCACACTAACACTGAGGATTTTGCCCAGTGTTTCGTGGTAGAGTTAGTCACCGCAATGAGGCATCTCAGTTGTGGCAACAGTAGAATAAGATCTCATTATTCAGCTATCCAATCGCTATGCCCCATCCTCACTCTTGCTAAATGAACCCCAATTCTGTGTGAATGTCAAGGAATCATGTGGTTTTGGGAAGGCTGCTTCCTCAGCTACAGAAGGGAGGTGCAGTTGGGGTGCTTTTGATATCAGGAGTGGGGCTCAGACAAGAAGCCAGCTTCCTGGGCTGGCATGCTGTAAGTGATAAAGGGGAGGAAGTAAAAGTCTCCAGACTGTGTTGACACTGTTGAGCTATGGAATTGACATATCTGGTACCTGTGCTTCTCGGTAGATGCTTATTTCAATTTTTCAACTTTAATGAATTTCCTATTTGCTGCTTTATATATCCCAATCAGCAGTTAGTTTTAGCCAAACATTATTCAGAAGAGTAATTGAACATACTTCTTATAATAGAAAAATGCAGTTGATTTGGTATTGCAAAATAGAGGGTCAATCTGTCTCTCCCCCATGGGGTGTGTCTTCACAATGATTCTGTCTTTATAAACACAGGGTTTTTTCTCACTTATCTTGGTAAACTCCACAGAGATAATGTTATCTACTATTTTCTCTTTTGGTAGATTAAGCTGGAATTGGCCAAAGAAGTTATTACCTGAGAAAATGGTTTCCGAATCTTTTAAATTCTTAAAAAAAATATTGGGGCTAGTTATTCCAAACTAAAAAAAAAAAAAAAGTCTACTGAGGAAACCCAAACTCCAAGGATTAATGTAGATTATTTAATCAAAATAGAGAAAAGTAAGTTATATTTACTTCCTAATATTTGCAAAATAATAAGTATTTGTTCTAGATTGGCATAAATGTTTTACATATTACAAAAATATTTTTTATAACTAATTTCTATTGCAAATCTCTTTAACTTTTTGATTAATAAGATGCCTGGTTTTTCATGTCTTCTTTGTATTTGGTCTGTTGCAATATGTCATCTTGCTTGAAGGATGGAGAAAATCTGTTCTCAAATGTGTATGACTGAGAAAAGAAGGTCTTTGTGGCCTCCTTAATTGTGTTCTGGAGAATCCCCAAGAGTCCTGCCACAGATCTAAGATAACACATCAGTCTACACCAATGTGACTTTGAAGCATCAAGGTGACTTGACTTTATCATCAGATATTCACAAGTAAATAGAGCTGAACAGGAGCCTTCAGTCCAGTCTGCTATCTCCTCAAGAAAAATTCCCTTCCTAGAATGGTGACAAAACACAGCTGGCTAATTCTACTAATCAAGAATGTGAGCTTTAAAAACAACCGAGCAAACTCAGAAGAAGGCTGACGTGGGAAGTCACGAGCTAACCGTCATTACGAAGCGCTGTGCCTGGAGGTCAGAGGAGTTCTCCACATTCTGACATCTTCACTCTGTGTATGGAGTGGGGATTCACTTCCTGACCTCTGGGTTAGCATGTGGCTGTCTAATTTTAGCTAACAAAATATAAGCAGAAGTGGGATGTCTCACTCCTGGCTAGAAGTGTTAAGAACCCATGGGCATAGGGCCAGAGAGATAGTAAGTGTGTGAGAGAGCTTGCTGGGCTAGGATGACTAGCATTTTTCCTGAGGTGATAAAAGGTTGGACTTAATGTTCCAGTGAGCACTAAGAGACCCTGTCTCAAAAGGATAAGATGGAGAGTGATTGTGGAAGACACCTGATGTAAAATCATTAGCACCCATGTAAAAATGTAGGCAAGGCTGTGATTCAGCCAGCCTAGGCAAAATAGTGAGCTTCTGGTTCAGTGAGAGGCCATCCATGTGTGTGCGCATACACACACACACACACACACACACACACACGCACGCACGCACGCACACACACACACACATGCACACACGCACACACGCACACACACACACACACACACGAGGGGGAAGAGAAAGACAGAAATAGAGACAGCAAGGAGAGAGAGGGAGAGAGAGAGGAAGGGAGAGAAGAGGAAGGCAAGGAGAGAGGGATGGGTGAAAGAAGGGAAGGAGAGAGAGAGAGAGAGAGAGAGAGAGAGAGAGAGAGAGAGAATGAGAACACAAGAACAACAGTGGGCAATTTGCCATGTTTCCTTCCCTATCTGGATAGAGGAGATGGCATCAGTTTCAATAAAGACGATGTGGAACAGATGCCCCTACTAAATTAAAATAAATCTCATAGTCAATGCCAGGTCAGGTGTCTTATCATTATTCACCTTATTTTCTGAGACAGGATCACTCGGTGAATCTGGAGCTTACCAACCGGTCTAGGCATCTATCTAGAGAGCTCCAGGGAGCATCCTATCTCTCCCTCTTGGCTGCTGAGCAGGCATGAGTCAGTGTACTCACCTTTTCACGTGGGTGCTGGGGCGTGAACTCAGACCATTATGCTTGCCCAGCAAGCATTGTATTAACTGAGCTGTCTCTCTTGCCACAAATCTCTGCTTCTATAAGCCAGTGGGACCTGGGGATTTTACTTCATTACCTGCTGAGCCATGTTATTAAGTATCCTTTACTTAAGAATACTGTGGAAGTAAAAGTATAATTGGAAAGTTTACAACTTAAGCAAACTAGAAGACCAGAAAAATATCAATACAAAATATTAACTGTAAAAAAAAAATACAAAATATTAACTGTAATATTTTTGGCAAAAGATAATGAACACAACTTTAGGTTGAATTTCAATAGCTGTTACAGGTTAACATCTTAAAGTCATTTTTATTCAAAGAATCCTAGTTAGTCCCTCAAAAATGGTCCTCAATCTAAGCTCTGTAAAGACAATGAGGTTCAGGAGGACATACAGATGGCAGCTACCCTCCTGAAGTGAACCAGCTCCTGAACTTCACAGAGATTATGATGCTATCTGAGGCCGGGTTTCTTTAATGTTACTTGTTTGGTGACAAATTGTATAACGGAAACTTAGAGGCACTTAAAATTTGTTTAGTTTTCTCTTATATGATTTAATCATCACACATTTACAGGGAACTGGACTCAGGAAGACAACAATGTAGACACTAGATTTAATATTGCATAAGTGTGTATGTGTGTGTGCTTTCGTGTGTGTGTGATAGGAGAGGGGAGGGACAGGTCTTAAGGGATGAAGAGAAAAGGCAATGGACAATATGGGGGAAGGATAGGGACCAGCCAGAGCAGGGTGAGAGCATGAAACAGATAGGGAGATGAATCCGAACAAAACAAGACACATATGTGTGAAAATGCCACAGCAAAGTCTATCTTTTCCCTGTGTTCATTCATTCCTAAACATTCCTGACACCGAGATGAATTCTTCCTTAGTGTTCATTTTCCCCCTCAACTACTTGGTAGTAAGTTACAGAGTTCACATTCCTTTACTTCTAAATACTCCACTGTCTGGGTGAATCTTGTTTTTCAACTTGACTACATTTAGAATCAACTAAAAGTCCAAGTGCTGGCATTTCTATGAGGGATTCTTGATCACATTATTCAAAGACGGGGAAAAATCTACCCTAAATGTAGATGGCACCACTGGTGACAGCCCAGATAAAAGGAAATGAGTTTTGCTTGCTTGCCCTCACCCAGCTTTGCTACCTATGCCATGTTCCCCTAAATAATGACTCCAAGACTTCTTATGTATGACTAAATGCCTAGGCCAAAAGCCTTGGCTCTGTCCCCCAACTAACTCATAACTTAACCATCCAGATATTTATTCTATTCTAAGTTCTGCCATGTAGAACTTATCTGATTATCTGAATATCTGGTCCTCAGTTTTATGCAACCATCTCCTCCAGTGTAACTTGGTGAATCACTTTTCCCATGTTTGTCTCTATCCCATAACCTCCACCACACACACACTCTGCCAGATGTCACACCTTCTAATCCTGCTTCATCTAATTGGCCACAGGCTTTTTTATTGACAAGTGAAGCTTCCACACTTTGCACAAAAGATTCCTACAGGCAAATCCATCTATCCTGTTGCTGTGGCATTCTGTCACTGATATGGAAGCTAATGCCGTTGATATTCTCATGTAAACTGAAGACCAGCAGCTCTCCAGGCCTTCAATGTCAGATCAGGACACATCCAGCCTGTGTACTGAGCAATTACTGGGTTCTCAGCTTCTTCAGTGTAAGACAACTATAGATGGACTACAAGAACTGCACCTACAAGCCAATTTAATAACGCACACACACATGTACACACATATACACATATACACATACACACATACTCTCACAAACTCATTCTCTGAGCTCTGTTCTTTTAGAGAACCCTGACTGATACAATCTGTATTCTAAAATCAAGGACAATCTCTTTCATACAAAACAATGACTTACCTAATTCCCAGCCAATATTCAAATATTCACCATTGGTCACATGCTGTCTTTTATATCTCTTCTCTTCCTGTTCTAGGATCAATCTGGAACCATGAACTGGTCCAGTTGTTTTCCATTAGTGATCAATAAGGAATCATGTGGAGATGCCCACATCTAATACTATTAGTATAGTTTCAAAATTATGCTTTCTAGCTCCTTCTAGGACATTAGAAGCCACCATGGGCCTCTAGTGTTTAGGTTCAAAAATAATGTAGTGATTGTATTCCAAATCACAGTTTCCTGGATCATAGAATTCTGTTTGAGGTGTTACAGCTTGAATGTGAAATGTCCCCCAAAGGCTCATGTGCTTGACCACCCAGTGCACTTGATGCTGTTATTTTGGAAAGGTAGGACCACAGCCTAGCTAGCAGAAGTGAGTAGTTGGGAGTGGGCCTTGAAAGTAGTACAGCTCTAGTTCCAACTGAGCTCTCTACTTCCTGCCTGTTATGATGTGAGGGGCTGCGCCAAGTTCCCCTTGCCTGGACTGGGCCACTCAAGTGCAAGGGATTGTTTTCCCTGAGACCATGAGCCAAGATAATCTTTTCCGCTGTAAGTTGTTGTTGTTTTTGGCAGACATTTTGCTCATGATAATGAAAGAAGCAATTAACATGGTGATATTAGCTCAATTAATCCCTTGAAATTCTACCTACGGGTCTCAAAGGAACAGGATTGATATGTGTATTCAATATATATGCTTGTTTTAGATATATATATGTATACACACACACACATATATAAAACAACTGTGTCTGTTTGTCTGTCTGTCTGTCTATCTTAGGGTTTCATTGCTGTGAAGAGATACCATGACCATGACAACTCGTATAAAGGACAACATTTAATTGAAGCTAACTTATAGTTCACAGGTTCCATCCATTATCATTAAGGCAGGATGTATGGCAGTCTCCAGGCAGGCATGGCATTAGAGGAACTGATAGATCTATCTCTTGTTCTGAAGACAACTAGGAGAAGACTGACACCCATGTAGCTAGGAGGAGGGTCTCAAAGCCCACCCCCATAGTGACACACTTCCTCCAATAAGGCCACACCTCCTAGTAGTGCCACTCCTTGGGCCAAGCATTCACACACACACACACACACACACACATTAAAGATTGCGTTTATGTAACAAGAACTAGGTCTTCCAACAATGGCCATCTATTTGCTGGAGAGTCAGAAATCTCTGTGGCTGCTCAGCCCATGAAGCTGGATGCCTCAGCAGTCTAAATCTGATGCTGAAACCCTTGTTCCTAAGAGTCAATGAAGCTGGTATCTGGGACAAGTAGAGGATGGTACTAACACCATCATCATCTCATCGTCATCATCGTCATCATCAGCAGCAGCAGCAGCAGCAGAAGAGATAAACATTCTCACTCATGAACAAATGAAGGCAGGCAAAAATAAGGTCCCCATACCTTTTAGTACCTGTTCACCCATTGGCAGGTGCTGCCTGTTCTAAAGGAAGATCTTCTCCCCTCAGTTCATTCTTTCTAGAAATAGCCTCACAGGAATATCTGAGAGCTATGTCTCCTCAGTGAATCCAACTCCGGCCAAGCTGATAATCAAGAGTAACTAGACCCTAGGGATATGCCCTTAAAGATGTCAAGACCATAGACCTTCTCCTCCTCCTCTTCCTCCTCCTCCTCGTTCTGTAACTAACTTCACAGAGAGAAACACAATGCTTATGGACTTTTTTTTAAAAAATGAAGTAAATTCTAGGTATTTGCATCAAAGATGTGCAAGATTTTTTAAAACTTTGTTTTATACAACGAAGCCAAAACACGAGGAAGCAGGTTGTCTTAGCAGACAACTGATAGAGCTTAAGTTTGGTCTCAAGCAACATGACTCCAGGATTGTGTCTCTGTATTATAAGTCACCAACAGCCGGTGTGGAGCCTGAAATACTCCCTGGAAGGCACAGCTTCCGGGTGGCTGGCCTGCAGAGAGCCTGGCTTCTTTCCTATGGTTTATGGCCATGTATTCTTCTAGGTCTTAGAGAGGAGGGTTGCTCTTCGTTCTAGAGATCCTGAAATTGTATTTGAAACTGTCATCTAAGAACAATGATATTGGAACAGCTAACTAGTGTGTTGTCAGTTTTCATTGCCATGACAAACTGAGATAATAAACTGATACAGAGGAAGGTTGCTTTGGTTTATAACTCCAAAGGTTTCACCCAGTGTCCAGGAGGTTCTGTGACTTCTGGGCATGTGGCAAGAAATGCATGGTGCATAGAAGCCAGGAAGCAAAGAGTGAGGGAGGAGGAGGAGGAGAAGGAGGAAGAGGAGGAGGAGAAAAGAGGAGGAGAGAGGAGGGAAGAGGAGGAGGAGGAGGAGGAGAAGAGGAGGAGAAGAAGGGGGAGGAGGAAGAGGAGGAGGAGGAAGAGGAGTAGGAGGAAGAGGAGGAGGAGGAGGAGAGGAGGAAGAGAGAGGAGGAGGAGGAGGAGGAAGAGGAGGAGGAGGAGAAAGAGAGGAGGAGGAGGAAGAGGAGGAGGAAGGAGGAGGAGGAGGAGGAGGGGAGGAAGAGGAGGAGAGGTCTCAGTTCTTGACATCTTTAAGGGCATACCCCAGGGACCTAACTTACTCTCATTGGGTTTATCTCTTAACGTTCTACCACATCCCTGTGCACCAAAAGCTGGTGACCAAGCCTTCAAAGTGTGAATCCTCAGGGGATATCTTTGACCTCAACAATAGTAACAACTTTAGGTACTGAAAATTCCAAATGTGTATGGCAACTGACTGTCCATAGTATAGCTGAATTTGAGTGTATATGCTTGCTTGGGATGGGTTTACTAGTGACCCCATCACTTCAAGTAGTGGGTTAACTAATGGCCCATTATCTCAGGACAGTACCTCAGCTGTGCCTGCTGTGCTCTGACCGAGAAAGCTATCAGGGTTGACCTCAGTCTGCTGCTGTGGTGGACAGTGGGGAATTTTCCTGTTTTGTGGGGAAATTCAGTTTAAATATCTCCCCAAATTCTCATTCTCCCAGGAACCCCAAAGCTCCCTTCTTGAGTCTCCCCAGAGTTCTGCAGCATGAGTCAGCTTGTTTCTGTCTCCCACTGCTGGCTCAGGTGTCAGTTTTCCTCACAGTGATGAGTCAGTCGTGGCCTGCCATCCCTCCTCTTCCCTTTGTGTCTGTGCACATGGCCTATTTTGGTTTCCTTACCATACTGTGAGCAGCATTTATTAGGGAACTGAGAAAAGCACTCAGGTTCAATCTGCATTTCTAGACTGTCTTTTTTATATCATTAAGCTTAAGTCATATTAAAGGTGAGTCAAGAGAATCTCTAGATCGGTACGTCTAGATCAGAATTCCTAATCTGATCATACTGACATATTGCCAAAGAAGAAATGAGAGAGGATTTTTTCCCTCCTTAATAATATTAATTCTAGCAAGATGGCACAAGAACTGCTTCCTATATACAAGTTTACTTAAGAACAACACAGTAAGTTTACTATGTGCAGGCACAGGTCACACACAATGTCTCTTGGGGATTCTTATACAAATTGGTAGGAATTCCAAGGGATCTGAAAACTGAATTTTCTTTTTTTCATTTATTCTTCTCTCATATTTTATATCCTCCCTCACCCCCAGTCTCTCCTCCAAACTTCCCCTTTCCTCACCCCCCACCAGATCCAACCCCTTCACGTCCCCTCAGAAAAGAGTAGGCCTTCCCGGGGCATCAGCTAAATACAGCATGACAAGCTAAATAAGATCAGGCACATGTTCTCAGATCAAGTTGGACAAGGCAACTGAGGAGTAGAAATCCCAAAGACAAGCAAAGGTCGACAGCCAAGAAAGAAAGGGTGGAGACAGCTCCTACTCCCACTGTTAGGAATCCCACAAGAATACAGAGCTTCAGAACCATAGTATATATGCAGAGGACCTAGGTAAAACCCAAACAGGCTTCCTGATATCTATAAGTCTGCTTGAGTCCCAGTCAGTTGATGTTGTGGGCCGTGTTCTTGTAGTGTCCTTGATCCCTCTGGGTCCTCCAATCCTTCCTCCCATTCTTCCCCCAGGACTCCCTGAGCTTTACATAATGTTTGGGCTCTGGATTCTGCATCTGCTACCATCAGCTGCTGGATGCAATCTGTCTGGTCTCTTTGATGATGGTTATGTTAGGCTCTGGTCCCAGCACACCCTGCAGGCAGGACAAATTGTAGGTAGGAGGGTTTGTGGCTAGGCTGGTGTCCCAGTGCCTCCACTGGAGGCCTTGCCTAGTTACCAGAGGATGGCTGGTTCAGACACCATGCTTCCCATTACTAGGAAACTTCACTGGTGTTACCCCTTGTAGATGCCATGGAGTTTTCCATCGCACCAGGCTTCTACTTTGCTACCCAAGCACCCTCCATTCCAGTCATCTCTCTTACTAGTCTCTCCCTCCATCCCCAGCCACCTGAAAACTGATTTCTCTTACTAGAGTGAGGACATTAGTTCTCCCTGCTCCACTCGTAGCTTTCTTTCTATCTTGTCACCAATTGCTCCATCAAAGTTTAGTAATTGTTACCAGAGGAGAATTTGTTAGAAACACAAACTGAAGGTGACTGAAAAGCATTAGGTAGAGAACAGTGAGACCTAAGGAGACTTGACAAGCTGGAGCAAGGGTAATGATCAACACAAAACGCCAGAGTGCTGCAGCTGAGGGCACTGCTATGCAATTCCCATTGTGAGATGCCTGTTCTCACTATGGGCTCAAGATTTAAGATCTGCAGTTATCTTACACGTCAACTCAGCACTACCAGGGGATATTACCAAATCTAGGGACTAAGAAAGATGGTTCATACTGTTCTTTTAGGAACCCAAATTCAGTTCCCTGCACCCACATCAGGTAGCTGGCAACGTCCTGTACCTCCACCTTTAAGACCAGGACTCTAATGTCTCTGGTCTCCAGAGAAACCATTCATATCCTTCAGGGTAGTGTGATAGTTAGTGCTAATTATCATCTTGGCAGAATCTGGAATTACCTGGGAGATGTGTTTCTAGACATGTCTATTGGGATTATCTTACTTAAGTAATGGTGTTGAAAGACATCATAACTGCCAGCAGGTATGCCTTGAGTTGGCATACTGGACTGTAGAAAATGGAGAAAGCCCTTCAGCATTATTCTTCATGATTCTGGCTTCCTACCAGAATCCTCCTCCTGCCAGGCTCCTCCTTCTGCTACTGTGACTTCTTCACTATGGTGGACTGTACCCTCAAACTGTGAACCAAAACAGACGTTTCCTTCCTTAGGTTGCTTTTGTCAGAGCATCTTATCAGAGGAACTGCAAAGATGAGAAGCACACATGGAGACTGGATTTTATCCTGTCGTGTGTATACCTTCAGAGGTATATACAGCTTGTCTCTCGGCGTTATCCACTCACCAATAAGATGGGCTGAGGTCAGGCAGATCTGCACCCTCAGGTTTCAGCTTCTGGGAAATGGGAGAGCAGAGCTAGAAATTCTGACCTCCAAGAATTCTCCAGGAAGAGATCAGGTTGCTGTCAGGGGAGGCTGTGTATTCGACACCTGCAGGGCCCTGACTCACAAAGCACCCAGCCTCAGCTCTGCCTTCAGCTTTGGTTTTGGCATCTGGGTATTAGTCATGACAAGTTAAGCTGTGCCACATTCACAAATAAATCCCCAGCTTCAGCAGCTTGATATATTCCAAGTCGATTTGACTTGGGCTAATGCAGAGCCAGAGCAAAACCAGGTACAAACAGTATTTCATGTTCCTGGTCTGGAAGTGGCTCTCATTACTTCAACCTGTGACCCTTTGGTAATGTTATTCATACTGTCAGAGATCTCTGGGTCTGGAAGCTCCTGTATGTACAGAAGGAAAACTGTATGGCTGGGTGAGCCCAGGGATATGTGTGTGGTGGGCCAGGAGGATTTTGCTGGGTGATCATGGAGTCAGACGAGGACTCCACTCCCCAGACCCACTCTCTTAGAACTCCCGCGGATCAGTTTCTCAGCACCTCAGGTCCTTTCTGGTATTATCCTTGTTTGGTTTTATCTTTCCTTCACCCTATCAACCTCTTTATCCCTCTCTTTGCACCCTCCCAGCAGACTTCAGTGGCTCATTAAGTCTGGAGCATAGATCAAAGCTGCAGGAAGAGACAGTTCCCTTTCTTCAAGGGCATGGAGGGCTCCGTCTTTGAAAACTCCCAGAGAGTGAGGAAATAATTACACGCCAACCTTCTAAGTCAGCAAAGGAAGAAGGAAGAGTAAAATATTATATAGCCAAAATAATCAACTATCCACATTCTGTTGAAAATTTAATGTCATTATTCCTCATCCCCATTGTCTTCTAACAGACTAAGACCCCTTCCATCTTCATCTGGACTGTTCCAAGTCTAGTCTTTCATTCTGTAGGGGTAATGTGCTAAAATAGACAACTCATCAAAGTGCCTCATCATTTAGAAACCTGTAATCCAGGAGACCTCACCAGCATGGCACCCATGCTTAGCAGTAACAATATCCAAATCCAAATTCTCTAAAACCTGTGTGTCAGGAGATGTGGAAAAGAGTGTCCAGCTGGAAGGCTACCCTGGGTTATTGGGACAGGCTAATAACTAAAGATTCTTAGAAGAGGTAAGCAAGAGGTTAAAAGTAGGAAATAGAATAATAGAAATAAGTGCTGTAGTGAAGTGGGGAAGAGACCATGAACTAAAGGAAAAGCTACTCCTTTAAAAGTACACTTAGACAATAACATGTTGATAATATATAGTTATTTTGTGCTCCTCATTTTCCAGAATTATCTATTGCTAAAATCAGAAGGGGAGGGGCTAGAGAGATGGCTCAGTAGTTAAGAGCACTAGCTGCTCATCCAGAGGATCCAGGTTCAAGTCCCAGCACCCACATGGCAGATCATAGCTATCTGTAACTCTCGTTCTATGGACTCTGCTACCCTCATATAAGTATACATGAAAACAAAAACACCAATGCACATGAAATTTAAAAAAATAAATGAATAAAACCAAGAGGTTTTATTTTTTCAGTCATACAGATGTAAATTCTAAGGAAAGTCTATTAAAAAGTCAACAATAATGCTTTTATGTTAGAGATTGACATTTTCTGTTGGTGGTGCTATAGTTTGGATCTTACATGCCCCTCTGTTGTATGACACTATTGGGGATACTTGAACAAATGTCTACTGACTCCAGGCATGGAAGGTATTACACACCAAAGCATGGATGATAGCAAAGTCCAACTTGGTGAACCAATGACTGATGGGGTTACTTACAAGAATAGGTGTGAGGGTTACTTAGAGGAGCAGAAATGTTTCAAAGGCAGCTGCATCTCCAAAACCCACCTCAGTACAGGTGATAGTTCATGAAATCTGGAAATTCTGAGCTACTGCACAATCTACCAGATAGCTTTACGTGTCGGAGGGTGTCCTTTCTAGATAGCTCAGTTGGTCTGAGCCTTTTCCAAGGAATTCAGCTGGTCTCTGCTTCTTCCAAGCAGTTTAATTGGTCTCTGTTTCTTTCAGGTAACCTAGCTGATCATAGCCTCTTCTAGGCAGCTTGAATCCTTGCTACTTACATATGCTTGGGGAGAGAGGAAGCTAGTGAATCTTGCCAGTTTCAGGGATTTCCTGAAGCCTTTGAGTTGTTCACTTCCTGTCTTAATGAGCTTCCCTACAGGGTGGGATGTTTCACCTCCTCTCAGCACATTCTGTTGTTTCACCTCCCTCTTAACATTCTATGTCTTAATGAGCTTCCCCCAAGATGGGAGGTTCCAACTATGAGGAAACCGTTATACAATCCTCTCACCCACAAGCTTATGTATTAAAGACTTATTCCCTAGAGTGGTACTATCAGGAAATGGTGGAAATTTTAAGACTTTTAAGAGTAGAGCCTAGGTGGAGGCTTGCTCTCGAGAGGGATAGTGGCTTGGATGGCAACTTCTTCCCAGTCCCATCACAAGCTGCTTCTCAGCCACCACATATTTGCCCCACTATCCATTCCTAGCAGTACAACATAAGCTTTCTTCTTCATCAACTGTCTACATCAGGTATTTTGACAATGACAGAAAGACAGCTGACAGTAATGTCCTGTGTGTGCACATATGTGTACACTTCTTCTCTTCCTCTGCTTCTCTTCATAAAGTGTCAAAAATCTATACTGTAGATACTCTACCCCATTGCATCCCAGCTTCAGATCTTCAGGCTTGTTTACATGGGTTGGGCATGCCATAGAGTTAAGCATGGAGCTAGTTGTTTTGTTTCTTATACTTCTTTTTTTAAAATTTTAAATGAAATGCTTTCTATAAAAAGTATTTTAATTGTATTCTTTCCCTTCCCCCAACTCCTACCAGAACCTTTTCACCTACATGTTTGTTTCCTACCTCGTTCTTGCTCACATGCTCTGTCTCTCCAAGTAACTGCTATAGAGAGATTTTTTTTTACTATTCTAAATTAATTGAAATTTAATAGAAAGTCATTATGTCTATTCACTGGAATATAATAATTGCCCACACATCTGTGCACTGTCTTGTTGTTGAATATGTAGTGCATATTTCATCAAACTTACATTTCAAATTAGAAGTTTTTGGTGGATTTTTTAAAATCCTTCATTTGTTTTCAGAGTACCAGTATACAAAACTGACTACCAAAATTCTAGGGGCTTTTGGTCCCTCCTTGAAGGCCCTCTACCTCCATCATCAGCTTTACACCCAGAGGTGCCTGTCTCCAGATGAGTATGTGTTATACTAATGCTCATTCTATAGGAAGTTATGAATGAGTGGGTATATTCATGGATGTGTTCCTAGATCTTTCTCCCTAAAATGCTGTGTAGAGAGTAGGAGATGTTACAGGGCTAGCATGGCAGTTTCTGCCTCTTCTGGGCTCTGGAGGATTTTGGTCATGGAGATATTTCCTGGAAGCAGAAACCAAGAGCCTACTAGTTATGTTGAGTTTTAGGACTTCTTATGCTAGGAACAGGGGCAACGTTGCCCCATGTGTGGCCAGCACAGTCTGTTTAATAGCTCTGTGAACTCAGCATGGACAGGCTGCACAGAGCCTCAGCTCTGTCTTTACTCAGCTGTCTGACACACTGCTTATGTTTCTTGGCTCTGGTGGGAAGGGACTAAAGAAGTCACTCTCTCTCTCTCTCTCTCTTCTCTCTCTCTCTCTCTCTCTCTCTCTCTCTCCTTCTTCTCCTCCCCTCCCTCCCATCTCTTCCTCCCAGTACACATAGTTATACACACAGCTTTTTCAGGAATCGTGATGTCATGGCAGAAATGTAGAGTGGGGCATATTACAGCAGCCCTTACCCTTAGCTCTTCTAACTAATTGGTGAGAACTATGTTCTCAGGCTGCAATGCAGAAGCTCTTCCCTCAGAAAAAGCATGTATTTTCTATCCATATTCTGCACTGAATTAGATTCACAGAAATAGATCAAAGCCTTATGCACAACAAGCACTAGACATGTAGACAAGGCTGTGCACAGATGAATAGTGAGACGAACCACATCACATAGAAGTTTCAGAACTGATAGCTTCTGACTGAGGATCATCAAGGAGATGTAACAAATGAATAAGGAATATACTTCTTTGGTTTGTTCCTCTGTTTTTGACAGTCTCACGAAACCCAAGTTGGCATTTAAACTTTTTACATAAGCCAACTGGAACATCCATCTCCTGCCCTACTCTCCAAGTTCCAGGATTACAGGCATGTGCCATGATATCCGTGAGTCTATGACATATTTACAGATGGAAAAAAACCCAATTCTATGGTGTAATTACTCAGACATGAAAAGAGCTAATAACTAAAGGGATATTGAGTTGCTTTTTAAATTTTTGCACATATCTTTGGTAGGCATTTAGAATGCTAAAAGACTGCACAGGTATGGAGCACAGGAGAATGTGATATAAGTCTTCACAGATGTCAACATCATGTTCACTCAGAGCAGAAAGGGCAGAATTTACTATGAACATTTATACGTTATGCATTTATATTTTCTTCATCATTTCTTATTCCAGTAATTATATGAAGACAATAATTTTAAAGGGTAGGCATTAAATACCAGTAGTCATAAACCAAAAATTGTACTCATCTAATGATTCTGAGTGATTTGAGTCCTGGGGAGTTGGCTCAGTAAAGAAAAAGTTTACCATGCAAGCATGGTGGCCTGAGTTCAGATCCCAAGCATCCATGTAAAAGTCAGGCATGGCAGTGCACATCTGTAATCACAGATGTGGGGGTGGGGTAGGGACATGATAATCCCTGGAACTTCCTGGCCAAATTGGTTTAAGGAAGTGACTCTATCTCAAAAAGTACAATGAAATGTGATACAGGGAGATACTAAAAGTTGACCCCTAGTGTCTATATGTGCACACTCAGGTAAACACAACCCTTCTCAAGCACACACATATTCATATTACACAAGTGTAACCAAAACACAATACCCCAAACAGAAAACAAACAGAAAATTAAGTCATATGCTCAAAGAATATTGAGTGAAAGATTTCATTATAACATTTAATGAAAATAGAAACAAGAAGTATATATGGTATGAATTGAGTTCTGTAAGTAAATAGTATCTAGGTAAATGTACACATGCATTTATTACAACCATAGACCAAATATTAAAACTTGTTGTATTAGGGTTGCAATTGCCAATTTTTTTTATTTAAAATGGTCCATTTTTCAACAATGATCATATTTTCTTTCAAGAACAAAACCATAATGAAGTTAAACTAAAATAAAAAGCTAGAGCCTGAGAACATATGCTAGGGGAAATCTGCATTTGTGGGTAAGAAGCTGGGGCCAATCTCCATCACCAAAAAATCCATAAAAGTGAAAAATTCATCTCTCGCTCAGCAGCCAAGCAATTGGCACATTTCCACGTGCTTGTGCTCCTTAGTGTCCTATGTTTAGGGAAAGAAGATGCAGAAAAGTCAGTAATGTCCACATTTTCTAACCTCCTCTATGCACTTGTGTGGGATACCTTGCATGTTCTTTTTGAACTTGGATTTGTATACACACACACACACACACACATGGACACATGCACACACACACATTCATACATGTACACACACACACATACAACTCCAATATAGGTGAGGGCATCTGAGAATGCTTCCTACATCCCAATTAGTCTTAAATTAAAAGATCATGTTCTGAAATGCTTGTGCCCTTGGGAGTCAGCTCCATGTCTGGCAAAGCCCTGAGCAGGGTTCAGCAGTGTCTCTGGAAGATCTCGCCTTATCTCACGCTGCTCTCCAGGAAACAAATGCTACAGATACAGTCAGGACATCAGCAAATGCTGCCCAGTTGTCTCCACTAATGCCTGTCTCTGTGCAAATGTGACTTTTGCTGTGGGACTTTATTTTTTTTAAATAAGAGGAAAGAAGATTCTTGGAGCAAATGTTTTTTAAAAACACAGTTGCCTGGAAAAAGAAAAGGACAACAAAAAGCCCATGTTCTTTGAAATATAGTTCTTAAAAGCACCAATCTATACTACAGACAGGCCATCTTATAGTCACCATGTCTGGTAGAAAAATTCCCACCAATTTCTTCATTCTTTGGGACTTGGAGATCCTGGGGAAAGCGATGGGACTGAGCCTCAGGCGTTTCTGCTCTCATTGTTGAATTCATAGGGAAACACATTTATGTACACAACAGAAAGCAGAGACAAGCTAAGTTTGGTAAACATCTGTACTTTGCACTTCCTTTAAAGTAAACAGAAAGCCCAGTGTGGCTAGAGGTTTGCCTCTGTGTGCTAATGAAAACACCCACAAGGTCCAGGGCAATGTGACAGGCCAGTGTTACTCACAGGGTCCCCAAGAAAATGCAGAGCAGAGGCAGCAAGCTATGGCCAGGAAATTGGCTTCTCCAGACACTTAGTTACCTGAGTCTTAAGCTTTGCTTTGTCTAATCCCAGTGAGCACTGATTCTCTTTACTCCTGACTTACAGAGTCCTTCCATCCACCACTTTCATTTTATCTCAGAAAGCATGGAAGATCATAGAGTATTGGGGCTAAAAGAGTCTTGTAATTGAAAACAACCTCACACTTTACCCAGTCCCCTGTAACTTCAGGCATCTTTTTATAGGAAATTCTCTGGATTTTTCAAAGACACTCGGTGGAAACTCTTGCTTTCTGTGCCTTTGTTGATTTCCCCAGTGATGATTAATGGGAGAATAATCTTAAAGTATGTGTGATGTCTTCGTGGCTAATGATGACTATAATATGGCCATGATGTGCCACAGTATAATATCTACGGAATTCAGGTGATATGGGTGTATGCTGAGACACCTTTCTCATGGGCTGCTGGACCAGGAAATGGATAGACAAGCACTAGCTCTCAGGCCTGTGTTCTCTGTTCACCTGTTTTATCTCAGTGGTCTATTCATACCTGAGTAGAAACTCTCTGAAACCACTTGGATTCTGTTCCCATTAGATTATTTCTGTCTAACTTCATCTTTTTATATTCTGATCACAGAGTGCTAGCTAATCAAATAGAAAAGCATTTTCTGAAAGATAGTAGATCTTGGTGTGATTAGGACAAGCTAGTTCTTTTTAAAAATAAAGGTAAAGGTTTCTGGTGTCTCATAGGGGTTTTCAAAAGCCTCCCTATGAAAGCTGAATGTCTCAGACAACCTTTTTAAGCAGGGATGCAGACAGTGCCCCGCTCTTGGCTTCTGTGGATAGCACCTGCCTGATAGGAAAGACACTATCCACAGTCGTTCAGCATTACAGTTACATTATGGCCCCTGGAGGTCTGTCTTTATCTGAGAGATTCAAATATTCTTCTGTTCCTACTCCCTCATTTCCAGGCTAAGCTCCCCTATTTCCAGAGTGTGACGCTGATTCGCCATGGCCCCTGACACTCGAGCTTACTTACAAAGCCTCTGGTCACTTATCTACAAAACACTCGCCAAGTCTATGGTAAGAATTAAATGATAAAGATCTTTAAAAAACACACCACAAGACTATACAATTGACCAACAAACATATGAAAAGATGTTTGATGTCCCATATCATCAGACAAATGAAAATGATAGTCAGACATCACTCCATACAAGGGCTAGAATTTCCTTGAAAAATGAAAACCAGCAAGTTTAGAGAGGACCTGAATAAATTAAAGCCTACATACATTGGTAATGATAAAGTCAATGGAAACTTTACGATTGGTGATTCCGTTAGGTTAAATTAATTGTATCTGACCCAGTAATTCTTGTTCTGAATGTACAGCCCAAAGAAACAAAAGCAGCTACTCATGTGAAAAGCGCTGCATAAATGTTCAGAGAAGCGGCGTGTGGCCAGCTTAATCCACACTTGGGAGCAGAGGAGGCATTTGAGTTCGAGGCCAGCCTGGCTCCGATGAGTTCCAGGCAGCCAGGCTATACAGAGAAACCTGTCTCGTAAAACCAAAAAAAAAGGAAAAAAAAATGTCAGAGAAGCACTTTCACAATAGCAAAACAAACAAAAAACTCAAATAACCAACAACCTCCAAACAATCTAATGTCCACATGATGACAGATAAACAAATTGGATCATCTAAAGTGTAAATCATAAAAATAATTAGGTACGATAGACCACCAACATGGATGGCCTTACAAATCTATCCAAACAAAAGAAGCAGGGCTAAGGACACACTCAGCTTCTATGTAGATAGAGAGTAGTTCCCAGGTACTATAGTGGAGGGGAGAATGGGGGCTATAATGGAGTTTCCTTTGGGTTTGATGAAGATTCTGAGGAGTGGTAATTGTTACATGTTGAGTCCCCTCAATGAGGCTACTGCTCAGCTTTACAGTGTTTATATTATATCACAAGATACTCTGCCACGTCATACATATTCAGCAACTATCAGTTGTTCTTAAGTAATGATTTGTGGCCTTTTTATGTACTCTCAGAACATCATTAAGCATTGGCTGTAAACTGCCATTATCTAATTGATGGCTGTATCTGTCTCTCTAGCTAAACCATGCACACCATTGGATCCCTACCCAGGACCTTCCCTATATATAGCTAGATCTGTCTACAGAGGGTGACTAGACAGTGCCAGATACCTGGTCTGTTCCAGGTCTTTCTTTACACAATGAGCCTACTTTTTGTCTGATATTCTTTTATTTAAAAATTCCTTTGCACCAGACACAGTGTCTCCAAAGGAGCTCTTTAGAACTTCAGGCTTATGATATTAATACAGTGTGCTAATAGAGCAATTTGAATTCATTCAGTAACACCATACACACTCTCTGCTTCCGTTGTCTCTATTTGTCTCTATCTGTCTCTCTCTCAGTCTGTGTGTCTGTCTCTCTCTTTATCCCTCTGTCATTCTTTCTCAGTGGACAGGGCTTCACATAGCAGAGCTTTGATGAGATAGTTAAAATAATAGCTTAGGCTGTAATTGTGGACTTGAGTGAGTGGCCCTGACCCACTAGAACAGCGGGAGAGAAACTAGACAAGGACAGCTGAACAGGAAGTGAGAATACTCGAGGCCAGGTTCACCTGCCTGAGAATTTTACAACTGTCTGAAGCAGTTATGTGCACCTAAGGGAGCAGGCACTCAGGGTGTGACGATCAGTGAAGAAATGAATGGTTGCTGATGTCCTCTACAGGCTCAGCAACTCTGCTCCCACCCCCCTATCTCCCACCACTGCAAGAACTAGATAGTGCCTGCACATCTATGGGCTTAGTATGTCCTATGATTATTGCATTCAATGTGCCCACAAGCCTGCCAGATGCTTTCAATCATTGTCCACAATTTGCAAATAAAATAAAGAAAGAACAAGAGATCAAACAATGTGGTCAAGCTGCCCAGACTGATGGACCATACAGAGTCACTGTATTACCACTGCAGCCTGTTCTAATTCCCCACCTCTCTCTCAGTGAACAGACATCTGGTCAGATGGGATCAAACGAGTCAGAGCCAAAAGTAGCACACAGTGAGCTGAGCTCCATGTTGGGTCAGGGCCCTCTGACCATTCATTCTCCTTTAGGCCTCACTGCCATAGCACTTCCTGTCCTAACGCAGCAGCCATAATTAATGGCACACAAGGTCCACTGGACTCCATGAGAAGACTATATCAAATGCTTACTTCAGTTTGGGTTCATATTTTTCCTTAGTGAAAAATAATGTAAGTAATACATTGAAACAAGAATGTGTGGCTCTTGCTGGGGTTGACTGATGTTCACCAAAAGTGTTATAATTAGCATATATTAGCATGGCTACTTTCTTAATTTCTCTTTCTTCCTCTTTTCTTTCTTTCAGCACATAATAATGGCTGTTCACAAATCACAGTAACTGTGCTATGCTCTCTGAGTTCTCCTGATTTCTATGGACAGCTTGATAAATAGTAACTTTAGATAACCAAGACTCTAGGTTTAATATTTCCTAGATACAGCACCAAATGGTGCATAAATTCAACTCTTTCTCCTTACAGCTTTACTTTTTTTTTTTATCATATTTTTATGCACTTTCAAAGAAATGTAAAGAAAAATGAAGTTAAATAGAAATACCCGTATGTAGAATGCCATAGAACTAAATCACTTTGAGAGGTCAGGATAGAGTTTAACCTTTGACCTAAGTATACTGAGTATGTACAAATTAATCTGCATATGTATTTGGAAGGCACACATAAATTAAGACTATTTCACATTTAGTTTTCTGTATATGTTTTTCTTCAATGGCTTAAAAACTTCTGTCTTTCATCCAGAATCACCAATATTTCCTTGATCTGTAGAATTTATGTTCACAGTTGAGAAATTCCCAGGCTCTAACTTTCCACCTAATTAATCACAAACATGTATTTCTTCCATTATGTGATGTCCTCCAGAGACGCCGAGCAGGGCACGGATCAGAGTTGAAATCCCAGAGTACTGTGTAATCAAGGCTAGCTGCCCTGCTTCATTAGTAGGACAGAGTGACTGGCTACAAGTTAAAACCTGACCGTGCACATGTGGTAACGTGTCACTCCAGACACCCAGCTGCCTCTGTCGCCCCCTCACCCCTCACACACATACAGACCCACATGCTGGCAAATGGCAGAAATAATGGAGCCAGATGGGTGAGTGGCCTGAGAGTAGCATGGACCATATGATACAACTGGAGGTTTTACTTGATGGAGATGTTAATTACTCTGTGTTGAGAAAAGCACTATGTGTAGGGAGGAGACCTGTGATTTGCAGCTAACTTGTGTTTAGAAGATGCATGGGCTGTCAGGGGGCTGCTCTGGTTGGTAACTTTAGAATCTACACATTCATCAAGGATTCCTGAAAAGATAATTAAAGGACTCTCCCTTTAGCAAACAATGTTTGTATTGGGCAGATAAGTCACGAAAAACCAATCCACTTCTCAAAAATTCGTATCTGAGTTTCTGTGGGAATCTATACAAAGCTGTTAAATTCACATGTTTCTATCTCACAGTGTGCTGGTGAGCTTTCACACATACAAAACAGTAGCTTGTACTCTGAAATTGACCTGCATAAAGCTACAGATGAGGTTATGGGATGCCCCTCCCAGGGATAGGAATGCATGCATCGAACGGATGCACGCATCTAATGAGTTCTCACTGAGTGGCTGCTGTTCTCCAGACTGTGTGTTCTGATGTACCACCATGTAGTTTTTCTCTTTAAGGAAGTCACAGTTTGAGAGAAAGAACATAGAAGATGGGCAGACACTACTTGAGATCCCTTCTCCAGAGTTTTTCCTTGGCACTGACGAGATGCTTCAGGGGGTGAAACCACTTGCTGTACAAGCAGGAGGGTCTAAGTTGAATCACTTGAACCTCAGTAAAAGCCAGATGCTAAGAAATCCTAAGAGAGTCTTTCCCAAAGTTTATGGAAGAAAGAGGTTAGAGAACGTTTAGTTTCCTAAAAACAGAAGCTCAAAAAATAAAACAAACCAAAAACAAACCCTCATATTTTCCCAACAATACAATCTCTGAGCTTTTGTCATTAGCTCCTGATTTAAAACTTACGATATAGTTCCAGACTATACTCATTGGTTTTTAACTCTGATTATTTTATATCCCTTCTAACACGCCACTGTAGCTTTTTTCGGGGAGAGGAGAGTAAAAGTGAGTTTCTTTCCACCCCAGAACTATAGTACCCAAAATGGTAGCCATGGTAACCACATGTGGATGTTTTCAGTTTCCTAGGATGAGTCAAAGTTTAAAGATCTGGTCCTCTTTTCCACTGTCTACATTCCAAAGGCCACATGAGGCCAGAGGCTACTGTGTGTGAAGGTCAAATCAGACAGAGCCTTAAGCTCTGCAGATTTTGGGTATGTTTTCACAGAATAGAAAGTGTGGGCTGAAGTCTTCTGCCTGCTGATTGTAGTGACTCTCTGGAATGCCTAAATAATCTTACACCTTTATTCTTTTGTTCCTGTTCAAATTTTCACCTTGGTTAATTATTGCTGGAAATAGTTATGGTAATTCACCACTATTCCCCAATGTTTCTGACAATTATAAATGTCTATAACTGTGCTATTATCTTTTCATAATATTTTATTCATATTTAAGGATGTAGATTCCCTCAAATCCCAAGTGCCTGCTTATGATATGAAAGAAAGCCATGAGTATTTCCTAGGAAAGCAAGCCTTGGCATTTGTTTGTCTACCTTAAGCATTTATGTCTATTATGCAAACAGCATGTTGCATAGATATGAATAAAAGTCTCTGTCCTAAATACATGCCTCCGAGGCAGTGTTTGCACTGGAGAATAATCAGAGACATGTGTTAGAGTACAAATTTCAAAGAACATTAAATAAATAAATGAAATACTTTTCAACCAAGCAAAAAGTAAGTAAGTCGAAGACTAGTAAGATGCTCTCGGCAATCTCAAACCAGTGCTCGCTGACATCCTTGCTCCCTTCATGGAAAACACGGCAGTGCACACGAGCTGTGCTCCAGGAAAGTTTGTATAGGAAAGCACGCTATCTGGAAAAGGGATGGCTTAACAGGAACCCTTGGGTTGTTGTGTTTTGCATTTCTGTTCCATACCATCTCTGTTCGTATACTTCATATCTTTAGGGTTTTCTCTCTAAAGATATAAAACGAAATAAACACAAATCTTTTACAACTTTCCAATACTGTTTTAGCGATCTTCTCTTATGAACATCCACGCATGCGCACGGGCACAGACACCATGAAGGTGAGTCTCATTGGAAGCAAAACACCATCCTTTCAACCTTTCAGTATTTGGTCAGCATTTCTGCCTCCATAAGGACCACAAGGAAGACATTTTCTATTCTCCTTTTAGCACCCAGTGTTTCAGGATGGTCAGAAGGAGGCCACTATGCTTATTGTCTATTTTTAAAAATATCCAGTGTATCCTGTGAGTAATATGGCCCTTTCTCCTGTCTGCATAAACACAGAGATCTAATTTCAGGCTAGGGACAAATATCAAAGTACACAGATATAAATCAAATGCTTAACCGACCCCTTCTTCCAATAAATCTCACCAGCATCCAAGAAGGTTAAAAAATCACACTTAGTTGAACAAATGATTTCCTACCTTTAATCCTTTTTGAGGAGAACAGTGGAATCATGGAACTACTTTCTTGAATGCTTTTGCTGCCAATATGGGGAGAATAGTCACTGTTAAAAATAGAAAGTTAATAAGGCGTTCAGAACATTTTAGAACAAAGAATAAATATATTCCTTATGTGTCTAATGTTACATATGTATGTACAAATGTGTATGGAGAGGGTTACACATTTATGTACATACATGGATGCATAGAGGCAGAGGTTAGCATCAATAATCTTCAGTTATTGTTCTCAACTTTCTCTTTGATTTTTAATTTTTATTTTATTATTGCTGTATATATGATGTGTGTATGTGCAGGGTTGCACATGTGCTGCAGTACATGTGTGGATAACATAGAACAATGTCTGGCAGTTTGTTCTCTCCTTTCACCATGGGTTCTGGAATTAAACCTAGATAGGATATTAGCTGCTTTTCTGTTGCTGTGACAAAAGGCCATGGCCAAGGTAACTTATAAAAGAAAGCATTCAGTCTGGCTGACGGTTTCAGAGGCTCGGAGTTCACGTGGTGGAGCAAAGGCCTCACAGCATTAGCTGTTAGCTGAGGGGTTCTAATCATTGCATACCTTGATTTTTTTTCTGCTTCCAAGGATACATGCTGTTTGTATGGAAACATTTAGGCAAACAAAACACTGATGCCTCTTAGCTCGAAAGGGATAGCTGGGAAGGCCTGCCTGGCTTGCTACCTGATGTGGCTGGGCTTCTGGTAACAGTGCCTACTCTTTTCTATTGAGCCCTTCTGCCTCCATTATGACAGGTGTGGCAAGGGGCAGGGTTGTTTTCCCTCACAGAACAGCCATGGAAGGGGGAGCCTAGAGGAGTGAAGTGGCCCCTCCTTCCAGCCTGGCTAGTCTTCCTGGCTCACAAGGTTTGGGGGTGTGGTTCCATAGCTTCCCTCTTGGATGTTCTCCCCACCCCCTCAAGCCCCACCCGCCTTTCTCCTTTTCTTCTGTTCATGATCTTCTCCCACTTCTGCACCTGAATTATTGTGGCAGCTTGTTGTTTGTGGATAGTTCCACAAGGTAGGACTTTATTAGAAATTTGGCTTAATATATGCTTCATTTAAAAAGAAATCTTTTAAATGTGGTTCATGCCAGGTCCTCTCAACCATGTTGACCATGTAAATCTCAAAATTCCTTTCCAAACCCTTTGAGGTAGGGACTAAATGAAATTTGTCTATTTTCATTGTCTTCAGGAGCAGGAAATACATGCTTCTAGTATTTTTCATCTTCAACAAAGCATTAAAATTAAAAACCAAAAAACCTGTAAGTACATGCTAAGATTTTCAAGTTAGCTGTAGCATTCTATGAAATTTGAGGTAACTTGGGAGATTAAAATGATCAATATTTAAATCTGCTAATATTTTACACAGACCTTCAGCTATAGTTAGTATTTTGTAACCCCTGAAACTAAAACGGAAGTGGGGGTGGGAAAACAGTTCAGTGGTAAAGAGTTTGCTGTGTAAACATAAAGTCCTCAGTTCAGATCCTCAGCACCCACATAAAAGCTGAGGAGGGCAGAGAGAGGTGAGTCTGGGGGCCTCATTGGTCAGCCAGCCATTCTAACCACAACAGCCATTGCTGGATTCCATGAGAGACCCTGTCTCAAAAGTGGTGTAAAGATGGAACTGAGGAGGACATACCGATCCTCTGGCCTCTACAAGCACCTGCGGAGGTGAATACAGGAATTGCGCACGCACACGCACACACGGGAGGGGGGGCAATTATGTGACAGCTGCACCCTGTTTCTCTGAACCTCCAGTTTTACAGATAATTAACAGTAAAACTGGTGCACAATATGCTGCTTAGCTAACTAAATAGACTAAAACGTACGACCACACACTACAATATATTACACAACAAGGATGATCATGGTTTCACTAAGGCAGGAAATCTGAAAGCAGACTGCCTGGCTTCAGACCCTGGTACTTATCTTTTCAAATTGTTTAAACCTTGGGCAAATGATTTAGCCTCTGTGTGCCTTAGTGTCTCAGCTCTGACGCTGGTAATCACATAACTGTTCCTAGTTCATGGGGTTTCTGTGAGAAGAAATTACGATCCAATTACATCTGTGTCCAGAGCTGGGTCAGCCACGAGTCAGAAGGGCCTGGTAGGGCGGAGCTTATTCCTACAGGACTTCAGAGCATCTCCAGGTTTCATCCCTTACCCTACCCCTCTCCACCCGGGACCACAGATGCTGCCAAGGATTGACACCCAATGGCACTGAAGCACACTGAAGCAGGAGCACTCCTTGAAGAGTAAATAGTACTCGGCTGCTAATGAGGAGGCCTAATTTAGTCATGCTTCCCTTCATCTTCTTGGCTGCCAGCTCTGTACATGGCAACTGGGTAGTCATCAGCCCCTTCCCTTCCCCCTTCTCCTCTTTGTTCTTCACTTTCTCTCTTCCTCTTTCCTTCCCCCTCTTTCTTTCTCCACCTTCTTCTTCCTTCCATTTCCTTTTCCTCTTCTTTTTATCCTCTTCCCTGTCTTTCTCCTCCTCCTCCTTCTCCTCCCCTCCTTCCCTCCTTGCCCTGCCTCTCCTCCCCTCCTCCCCTCCTCTCCTCCCCTCCTCCCCTCCTTGCCCTGCCCTCCTCCCCTCCTCTCCTCCTTGCCCTGCCCCTCCTCCCTTCCTCCCCTCCTCTCCTCCTTGCCCTGCCCCTCCTTCCCTCCTTCCCTCCTCCCTCCTCCCCTTCCCCCTCCTTCCCTCCTCCCCTCCTCCTCTCCTCCCCTCCTCCCCTCCTCCCCTCTTTTCCTCCTTGCCCTGCCCTTCCTCCCCTCCTCCCCTCCTTGCCCTGCCCCTCCTCCCTTCCTTCTCCTCCTCCCATCTCCAGCTATGCTGCAGTTTCAGGCTGCATTGCTCATCATATAATGTGGTGTTGTTGCCTTGCTGTGAGTCAGCAACTGAACTGCCTTAATTGTGTTTTTAATCTTACAATGCTTTGGAAGGCAGAGGGTAGCATCTGACACATTTTCCCATTTAATAAAGGATCATCCCAGTGAATACACAGCCAAAGCCATTATGGGTTTTAGTGGTTACACCCCCATGTGTAAGATTTCTTGAAAGTTTAATAAATATTAAGCTTGCAAAGTCAAATTAGGCAGACAAAGATGAACAAAGCTATCAGGAACAGACTATAGTATTACCCTAATAATCTACAAAGAAATCCTTGAATAATTTTTAATTTTTTTTCTTTTTTTCAATAAATTATGTTAAAGGCACCAATTTACAGATTATTCCTTATGTGATCAGCTCAATTTAGGAATTTAAAGGAGAATGAAGAGGAAGAGATAGAAGAGGAGGCATAACCTTATAGTCTTTTAAGAAAAAACACAACTTCATGTCAGTAGATAACTAGATTTTACAAATAGTTTGACACAAATGGGGGTAAATTTAAGCAGTGGTGTGTGTTGATTGACTTGAAGGCTGCAGAGGATGGAGGATGGGAAAATGAAATCAGGCCAGGATGAAAGAGGATGAGGGTACCTAAGGCTTAGAGACCGCCCAGGCAGAGGCTCAGCCAGGACAGGGCTAAGAGAGCTCAGAACTCTCAGGGCAGAGCAGGGAGAAGATCAACAGGACTGCAGGGATGGCAGAAGTGCGCCCACATTAGCCTAGAACGGGATAAAGGATCAAGTCTGGTGAGAAAGCTGCTTGACTCACATTCAAAGCAGCAAGTTCCATTTTGTGATAGACTGAAAAGTCTGAATGGAGGGAACATAGTAACCAAATCCAAAGTGGTGGTCAGAGTCTGAGGAAGGAAGGGAAGGAGGGGTGACTACAAATCCACAGCAGAGGTGAGTTTTAGGTGACATTCATGTGGTTCAGGGCCCCTGGTACCCAAAGACCTGTGCAAAGCTCTGGGCGGAACCCAGCCCTGTACTCACATGGTTATTAGCGTTGTCTTAGGAAAATATCTCCTTTTTTTCCTGGTTAGATTTTTATTGTCTATTTTTTTCCATGTACAATTTTTTCCATTGGTTAATTTATTTATTCACTTTGCATCCGTATAGCAGACCCACTCACATAGCCCCTTCAGCCTCTCCCCTTCTCCTCTGAGAAGACGGAGGCCCCTATAGGTATCAACTCACCCTGGAACATCAAGTCACTGCAGGACTAGACACATCCTCTCCCACTGAGGCCAGACAAGACGGCCCAGTTAGGAGAGCAGCTCAGGAACTAAGTAAGATAAACAATAAATGGGACCTCATGAAACTGAAAAGCTTCGGTAAGACAAATAATATTGTCAATAGGACAAAATAACAGCCTACAGATTGGGAAAAGATCTTCACCAACCCTACATCTGACAGAGGGCTAATATGCAAAATCTATTAAGAACTCAAGAAGTTAGGAAAACATCTTAACTGTAGCTGGCCATAGGACCATTCTTCTTCCACATGAACTTTGCCCTAGTAGTGTGTGATATATTATTACAATATTGACAGGTTGTGTGTTCCAAAGCCTAATATTTCTTCTAGATTTTTTAATTAGTTAAAAAAAATCTTTAACATGATTGATGTTTTCTTTCTGAATAAACAGGTCTTGTTTGTATGACTCCATTTATTCTTGCTGCAACTGAATACCACAGACCAGGGAGTTTATAAACAACAGAAGTTTGTTTGGCTCACAGTTTGGAAGCTGGGAATCCCAAGAGCATGGTGTTTACATCTAGGGAGGACCTTTCTGATATACTGTGACATGGTGGAGGGCATGGGGTGGTAAAGCAAGAGCACCAAAGAGAACTCTTGTCTGTAACAGAGCCACTTTCTCAATACTCACTAATATGGAAACCGATGAACCCATGAATAGGGCAGGAGCCTCGGGGTATATCTCCTCCTTGAAGCAACCTCCCCTCCCCGAGTCTGCTGCATTAGGGGCCATCTTTCTAAGAAATAGCATTTATGGATGCCTTTAAACCTTAGCATCTTAGAAGCTAATTTAGTATCCTTGAGCAGTACTTCTTGTCAGTTTCTGACATCCAAAAGCAGGACATGCTCTAACAAGTCCATGTTTTACTGTTTGGTTTCATGAAGGCAGAAGAGGGATTTGAAGGGAAATAATGACTATTGAAGACTTATCCCCTAAATGCAACAAGTTTATTTTGATTTTATCTTCATTGTTCGTGTTGTGTAATGACGGAATTGATGGTCACTTTCCAAGGTCACCCATATGGTATATAGAAGAGATGGGTCTGGCAATATTTGTCATGTTTCAGACCCTGGACTCTCTCTGTCACACCTATGTACAGCTGGAAACATGCTGCTGCTAGGAACAAGGTGAGGACTGTGAACTCACACTCCTTCAATAAAATGTAGCACTGAAAGATGGATTATTTGCAGAAAGTCTGTTTTTTTTTCTTTTGCTGATTTTGCTTTCCCATTATTCTCATGAGAACACATAGGTTTCTCAATGTATATCAAAGAGCGACAGTATTTGCCTATAATCCAAAGATACTGAGTATTTTTGTTCACAAACCATATTGCAGTTTATTTTTATACATAACAAATGCAGCATTGTACTTATGAAAGCAAAGGTATGAATTACTACTAAGAAATCTCAAAAATTTGGGTAATTAAATGTGTTCATAAATTCTTAAGACCTATGACAAAACTGGAAACCTAGTTAAATATCTTTCATTAAAGCAAATGTTTGGTCCATAGTCAATATGAAGTGTGCCAGTTTGGACTACTGGCTTGTTTCCAGTTTTACTCTGCAGACATCTGTCTATTCTCTGTGTCAAGATGTCCATTGGCTGACTCCCATCTCCTTATGTAACAAGAAGAAAACAACTCGGCAAATGCATGCTCCTTTGCAATGAGAATTTCTGCCATGCATAAGTACATTCTCCCCAAGGCCTTCCTTATTATAAATGCCTCCACCACCATAAAGG
Organism: Mastomys natalensis; assembly: GCA_021653895.1. NCBI lineage: Eukaryota > Metazoa > Chordata > Mammalia > Rodentia > Muridae > Mastomys > Mastomys natalensis. Next base: position 419,083 of record JAJTUV010001233.1, read on the forward strand.
CACGGTAGATATTTGTCAGCAGAGTATTTCACGAACATGGATGTGATCTTATCCTTCTTGTGAAATGTCTGGGATTATATTTTGTTATATGAATAAGGTCAAATGCCAGTGAGGTTGCCTTACTGTGACATTTGTAAGCATGATTTTATTTACAAAATCTGAATATACCTCAAGGACAGGAAGTAAATTGTGGTAGACAAGAACTCCATTGGAGGTAATTACTATCGGACTTTGAACAACTCTTTCCTGAAATGGACTGCATATGAATTTCTGGGTACCTAAGTTCTTTCCTAGTATTTTATAATTCCTCTGTGAGCCTACATGTTATCCATTTTTAGAAGGCATGTGCCAAGTTAGGCTATTTTTGAAAGATCATCAAAATTATTCATTTCCACCAATATTTTTAGTAGACAGATAATAACTGAAGAACTCTGAGAACTGAGAACTAAATATAGTGTCTTTTTAAAGTTAATTAAATATAGAAACTTGTTCTGAGTGTCTACATGGGAAATTCTTCAATTACACTTGGCTTGTTCCTTCCTGTAGTACTGCAGCCTCGCTTATTAAAGCTTCTGGAGTGGGTTGACATTGCACACTACTACACTTACCATTCTCTCCAAACTCATGTTAAAATTTAACTACTATTAAAACAGTATTAAGAGAAAAAAAGTTTGAACCAAGACATCTGTATTCACTGTTTTTCTATTGCTGTGATAAATCACCATGATCAAGGCAACTTAGAGAAGGGAGACCTTATTTGGGTTTACAGTTCCAAAGGGACAAGAGCTCTTTGTCATCCAACAGGGAAGTGTGGCAGGGACATTTGAAAGGTCACATCTGGAACCAAAAGCACCAAGAAGACAGCAAACTGAGAATGAGCCTTTGAACTCTCAAAGCCCACACCTAACCCCAGTGATAAACTTCATCCACCAAGGGCATGCCTCCTAAGCCTCCCCAAATAATACTAACTGGGTACCAACTATTCAAATCTAGAGACTATGTGGGGCATTAATCACGGAAGCCACCACAGTATCCTATTTGGTTAGCTAGTGTTCCTCTCAGATACTATAGGATTTAAAATGAAAATCCCAGTACCAGGTAGGGGGTACTTCCTTATAAGTCATTGTCCAAGAAGATGTCAGAGGTCATATCATCCAAACTAAATAGGGTTTTGCTATTGTTCTTGGCTCCCACCAGAACCAGATGGCAAGACCTTGTGGCTGAAGGCATTATTCACTTTGGATACAGGATACAAAGAAATTAAGCTAGAGCAGAGCTAGAAGTGTCCTTCCAGCTGATTCACTTTGGTAAAGTACTATGAATGCTGCTAGGGGAGAACAGCCATCAACAGTCTTATCCAGCTGTAGACCTTGTGTGTTACAATACTGACCAGCCTGGAAAGCTATGTCCACTCATGTTATAGTGGCATGGCTTTTACGGTGATAACCAATCACATCTCTTGTATTTTAGGTCTGCTCTATGAGAGAAAATACACACCTGGTAGTGTTAACCTTGTCAAAAGCTTGTGGCTGGGAGAGCACAGGTTCTAAAGGGGGAAGCCACTGTTGGGGTTTAGTAGATGGACATGTAGTCAAACTACCTTCTAAGTACTTATTTACATTTGTATGTATAGTCTATTTTTACTCTCAACCTTGGTTGGAGAAGCTTGTTGCAGTGAGCTATGGTTAATGCAGAAACCCATAATTGTTTAAGTGAGGAGAATAAGTTGACTGTTGAGTACTTAGCCCTAGATAGAACATCGATATAATTCCCTCCAAGGCCCAGGGAGCAATTCAGAATGTAGGATGCAGACTCCAATATCTGGAAAATGAGGAAGAATGTCATGAAGTGTTATCTCTTGGATATGATGTGGCTATTGAAACCATGGGCACACAAAGCAGCTGTGATGTCTGCATAATACCTGCATGGACCAAAAGAAAATGATAAGAAGTGGGAACCAGCTGGGAAGAAGAAGGGGTCACTGGAGTTGGAAGGGTATATGAAAGAGCAAATATGATTGAAATACATTGTGTACTATATGAAATTATAAAAATTGGGGTAGAAAAGGGATAAAAGGGGGTAGAAATTGGAACTTTTATAGGTGATTAGCTATTGAGAGCTCTGTTGTAGTGAATGAATTTTTAATGCCATTGTCAAGGGATGCGACTTTGTTTTTCAGAGAGCAGATTGCTGTAAAAACAAATTCAGCTGTTCATGTTTCCTCTACTTATATAAAATGCCCTCTGCCGTGTTATGATGGCAAAAGGCCCTCCCCAAATGCAGCCTTTGATCTTGACCTTATCAGGTTCCAGTATGATGAGATTACTTTTACTGTTTTAATTTGTGGTTTCCCATTATGACAGCAGCAAATAGTCTAAGCCACATATCTTTATTTTTTTTTTACAGTTGCATTTATGAGTTTATTCAGGGCATGATACATGTCACGGCATATGTGTGGAGGTCAAAGGACAACTGGCAGGAGACTGTACACTATGTGGGTCCCTGGCCTCAAACCCAGGTCATCAGACTTCACAACAGACACATTCACTCTTCAAGCCCTGAGATATGTCTCTTGACTTCAGTGGAATTCAACAGTATCAGAAATAAATACTTCATCTATTTTATGTGAATAATATTTTAATATTGTAGTGTTCCACCCAGGATGACCAGGAAGCAGCACACTTGGCTAAGATGGTCCGTTTCTTTTATCCCTAAGGCAATGGGAAGCTTGGATGCTCCTCATTGGCTACAGTTCATTGTCACCATCTGTTCCCAACTGACTGACTGGCAGGAACAGAGGGACAGGAAAGAATTCCAAATTACCTGCATCTAGATGCTTGGAATTCCAGTAGCTGATTACACCTGGTCACACGAGCATATCGGACAAAAGACTAACCAGAAGAGACTTTTGGAGAAGGGTGATCACAAGGAGAAGCAGGTACACAGCCACTTAAACACAGGAAAAGAAATGACCAAATCTTTTACACTTAAAACTTAGAAGTCACTAGATTCTATCCCTGGCATTTATATGCTATCCAGTGCTCACCAGATGCTAATAACTATTATTTAAATCAAGGGCTGACTCTTGATGCTACAGCTACTTGACCATGGCCAGCTAAAAGGGAAATCGAGGATAATGGAAACACGTGTGTGGAATGTGAGTTCCTTTATAGCATAAATTATGTACCGAATGGCTCTTAATTTTTCATCCTTCAATTATGCTCTTGAACATTGTACCCTAGAGAGGAGAGTGGAGCCCGCAGATGCAGATAGACACAAGGATGCAGGCACTACTCTGCAGGACCAAGGAACCTGCACAGATTGGACATTTTAAAATTGGATCAGCATTCTCTGACTGACACAATAGTGCAGTACAGAAACTTAGTGCTGAGTAGAGAATGGACTTAATCTTTCTCAAGGAAACTTCCATGTTATCAACTTTTACCTGAGCTTTGCTTCATTTAGCAGAAAATATTTTCTGTATGAGCCTTAAGAATGAACTGAGAATTATTACTCAGAATCTGTATATATTTTAGTATGGATCTATACAAAACCTTGGGCACTTATAAAATGCTTGTTATTGTACACATTTTATTTATTTACTAATAATGAAGAAAGGGCCATGAGCAATGGTTCCTCATACTCATTCCAAGTACATAGTAAGAACTCTGTCATCCTTCCATGACACTAAATTCCCATAATCCAAGACAAAGGAAATATAGATAGCTCAAAGAATACTATTTGGCCATCCTTATTTTCCTGAATTAGGTTAATAAACATCTAGTGCTTGAAGGGTTAAAATGACATGATACACATGAGACTTTCATATGCATGTTAGAATATGCTAATTTTTGTGGATTTTCAGGGATTTTGATGACTAGTTTTTGTACTTACGAACAATGCAGAATCACAGATAACATCAAGGAGGGGAAGCAAACAATGAAGAAATGCTTGGCTGCCATCTAATTTTACAAATGAGAAATGGGAGGTTCAGACAGTTTGTTGGCTTGCTTGCCCAGTCTTCCAACAACACAAGGTAAAAAGTCAGATTCCTTAAATGATCTTCCTCACCAGATGTGCAGCACTTTACTTGCATGCTGGACATCTCCAGTCCCTGAGCATTAACAGAAGAATATAACTATTTCTTACAGTATTGTGGTATGGCCCCATTTGTAAGCGTTCTAGTGTAGCTGCTCAATTCAATGTTAAAAATACATACATTTATAGGACTGGGGAGGCGGCTCAGTGGGGTGGCTTGGTAGGGGAAGCACTGGCTTTGTAATCCTGAGGACTTGAGTTCAGAGCTACAGAATCCATGCAAAAGCCAAAGTAGCAGTGAATTGCCATAACCCGGCACCAGGGGTGGAGGAGACAGGCCCATTCCTGAAACTCATTGATCAGCCAATGTAGTGAATCAGTGGGCTTCAGGCTCAGGTGAGAGACCTTGCATGAAAAAAAAAAATAGTGAGATAGTAGTAACTCCATATCTCTTCCCTCTACATACGAGTGCACATACACACAGAGACAGATATACAGGAGCCAGTAACTACAAGCAATAACCCAGAAAAATTATAAGGGCAAGTACAATTTCAAATACACAAGCCACACTCCATAAGCCTTTGATGATAATGATGTTTGACATCTGTTTGAAACTCAAGCAAACACAAACATGGTTGTGTTGCAAATTTATTTCTCTCTTTCAGACATGGATGTAGGACAGGAAATCTCTCCTCTAGACTAACACAAGTGAAGTGATTATTAGAGGCTATAGAAGGAGCTGATTCTGCCTCCTTTATAACCATATGTTTCTTTTACTCAACAAAAGTTTTCCAACCTTTCTGGGGTAGTGTATTTTTAATCAATTATTGTTTCTATCCTAAAAATGTTCTATCCTAAAAATGGTGGGAAAGAGTTGGGACCAAGACTATTTGTAATTCAAGTAGACCCCACTAGAGTGCACCATGAAACACTAAAAGCCAGTATAACAAGTCTTAAGGTCTCAAGAGGAAACCATTAATCATAACTCAGGTGGTCAGGGTGCAACTTCTGAACATTAAGTAGACAAGTACATTGCAAAATAATGACTTGGAATTCCTTACAAAACAAGATCATATGACTTATGTTTGCCAAATATATAATATTCTGCACCAGCAACGTGGCTCTATGGATTAATATTGTTACATTTTTCAAAGGAAAAAAATCATTCAGATAGATCTGTCACATAATGAAGATTCATAGACTATGTGGCTGACCAGTATACTTTGGATTTATACTAAAGGCTTGTGGGGCATCAACTCTGATGTCCCTCTCAACTCTGAACGTTGAGGCAAGAGTCAAGGTCAGCAGAAGTAACAGGAACTCAAGCTTGGTTCTAGTTATAGATTACCTTAAATGAGAAGATGAATGCTCAGCTGGACCCATTGGAAAGGGTGAGGAAATGAGAAGTCCCACTGATCTGACAAGATGGGGATGGAGAGTAGGCTAGGATTCAGGAAATAACAGCCCTGAGATAGGATGTCACCCTTGAATAATACACAGTGTGTTGTCACTTGCCCATCCTCTACTAGTTAATTTGGGATCAATCAGTTCTGTGCCTTCCACCAACTTGGTTTATAAGCCAGTGTGTCCTAAGACCCTGTATTTAGTCCTTAGGTCTCTTGCTCTGCTCACTCTCCCAATGTCATTGGATCTCAGCCTGTGGGTCATGACCTTTTCAGGGGGGAGGGGGTTTCAAATGATCCTTTCACAGGGCTTACCTAAGACCATTGGAAAACGCAGATATTTACATTACAGTTCAAAACGACAACACAGCTACAGTTATGAAATAGCAATGAAAACCCTCCTATAGTTAGGAGTCACCACAACACGAAAAGTGTATTAAAGGGTCGCAGCATTAGGAAGGCTGAGAACTACTGTCCTAAGCTCTCACTGTTTTCTTTGTAACCAATGGATTGGGAAGCCTTTTCCCATCTTCCTCCCCCTCCTCCCCTGGTTCCTATTTCCACTGTGATGCTCTTATTTCAGGTTTCCTTATGTGTGGCTCAAATTAATAAAGGTTATTCAAGTTTTCTTCCATTTTTCCTCTTCCAATAAATGTGTCCTTCACATTGCCACAATTACTATCTGTCAGACAAAGAGATCTGTTTTGTCACTTTATAACTACAGACCTTCAAGGACACCTCATTATCCAGAGTCAAGTCCAAGATGCACTGGAGTCCTTATACCCAACTACCTTCTTCCCTGCTCAGTGACCTTCGATACCAGCTCAGGGTTGGGATGGTATTGGCTACTTTTCTTCTTTTCTTGACAGTCTCATTCATTGCTTATGGACAGTTCAGATGTTACTTTCAATAACTTACAGAAGGCAGGCTTTTCTTGAGCAGAATGAGTACCTCATTGGCCTTACCTGGCTTTCTCTAGCAAGCATTGCATAATTTTGATGTAGCAGTTGTAAGAGTCTATTACAGTGACTTGTCATTTGACTTTCATATAGCCTGTGTATCTTACAAACTTTGAGCTCCTTAGCAAGAGCTTATTTTTACAGCACATATTAGTTTAGGGAAAGGGAGAATGTGAGAGAGACAAAGGAGGAGGGAGAACTGGAGAGGGAAGGAAGAGAAGGAGGGAGGATCCAGAGAAGAACATGTCTGAGCAGGGAGGAGATGGCTGAGCTTTAAAAAAAAAAAATGAGGAGGAGGAGGAGGAGGAGGAGGAGGAGGAGAGACCGGTTTAGATGCTTTGACCCTACTCACCCCTGCCCCCAGTTATCCAAACCCTGACCAGGAGACAGTTCGTGCTCCCCAGGAAGAAAAAGAGAGAACATGTCTCCTGAGCACCATTCCTCAGGAAGAGAGAGAGTGTGGCCAAGGCCCAAGAGACTAAGGGATGTCAGTGCAGATGGTTTCCTGGTCATACAAGTCTGCCAAGTATTGTCAATGATCATAAAAATAAAATGCTTCTGCAGTTGCATGGCTGTAACAGATGAATGGACCATATGTGTGAAAAATACCAAGAATTTGCAAAGAGAATCAGAGAGCATTAAAAAACACAGGCTATTCAAGAAGACAAACATGGCTGCACACCTGTGTATCCTCCAGCAAGTTTAAAATAAGCTTTTATCCTTGAATGGAAGAACTCACATTCCCAGAAGAAGTAGCAAATTATTAAATGTTTACGTTTATTTTTACTACAAGGAGTAGAGTTGGCCATGTATATTAGAAGTAACTAACTATTTCAGCTGTTTAATACAGTAAATCAGACTGAAGATTTTGAAGCTATTGACCCTGAACTTTTATTTTGTAAGGAAAATGGTTATTATCTGATAGTTCAAGGCTATTTTCTCTAGATGGTGACAGAGACAGGAATCTACAGACTCTGGAAAATGAGGGGGTTGTTAATAAATTTGGCTGAGGGGCTTACACAACAGTCTGAGCTTTGTGGGAAAAAAATGGTATTTCCCAGGGGAAATATGAGGTCCTACGGTGGGATCAATATCTCAGGGTACATACAAGAAACAACTGAGGAGCTTTTTTGTGTGAGGACACATGCAAAAACCCTCAAAGTGATCATTCACAGAATGGGATGGGACAGATCACAGTCTGCAGGAAGCCTGTGTCACGCTGAGTCACAGACTCATTTACAGAACTAACATTGAATCGTATTACTGGGACCAAGGTTATACGCCCTAGGAATACAATTACAATAACAGTCTACTTTCCTGTGTAAGTACATACATTCACATATATGGGGGCACATGTGTGTGTGTGTGTGTTGTACACATATGTGCTCACAGAAGCCAAAGACTGACAAGTGTGTCTCTCTCCATGACTCTACACCTTATGTATTGAGTTGAGCCCAGAGATTGGGCTAGTCTAGCTAGCCAGCTTGCCCATGGGATCCCTTCCATTCTGAGTGCTGTGATTATCAATGGATCACCATGATAACCCAGATTTTATGTGGGTGTTGAGTCCTCATGTTTGCATACAAGTCCAAACCTCAGTCCTCATGTTTGCATACAAGGTGCTTTATCCACTGAACCGTCTCACCAGAACAAACAATGGCAATTCATAATGATGTAAGAGACAATGCAATGGCATGAAAGCTCTGAGACAAGTTAGGAATTGCTTCTCTTATATAAGAAATAGAGCAGGAGCTGGAGAGATGGCTCAATGGTTAAGAGTACTTGTTACTCTTTCAGAGGACCTGGGTTTGGTTCCTAACACCCGTGTGGTGGCTTGCAACCATGTATAACTCTGGTCCCGGATAATATGAAGCCCTTTATGATCTCTATGGATAACAGGAATGCACATGATGCACATACATACATAGAGGCAGAGCACCCACATGCATAAATAGATAAATGAATATCAAAGTTAAAGGGAAACCTCAAAATATATCACTTTCTCTTTCAAAATCAGTACTTGCTCAATTTCTTTTGCTGTCCTACTAAGCTTTCCAGTGTCTCCATCAAAATTCTTCATTGGCTATTGGACTTAGTGGAGGCTATTTGAAATCTCCTGGGATATGTATATATAATACATACATATATATGTTATAGAGGGCTTGTTTTACATGCATAAGCCCTGGTTTGATCTGCAACACTACAAAATATTTTTTTTTGAAAATTCAAAGTGACAAAATGTACAAAATTAAGGCAATGTCTGATTAATCTATGAGGAGAAAATAGAAAAAAGGAAAGAACTTTTTGAAAGTGAATATATCTCTATCTATGATGTACCACAGCAGGGAAAAGGGCAACCTGCCAATAGACCATGCAATAGGTCTATACAGTTCAATAGGTATAGGTGAATCAGCAGACAGCTATGCGTAGATAGGTATAATGCTCTTGTTCACAGTATATAGGATAAACAGACATACCAAAATCAGTTCAGGTTAACTATACTTAGAAAGAAGTGGTATATTCATGAATTATTCTTAATTCTTTTTCTTATTTGCATCTTCCTAACCTTCTACAATTATTCTACATTAAGTTAAATAAACATGTCCACACCTTAGAATAGTTTAGGATGTCATAATTAATGACCTAGAAGGGATGAGCCTGCTACAAATTTTGGTGTAGTGTGTGCCTGCACGTGCATGTGTGGTGTGCGTGTGCGTGTGCGTGTGCGTGTGTGTGCGTGTGTGTGTGTGTGATGTAATGCAGCAGAAGGCAGAATGCAGGTGTTTTGCAGTCAGAGCACAGCACTCTCCTCACACTGCCCTGCCCTCACAGGGGCTCTCAGCCTGCCGCAGGAGCCGATGGAATGGAGTGTCCCTCCAGCACAAGTTGTTCTGTGCATCCTGGTCTTGCTCTTTATCACTGCAGTTTGTCTTGACTGCCATTTTACCTAATTGTCTTCTTTTATTCTTCCCTTCAACCTTGACGCCTCCATGGATCCTGAAGGTTGAAGCATGTGTCTTTCTGCTGCCTTGCTTGTTTTCCAGCTGGACATTCTGAGCAAAGACCTTTCTGAAGATTTCTGAGGTGTCTTACATGAGTGTCAGAGCTACGAATTACAGCTCCTTGTCTAGCTACATGTTTGGAAAGCTATGTTCATGGCTCAAGCACAGTGGGCCTTGAGTGGAGACATTCCAGCTTTTAGTTCTCCAGAGGCTGATAAAGATGGCATAGCAGTGAAAACTGAATGTGTGTGTAGTACAGAAAGCTAGACAGGGTAAGAATGACCTTGGGTATGGGTTGGGGGGTCTATAAAATCAAGTCTCTAACTACTAAGTTAGACTTTCTTTTTTTTTTTTTTTTTTTTTTTTTTCGAGACAGGTTTCTCTGTGTAGTCCGGGCTGTCCTGGAACTCGCTCGAGTAACCAGGCTGGCCTCGAACTCAGAAATCCGCCTGCCTCTGCCTCCCAAGTGCTGGGATTAAAGCGGCTGCGCCCCACCGCCGGCTAAGTAGACTTTCAAAAAAATGAAGTAGGGTGAGGAGACTGCTCAGTGGGTACGAGGGCTTGTGCAGCATGAGAACTGAGTTTGGATCCCAGCACCAGGAAGAAGCTGGAATGGCCACTGCACCTATGCTTAAGAGCCAATTCTGTAGGAGACAAAGACAGGTCATGCTAGGGTTTCCTAGACAGCAGCCTAGCTACAAAACAACAATTACAGGTCACTGAGAGATGCTGCCTCAAGCAATAGAAGAATGATATAGCCAACACCAGAGGAACGTGAGGAGGCTGGGAACTGAGTGATGGAAGAATGAGCATAGAGAGGTACAAAGCCAAAGGTGATCCATTGCATGATATGGCAACACTGCATTTTCAGAACAAGCTTTGTGCTTTCTATAATTCCTTCTAGGCCATCCAGTTGGTTTCCCTCTAATAAGAGCTGATCTCAAAATAATTTTCTTTCCTAAAGAAAAAAAAAAAGGTTGGATGATCATTTCAAGCAAAAGGGGGCAGAGACTGTTTCCTATTTGTAACTCACACAGGAAAACAGAACTTTCAAAAGCTAAGAAGAGGGCTCAGAGAACAGAGGTGCAAGCACACAAGACTGAAGATCTGAGTTCCAGTCCCAGACCTACATGGTGGCAGGAAAGAACAGACTCCAGAGAGTTTCCCCTGACCTCTGGATATGTCATAATACGCATGCATCTGCACACACTCGTGCATGCGGATGTGCACACACACAGACGTACACATGCACACACCACACACAATACACATACACACACCACACACACATCACACATACACGCACGAGAGAGAGAGACAGAGAGAGACAGAGACAGAGACAGAATAAATTTATAAAGGTAAAGAGTGAGGGGAATATTTTAAAAGAAGAAAGATGGATAATTTGGGAAGTGGATGGAATTATAGATTTTATATTCAGCTCCTTAAAAAAGTACATAAAAGCCACTGAGGGCAATTATAGATGTGCTAATTATGACTAGAGAGACTGATGAAGCAAAAAGATCTCCCTACTGTCCTTATTTTGAAATTTAAGCATGAGAATTACAAACGTGGGTATTTACCACATATTCAAATAATCTAAGTTTTATAAATACAAACATGAACATCAACTAAATGCTTAATAACAGACATCTTTATGCTTCATCTCTCCAGTCCCCCTTTTAGATACCAGTCTTGTCCCCAGCACACCTTCCATGAAGTTTTATATAAATCATATTTGTCTTTTCAGATGTTCTTCGGTTTGATGTTAGCACATCCCTTTAACCAGAGTCTTTGGGTCTCTCAAACATGAACATATAATTAGGATTACCACAGGGCCCTTACAGAGATTCCTTGAGATTAAAGATGAGGAACAACCTACTACAGGTGCTGGAACACACTGTAGGGCTGTGTTGGGCTTCACTCCGTGGCACACCTCAACTGCTACCAACTATAACCAGCCACCAGCCCTGAAGGTCAATTATTTAGATTGAGCTCAACTGGGCCATTATGATGATTTGAGCAGGCTTGACTCATCTCTACCCGGGACTTCCTAAGCATCTCCAGATGTCTGCTGAGTCACCCGGAGGCTGGCCAACTATTGGATATAGTACCTAAGTTCCTCTCTCCATGCCTCTTATCCTTCCTTCTCCATCCAGACTGGCTCGGGCTTCTTTTCATACGGGTGGGCAGGGCTCACCAGCAGCAAATGGAGCATATCCAGTGTCTGAGCTTTTGTATGTAGGTAGCTTCTGCTACTTCGTGTTGATGAAAGCAAGTCACAAGGTCAGACCACGTTTAACCACACGAGGGGAGGAAGCATGAAGAATTTAGGGGTATTTTTAAGTTCACTGTTTCTCTTCCTGCTTATACTTTACAAAGATATCTTCACTGTTAAAATGTTGTCTTAGATTGAAATATTATTTTTACTTGTCCTCTTTATAATCATAAGTATTTCTCCAGAACACACTGCTTGTTTTCTTTCCCTACACATCTCCTTTCTTCCTGGGATTACATTTACACGGCACTTCATCAGTTATAAAGTCTGTTCATCAAATAGATTGCTTTATATAAGTCTCATAATCAGAGTTAGACAAAGCAAGTATTTTCATTTCCTTTTCATGCTGAGGAAACAGACTCAAAATAGTTTTTCTGGGCACTCTTGTTCATGCAAACAGCCTTGAGAGCCAGCTGTTAAATATAACCTTTAAAAAGGCAACCTTTACACATCTCTTAGTAAATAAATTAGAGTAAAAGCAAAAGTGGTATTTAAAACTCAGCACATCCTGATTATTGTGCATTTTGCTATGATTGAGGTCATTTCCATCTATCTTATCTCTATGATAGAGATACTGTGGGATGGGGCACTCCCCTCTGTTGACTGAAGACTATTGTCTGGTTGCTTTCTTGCCTTCCTGGACATCTCATCTCAGAGGTTCACTTTAGTTTAAGAGGCTCAGGCACTGGGGTAGGTCACGTGTATTAACAAGAAAGGATTCTGTATCAGCTATTTTATGAGAAAAACAATGTCCCAGATGACTCTTCACAATGCATTCCACAACTTGGCAGAGAAATCAATACTTGGTACTGTTTCCTACCGCTCAGCAGCAATTATGTTACTCAAGGCTTTCTTATCTTAACTTTAAAAAAGACTAAAGACAACTCCATGGAATTTTGTTTAGTTTAAATGAAGCAATATATTATGTATATATAATTTTATATATTGCTTAATTTATATGTGTGTGTGTATTTGTGCATAGGCCAAGGATTATTAGCACGACACCTTGGCTAACTTTTAGGCAGCAGTAGAAGGAACAGAAAAGGGCTGCAGATACTTTACTTGCTTTTCCAAGTCACACACCTAACAGTCCTCTGGCATCTTCCAGTGACTGACGTGGAGATGGCAGTGTAGCCCAATCAAGGTTCATAACGTAGGGAAGGCTTTTTAGACAGCAACAGGTGACTTTTGCCATTCTTACTCTTGGTACTAAGAGATGAAGCAGCTTATGGCAATAATCATGCAGCTGAAAGCTGGCATGCTAAAGATGGCATCACGTGGGAGAAGGAAACAGCTCAGATCCTTGAAGACACAAGTGAGTTGCCAAGTGTCCTGCCCTGCTAACTTCTGGACTTGTACATGTACAAGACCTATTTGCTACCTCAGCGTCATCATCATATGTTCTAATGTTTTCACAAAGATTATTCTTAACTAATAAAATATGCCAGCATTAGAGATTAGGGGCCTCAGAGAGGAGGAATGTAAAGAAAGGAAGCTGGGGAGAGGGGTCTGAGACTGAATTAATAAAGCCTATGAGTTGTTCAGCTTAACAATGAATAACTTCGTGTGTATGTGTGCATACATCTTGAAGCCAGAGGTCAATGTTAGCAAGCCCCAGGGATTCTCCTGTTCTGTTTCCCCCTGTTCTGGGGTGACAGCCATGTCCAGCTTCCATTTGCATGCTAGAGGTCTGAACTCAGATCATCATGCTTGCAAGGCAAATGTCTGACCACTGAGCTATCTCCACAGCCCCAGTGATAAATACAAAAGTATGTACTTCCTCACAAATTGTTGGTTACAAGACAGAGAAGCTCATAAATGATGGAACTGCAAATAAAAGATTCTATAAATGAAGACATTTCCTATGGAGAAAAAAAAATCAATTTTATTTCCTAACCATAAACATACTCAAAAATGACAATACCACAGGAAACTTAATGTGAAGAACAGTGACCTAAGAATAGAATGAACCACATAACTGTCAGAGAAAGAACTTTTATAAATATAAAACATGCTGCCCATGCATAGTGATCTATATATTTTAGCAATTTTTACTGGCAGTCTAATGGACTTATTCTAATGGAGAATTGCCTGCATACAGGAAATGTGGCTAAATTCTAACATTCTTTATTCAAAGCACTTGGACAGCCATGGCTTCCCCTAGAACACTCATCTTCTGCTTACTATAATGGTTTTTTCTTTGTGGGGCATCATATTTGGTGACTATGAAAAGCTTGGTCTCTCCTTGAGGCAGCACTGTTTATGGTGCTCACACTATTGTGACAGAACTGCGGCTTGACTTTCTCCCAGTTCTGGACCCTGGAAAGTCCACAGTGCCATCAGGGCCCAAGCAGACTCAGTGTCTGGTGAGAGCCCACTTTCTTGTTAATGGCAACACTGCTTGTCTATGTTCTCAAATGGTGGAAGCGCTTAGGGGTCTGTGTGGAGCATCTCTTAGGGGTCCTACTGGTGCCCACAAGGGCTCTGCCCTTGTGACTTAATAGCATCAGAAGTCTCACTTCCTATAGTCACTATCTTCTTCTGGTATATATTTTATAGAACATGGCATTTGGAACATAGTGAGCACCCTGATGCACAGTACATTAAAATGAAATTCTTTGTTTTTTTAAACATCTCTTTTTTTTCCTACAGAATGAAATTAAAGTATCTGGAAGGTATACCTAATGGGAAAGGGCGAGGAGAGTGTAGTCCAGGTGTCTGGTGTTTTCAAAAATGCTGATCCTCAGCAGCCCAGACACTTCTAAAGGCTCAAAATGAGGAGACAGCTTAGCTCCATAGTACCTGCTTTGATTTGCCAACCCAACTTGCATTGTCTCTGTTGGCCTTGGCCTGACTCAAATATCCTTCAACTTCACACCAGCCCTTCCGTTATTGTCCTTTTGTAGGATTTTGAGTCTTCCTCTTTCTTTTCCCCCTCTTTCCTCCTCCTCCTTCTTTTGTCTTGACAATCAGAAGTTCCTCACTTCTACCTCAAAATTCTGCCTAGCCGAGGCTTGGTGATGGGATTTCTATAATAGTCACTATCATATTTTTAATAAATTATGCAAGCATTTACTGGGCATCAGCTCATCGAGTCATGATCCACTCTTCAAAATCTGGCTGTTTCAGAACCATAGTATTTTTACTTCTGCTATCTGAACTCTTTCCCTTGAGCTTGAATGTTAACACAGGCTCTGTGACCAAGAACCCTGGATACAATTTCTAAGAACCTGGGATCTACAAAACATCTGAAGAAGCTGATGATTTTCAATTATTGCCTCACATACAATGTATATGTACATGAGCCAGACAGTGCCTCTAAACAGAATTTACTTTATGAGTCCCAGATTAAGTAACATTTTCCTTGATAGAGGAATTACAAAGGCCAGCTGGGTTCTTCTCTCTGCCATCTGTTAATACTGTGCCATCTGCCCCAGGCCTTGCCACATTGCTCTTGTGCTGATCTTGCTCTGAACTTGACTTGAGAAAAAGATCATTCAAAACTCTCTGAAAATGTTGTTCATCATTTCTATAGGATGTAGCACATCCTACATGTGAGTCTTCCCAATGCTATTCCTCTAGGTTTATGACATTCGTAAGTATTGATCCTTGATGTATTTAGATCTTCTTTCTTATGTGTGTGCTTCCTTGTAAATATCTGTCGATTTACACAACTTAATATGACTGTATTGAATTCCTTAGCAAACCCATAGAATCAGGACAGGTGATAAAATAATCAGCGTGAAGTGCACAGTGAGGTGTTGGAATGAAGAAAGAAAATGGGCTGGGAGACAGGGGATGTAAAACCATAGTCCAGTACCTCAGTGTTAATCTTAGGTGAGTTACCCAGTCACCTCATTTATAAAATGGTAATTCCTGCCTTGTAGAGTGATCATGAAACCAGAGGGTGTGTGTGTGTGTACTCTGTGTGTGTAATCTAATCCGGAAAAAGATTTTGGATACAGTATCCACAGAATAGACTAAAACATACTCGATATCTTATCTAAAATCTCACTAGTTTCCCCATATTTTAAAGTCTGTTTTAACTCAGTATTCTGTTCAAAACCATATGCCTGATTTATTGTTAACTATCCATGTGTTGTTCTTCAATCCAATATTCCACAGGTCACCAGCTTTACTGTTGAACTTTGTACCATTGACTATTAGTGTATCATTTTGGAGCAAATTTAAAGAAAAACCATTCCCACAGCCCAACGCTACTTCTCTTCATCAGTGGTTTAAAAACAGAAGTATGCCATATGCAATTCAAACTGCACTGTCCATGGTTTCCTATCAGTATTCCTTAAGTAGCTATTCAATTTGAAAACTCCTCCATTTTCTCCTGGATTAACGCACTGTCCTTTTCCAGATGTGACTAAATGATACATACTGATGTACAATCTGGTGAGTTACTGGGGCTGGTTCAAGTACTGTTCTCATCTCACTGAGATGTAGCATCCACCATCCTGAACCTTTTATCATTATTATTGCCTCAATGAAGAAAATAAACTAGTGAAATCTAGCCTGAGACGATTATTCATATATCTTAAGTAATTGATAACTATCATCTCACTTTACCATCGAAACACACCTATGAGTAAATATAATTAGCCTCTACTTTATAGAAAAAGAAATGGAGACAGATAAAGAGAAATATTTCTGCTCAAGATTCTCTAGCCACTGAGTGATAGATCTGGGATATGGATCAACTTATCTGACTCACAAGTCTAGATTCCTGTTCATTGGATTAAACTAATATGTGCTGTAAAAATAAGAAACAGTGTAGTTCTTGTACAGAGCTCAAAGTTTGTAAAATATACAGGCTATATGAAGGTCAAATGAACAAGTCACTGTAATAGACTCTTACAACTGCTACATCGAAACTATGCTTGCTAGAGAAAGCCAGGTAAGGCCAATGAGGTACTCATTCTACTCAAGAAAGCCTGCCTTCTGTAAGCTATTGAAAGTAACATCTGAACTGTCCATAAGCAATGAATGAGACTGTCAAGAAAGAGGAAAAGTAGCCAATACCATCCCAACCCTGAGCTGGTGGGGAGGTCACTGAGCAGGGAAGAAGGTAGTTGGATATCAAGGACTCCGGTGCATCTTGGACTTGACTCTGGATAATGAGGTGTCCTTGAAGGTCTGTAGTTATAAAGTGACAAAACAGGTCTCTTTGTCTGACAGATAGTAATTGTGACAATGTGAAGGACACATTTATTGGAAGAGGAAAAATGGAAGAAACTAGAGGCCAATTGAATAGCCTTTATTAATTTGAGCCACACATAAGGAAACCTGAAATAAGAGCATCACAGTGGAAATAGGAACCAGGGGAGGAGGAAAAGGCTTCCCAATCCATTGGCTACAAAGAAAGCAGTGAGAGCTTAGGGCAGTGGTTCTCAACCTTCTAATGCTGCGACCCTTTAATACAGTTCCTCGTGTTGTGGTGACCCCCAACCAACCATAGAAAGACTTTCATTGCTATTTCATAAGTGTAGTTTTGAACTGTAATGTAAATATCTGCGTTTTCCAATGGTCTTAGGTAAGCCCTGTGAAAGGATCATTTGAAACCCCCTCCCCCTTGAAAAGGTCATGACCCACAGGCTGAGATCCAATGACATTGGGAGAGTGAGCAGAGCAAGAGACCTAAGGACTAAACACAGGGACTTAGGACACACTGGCTTATAAACCAAGTTGGTGGAAGGCACAGAACTGATTGATCCCAAATTGACTAGCAGGGGATCAGCAAGAGACAACACCTTGTGTATCATTCAAATAACCTTACTCGGGTATGTTGCGTGATCCTAAGATCTGTGAAAAATAGTTTAATATTCCAGGCTTCAAAGAGTATTCTCCCTGCTAGAGTCAAGTATAAAAGCATTATTTCCCAAGGAAGCAAGTAAGTGTGTATAAACTGCAACATGGAGTTAAGTAAGAGCCTTGGTCTAATGTTTAAATGCTTACTGGTCTTATAAGAAGCTGGCCTGAGGGGCGTGGTCTTCCTTTTCCAGAATGTGTATAAAGGCACTCCTTATCCTGGCTCTTTATTGTAGTTTATTAGGGAAAAGACCCCCCTCCCTTTTTTTTCTTTTTTGTGACATTATTCTGTCTTGCTCTAGGGATTATGTCAAGTCCATGCATGTTACATCAAGTCTGGGAATTCTTGGCAGGTGCTGATGTGCTGCCCAGTTAATGAGAGATGTAGGCATACCACATCAAGCACTGTGGCAAAACAACTAAAGGTACAGTCAAAGCCAAAACTTTTCTAACATGTTATCACAACTGGTGACTTTGTTGGAGATATCACTTAGCACACGATCTCTTAAAACTTCAAACTTAAACCTTAAAGACATGGGTTCGAGGCCAGCCTGGTTACACTCTGAAAGTTCTAGCCAGGTAGAGTTAGTTAGACCATATTCCAGAAACAGCCTGTTAGGAAAATTCCTACTCACAGCGAGCAGGTCAATTCTCCCTGCTTATTACAATCAGTCTGTCAATTTTAAATAAGGTCAGGATATACAGCAGAGGGCTGGGGGCGTGGGGCGGTATGGCTTTGTAGACTCATGAAGGTGCTGTCATTTCTTTTGTTACCAGAAAGAAATAAGATGCTTGGTGGTGAACATATCAGGGATTAACTACAATGGGCCTGTAAAAATAAAACTGCCTACGTTTACATCATGGCCCAGCTACTGAACAGACATCTGGTCATGAACAAGTAAGTTACTGCCACTGCTCGAATTAAAAGTTTTGAGTCTGTAAAACAATGATGTGCCCTCCCCTACCCCCAAACCCTGCAAGACGTTTGGCATGTGTAGCGACAGATCTCATCTCAAGAGCATAATCTTCTATTGAATTTAGACACCGGACCAAAGGGACCCTAAACCTAGTGCCAAAGCAGCTAAATGCCATTGACTCAGGTGACACCTACAGCATGAGGAACGTACATAGCAATAGTGCAGGCTTAAAAACATCTGCTAACAACACAGTAGGAAAACGGCACATGCAAGCATTGCTGGTGGTGTTCATGTGGGAGCTGAGTCACCTGATAGAAATAGGCCCTGTTCTGGCAGACTCTGACACATGAAACTCCCCTTTCACCAGGAGCTTCGCGCTTATGTGTTTAGACTGTGACAGGGATCTTGTGAAATACCTCCTTTGAAGAAGGCTGCTGCTGACATTACACAGAGGTTTATCAGTCAACGGATTGCTTGCACCCTACACACCGCATCTTGCTCCCTTATCCAGAGCCTGTTTTAAATCAGATGTGGAAATGCTCAGCGGGATTTGTACATAGGATCTTAAACGAGTTAAGACAGGCCTCGTGCACATTACAGAACATTTTAGATTCACTGATTGGTTAAATATCTTCAGCAGCCAAAATTGCTTAGAATCTGTAACAGGCTGGGTCTGAGTGATCGAGAGGGTACTCACCATGGTTTTTGTCTTCAGGAGGAGTATAGTTTTAATTGGTGTGAGAGAGCTATTCTCAGAAAATTATAATGTAGCATTGGTAGGCTTGGTGCTGGACTGACTTTCAAAGTGATACACAGGAGAGAATAAATCGTGCCAGTCCACTGTGCTTGCCTCAACAGTTTCTGAATAGGAAATTGCCTTGAGTTTTCCATGTTACCTTCTTGTTATGCAAGGATAAATCTCTCCCATAGAAATTATTTCCCCTCCGTAGCACAAGCACGCCTTTCTGCTTTGGTTTGCTGGGTCCTGAGATTCTGCACCTGATTTAGATGTAACTGCTCTGTTAAGGCATCGCCACAGCCATATTCAACGGTAAGAAACTGCTGTGCATGCAGGAGTCTGGAGAAGAAAGTCTGTGTTAAGAATGGCCAATCAATACACAATTTCTGCCATCTGTTTTGTTAAGAATCTGAATACCTTGTACAAATCTTTTACATTTAAGTATAAAGAATACAAGTTACAGAAATAAACAAATATTCTAGGGTAATAAGAAGTGTGTTTTAATGCTTCATCATAACTGACAAGAGAGAAAATCATACCTTAGCACTGAATTTTCAACAGATAGTGTTACACTCTTAAAATGCCAATATTAACTTGAATAGAAGCAAGGGATGCAGAGAGAAAAAAATCAATACGCTTCTTTCTTAAGCTTAAAAGAGACTTAGCAAAAAAGATTTGTTTGAGGAGTTGGGGACTCAGCATTCTGATTCAAATCAGAATGACTTTTGGGAAGCGGAAGAAATGTCAAGCAGGGAATTTGGAATGCTTTAATAAAACTGTGCAGAGAAATCAAAAAAGATCGTAACGAAAAGTCCTCAGTCATAGTCATAGAAAACAATGCTGTGAGGGGTGAAGGGCAGTGCGTGCTTGTAATCCTAGCACAGATGGGGCCACTGGGCCAAAACCAGCTTGAACTATGAGACAAGACTGTCTCACAGGCAAAACCAAAAATAAAACAAGAAAGTGGGAGTAAATTAATGAAGGGAATCAAGTGGAAGAAACAAGGAGACGCCATCTTTCATTGAAACAAATGAGTATTTTTCTCAGAGAAGCGACACCTTGATCAGTTCACACAAGGGCAGTCATTTATTACCTGCTCACTCTGGTAAAGAAACATTCTATCTCTGCAAATTGGTTCATGCACTGATAAAAATAATGTGTCATGGGGGCTGGAGAGATGGCTCAACAGTTAAGAGCACTGACTGCACTTTCAGAGGTCCTGAGTTCAATCCCAGCAACCACATGGTGGCTCACAACCATCTGTATGAGATTTGATCCCTTTTCTGGTATGTCTGAAGATAGCTGCAGTGTACTCATAAACATAAATAAATAAATAAATCTCTAAGAATATCTTAACAGGCCTGGTGG